>CM049311.1:80224436-80719436 GCA_026874595.1 Sipunculus nudus | reverse complement strand
TGTTTAATTCCAATTGACAACTGGCATGATTTTGTCAAATATCTACCTTTGTTTTCACTTACACGAATTCACTATTAAATAAACCCATTTGATTCCTAAAATAGCAATTAATGTGCTACACCTATCAGATTACTTTAAATTTAGAGGTTAAAAGCCTTTTTCCAACATTGAAGAATGTCCCGTAAAAACTTGTAACTACCCGGTATCAAAGAGCGTCGCGACATTTGGTTCGATGCTTTTAAACACGAAAAGCTGTTATTCGCTGTTTACTAAGACGTCTTCGTCTTATGATCCAAAAGCACTTAATAGGCCCCCGCAACGGATAAACAAATTCCGCGTTGGCGCATGCGCGGCACGAGCGGTAAAACGTACAAAATAACGCAACTGTCAGGATTTATTTGGCAGTCCATGTGGCCTGAAACAGCAGGAAATGTTCGCCTAGTTGACATGGTCGGTCGGATTGAATAATGGGAACGGTATTAAAAAACCTTAATGGCAGATCGGCAGCCATGATTAAGCGCCCTCCTTTTTTCCTGTCCTAAGTTCGACCTTCTGCACGGAGAGTATCGGATGATCGGGACATGTGGAGGAAACCGTGTCATATTTCCAATCTTATTATCTCTTGACAAACATTCACTTTTTTATCCGCTTGATGGCACGTCGCAAATTTATAATTGTCGCAAAAAATGTCCCGGCACGAGGAAGGAGTATATTTCAAATATTGTCTCTCCCGATCAAGACATGCAGGCGCCACATACTTGCCAACCTGTGCATGCGCTGAAAAACAATTAGTCTCATGATAGAGCGCACATGTCGCCTGCTGATAATTTATGTATATATTAGTTGCAGAATTTGTCACCAAGTGCCGCTAGGTAATCCACCGCCAGGCAGCTTATTTGGGGTTCATTGCTAAGGATAAGATTTCATTGTGTCGGGTCAAAGTTTTCTGTGTTAAATAATTAGTGTCTGTATATAAAGCAGCCGGGCAACGGTCCTTTGCACCTTGCACGCTGTCGCTTGTTTAACACCTGCGGCTTTAGATGTAAACATTGCAAAACATTCCGGTTTCCTGTTTGTACTAGAATCTCATATATATACATACATAACTTTAAAACGAGTTTAAACGAATATATATTTCTGGTAAAACTGAAGAACTACCTGTCATTTCATTTTTTACCAGACTATAAAATGGCTGAATCGAATGATACATGTTAGAATAAACGAAGGGAATCGGTTATTGCGTTACTGTATGAGATGGTCCTCAGTGACAATGTATGGTCATAAAGGATGCTTCAGAGATTCAAACACAATTGAAACGGGGAATGGGGGTTCACAAAACTCGGGTCACATGAGATCGAACCCGAAATCCACCACACGCACCACACCCGAAACCCCTTTCCTAGCAGGTCTGACTAAGGCAGACCCGAAACCCCTCACACAAGTCATAACCGAAATCCGTCGCACACAGGGGAGACTCCAACCACTTCGAACACAAGTCAGACCAGAAACTCTTTTCAAACAAGCAGACCCTAACCCCTTCGCACACAGGTCAGACCTGAAACCCCTCACAAACAAGTCAGACCCGAAACCCCCTCGCAAACAAGTCAGACCCAAAACCCCTCGCAAACAAGTCAGACCCGAAACCCCTCGCAAACAAGTCGGACCTGAAACCCCTCGCAAACAAGTCAGACCCGAAACCCCTCACAAACAAGTCAGACCCGAAACCCCTCGCAAACAAGTCAGACCCGAAACCCCTCGCAAACAAGTCAGACCCGAAACCCCTCGCAAACAAGTCTGGCGAAAAACCCCTGGCACACGAGTCAGACCCAGAGCCCTCGCACACAAATCTGACCCGAAATCCCTCGCAAACAAGTCAGACCCGAAACCCCTCGCAAACAAGTCAGACCCAAAACCCCTCGCAAACAAGTCAGACCCGAAACCCCTCACAAACAAGTCAGACCTGAAACCCCTCACAAACAAGTCAGACCCGAAACCCCTCGCAAACAAGTCAGACCCGAAACCCCTCGCAAACAAGTCTGGCGCAAAACCCCTGGCACACGAGTCAGACCCAGAGCCCTCGCACACAAATCTGACCCGAAATCCCACGCACACAAGTCAGGCCAGAAACCCCTCCCATACAGGAAAAACCTGAAACCCCTCGCACACAAGTCAGATCGGAAACCCCTCGCACATAAGGCAGACCTGGAACCCTCGCACACAAGTAAGACCTGAAACCCTTCCCAAACCATTAAGACCCGAAACCCTTGCACAAGAGTCAGACCTGAGCCCCCTTCCATACAGGTCAGACCCAAACACCTCGCACAAAGTCTGACCCGAAACCCCTCGTACACAAGTCAGTCCAGAAACCCCTCCCATACAGGAAAGACCTGAAACCCCTCGCACACAAGTAAGATCTGAAACCCCTCGCTCATAAGGCAGACCTGGAACCCTCGCACACAAGTAAGACCTAAACCCTTCGCCGACAAGTCAGACCAGGAACCCATTCGCACACAAGTTAAACCAGAAACCCCTCCCACATAAGTCAGACCTGAAACGTCAAGCACACAAGTCAGTCCAGAAACCCCTCACACAAATCAGACTTGAAACCCCTCGCAAACAAGTCAGACCCGAAACCCCTCGCAAACAAGCAGACCTGAAAGCCCTCGCACTTAAGTCAGACCTGAAACACGTCCAATACAAGACAGACCTGAACCCATTCGCACACAATTCGGACCCGAAACCCCTCACACACAAGTCAAACCTGAAATCCCTCGCACACCAGTCAGACCCAAAACCACTCGCACACAAGTCAGACCTGAAACCTCAAGCACACAAGTCATACCATAACCCCCTCACACAAATCATACTTGAAACCCCTCGCGAACAAGTCAGACCCGAAACCCCTAGCAAACAAGCAGACCTGAAAGCCCTCGCACACAAGTCAGACCTGAAACCCCTCCAATACAAGTCAAACCTGAAAGCCCTTGCACACAAGTCAGACCTGAAACCCCTCGCACACAAGTCAGACCCGAAACCCCGCGCAAACAAGCAGACCTGAAAGCCCTCGCACATAAGTCAGACATGAAAACCGTCCCATACAAGTAAGACCTGAAACCCCTCGCACACAAGTCAGACCCGAAACCCCTCAAATACAAGACAAACCTGAAAGCCCTTGCACACAAGTCAGACCTGAAACCCCCTCGCACACAAGTCAGACCCGAAACCCCGCGCAAACAAGCAGACCTGAAAGCCCTCGCACATAAGTCAGACATGAAAACCGTCCCATATTAGTCAGACCTGAAAACCCCTTGCACACAAGTCAGACCCGAAACCCCTACAATACAAGTCAAACCTGAAAGCCCTTGCACACAAGTCAGGCCTGAAACCCCTCGCACACAAATCAGACCCGAAACCCCGCGCAAACAAGTAGACCTGAAAGCTCTCGCACATATATCAGACCCGAAACCTCTCCCATACAAGACAGAACTAAAACCCTTCGCACACAAGTCAGATCTGAAACCCCTCGCACACAAGTCATATTAGGAATCCCTCGCACACAAGTCAGAACTGAAACCTCTCGCACATAAATCAGACCTGAAACCCCTCGCACACAAGTCAGACCCAAACCCCTCGCTCACAAGTCAGACCTGAAACCCCTCGCACACAAGTCAGACCCGAAACCCCTCGCTCACAAGTCAGACCTGAAACCTCTCGCACACAAGTCAGACCTGAGACCCTAGGTACGTTGGTTAGTCAGAAGATTTACCATAACCCCCTCACACAAATCAGACTTGAAACCCCTCGCAATCAAGTCAGACCCGAAACCCCTCGCAAACAAGCAGACTTGAGACCCTAGGTACGTTGGTTAGTCAGAGGATTTACCATAACCCCCTCACACAAATCAGACTTGAAACCCCTCGCAATCAAGTCAGACCCGAAACCCCTCGCAAACAAGCAGACTTGAGACCCTAGGTACGTTGGTTAGTCAGAAGATTTACCATAACCCCCTCACACAAATCAGACTTGAAACCCCTCGCAATCAAGTCAGGCCCGAAACCCCTCGCAAACAAGCAGACCTGAGACCCTAGGTACGTTGGTTAGTCAGAAGATTTACCACTCAGGCAATAAAGCATCTTACACTTGGAAGGCCACAAGGGGACTTTAAACCTCTACTTTCCACTTCGATAATAACATAAATGACACTTCACACAGCGATGTGTAACCAGTCTTAAGAAATATTACCTGCTTCCAGCATATATAAACTTACGAAAACACGAAACTAATTTCGTTTATCATTCGATGAACACCGGTATTAAGTGGTATCACTTCATTTCCATTGGTAAGGGAAGAGTTCGTCTTTCATGGACGAATTGCACATTGGAGCCTCAATTGATTCATACCCCAAAAAAAAGATGAAATGTTAATCACAGTTACAGAGGTACAAGTTTAGGCTAACCGAAAAACTGGTTAGAGCGTTGTTATTGTATTTGATATAACAATATTACTGCAATAATTGAAACCCATTTGCATTGTAAGCAATATATTTAACCGCAAATTAAACCTAAAGGCTTAATACAACCAGCTTCTGTGGTTCAGGGGTAGAGCACAGGACTCAAAACCGCGTGAGTTCGGTGAGGCGGTGAGGTATTTCACGGTCGGCCCCAGGGTGAGCGCACTGCAGGCTTAATGGAAAGGCCGTGCCACACAGGGTGTTTCACTCAAAAATGAATGCGCCTTTCGGGGGTTCCTCAGTGGTATGACCCAGGAATGGGGACAATTAAATATTCGGGGCCCGCAGGTGCAGTAGTCACCGGGGCTGGCTAACACCAGGATACACAATGAGAGGAAGCATGTGATGTCATGTCACGTAGTCCGAATTGAGGATGGGATTCTGCAGATGTACATATTCTATCTATATTACTTAGTTAAGCTAGAATAAAAATATGGAAGCGGTTACCCTAAAAAAAGGCTTTATACATGTTCATTTATAACGATATATTGCTGACATAGCGATTACATTTATGTAAAATATATAGAAAAGCTCTTGGAGAGTACTACACTCCGCCAAGATAGTTGTCAGTCCATATTGTCATCATTCGTAAATCTTGATTTTAAAAGACTATATATTATATAAAAATGACTTGTCGGGTACCAAACGTAATCGCAGGGGAATATATTATTCAGACCGAAAGAAATGAGTATAATGGTTCAGGTACATGGATGCATCACAGGTTAGCTTTGCTCTTATCGGGTCAGAGCTGTCCAGGTCAAGGATATTGTCACCCTGTTCGAAATTTTACATTAATAAATATACTAATGAATGACGAATGAATGTGAAGGCTCTCAGCCGGGAAAAACACTGCCCGTGTTCGCAATGACGAGTATTCTTGATAAAATTCTGGATTCTGTGAGTCAAAGTAACTCCAAAATTTCATGGATTGTTCCTTGTGTGTAAACGTACCTACCCATGCACAATTTTTTTTCATCAAAATCAGTTCAAAACTTTCCATTTTTAAGCAAAGTTGCTAACATTCAAACCACAAAACGCCGGCAAAAAACGCCGAAATCTATTCCAATGAAATACAGGAAATTCGATACCTTCTCCGGCTTTAAAAGCCTTCGCCGAAAGCGATACAGTCGAAGAAGACGAAACCGAAACCAGCTCCCCGAACTGGAACCGCTGTCTTAGATAATCGAGTGCCTATAACAGAAAGGATTGGGAGAACCAAAACATTTTGTAACCCAGAGATTAAAGTGTATACCAATGACCAATGTTGATCACCATGGTTACATTACAATCATTCATTAATCTTTTAGAGAAAAACTATACTCCATGGCATAAAAGGAGGATTTGAAACAGTCTGTACAACCAATAGATGGATTGGAATTCGTCCTTTTTCTCGGTCTCTTGCGTATAAAAAATTACGCTCTGATCTCAGATGGCGCCAACGTCTATGGTGCTTAACGTTTTACCAATAATCTCTTCCAGAATTTATCTTGAGATCAGACCTCAACGAAAGGTCAGTGGGTACATTCCTGCATGTTTTCAGCCTCAGGTGATACCAAAACGCACGCCTGCTAAACGATAACCTACTGATATCCCCCGTGGTTTTGTATCTTCAATCATGTCACCTGTCGTCTTATATGAGGCACTATAATCTAGTCCTCTCGCCCGGAGAACGGCACCGGATGGCCACGTCGCTATGCTCGACAACAGCCAGCTTATATATATATATATATATATATATATATATATATATATATATATATATATATATATATATATATATATATATATATATATATATATAGTGAAAGAATTCATATCCGATATAATCCAAATATTTGTGTCACATACTCTGTCATATCTTGTAGAAATACTTGTACAAATACTTCAAGATTCGTTCCAAGCACAGACGTCGCCATTTTGGCGATAAAAGTAGAACGATCCAATTTTATACATTTTTATAATACCTGGCCATGCTGTGGGTTTTTTTCTCTTGATTGCCACGCCTATGTTCCTGTGCCGCCAAGCTCTGTATAGGCACCAAAATTAATATTTAGAAGGCGTGGAGGACTTCTATCAATCCACTGATTAGTGTCATTTTATTTCTAGTACTCGGCTGCATGTAGAGGTATTGCTAAATTCAAATCGGTTATTTTCTTTTATTGATTACCAGAACATAGAATAAGTTTATAAACGGAAAAAAATTGTATATATTTAACGGATTCCTAGATTAAATTTAATGAACAAGTCAAGTTTCATTGGCCATGGACTCAAAATAATTGATCCACATAATATATGTAGATGTCTGTGGAAGTTAAGGCATTGTAAACATGAAGATGAAAACGGGCGGACGTCAAAACACTGTACTTAAAAGGAAAATATTAAAATTTGCTGCATTTTGGCCGTTCGTCAGTCCGTTATAGCATGGCACAAATCATATATATATATACAAATATATATATATATATGACTCTTTAGGACCTTTCATGAACAAAAGGTTCCGGGAAGAACCATTCTGTAGGTTCTTAGTAGCACCCTTTATCGAGGTTATATGTAGAACCCTTACGGTTTCCCAAAGAACCCAAGAAGAGGGTTCCATGAAGAACCATGACTAGAGGGTTTTACCTTTAACCTAAGGGTTCCCCACTGCATGGGTCCACTCTAAAGAACCCTTTTGAGTTCTACATGTAACCCTTTTTTTCTTAGAGTGTAGTGTCCTGAAACCTGGTGTTAATTGATCATATTTATTCTCGTCAGTTGCTGTTTTTTTCTATTTTCATTCTTTTCTATTACGTTTAGTCAAATGACAGCAATCGGATCAATATTTTAGCTGTGGTGTCATCTGATGTCCTGAAAACTTAACTGGGTGTATTTGAAATGACTAGTTTTTACCAGTTCTTGAAGACTGGTAGCGTCACCTATATTTCTTTCTATATTTAACTCACTTTTACCTCAGTTTTAAGATTGTCCAATTACGTCGATGGTATCAGCTTCCATATACTGTACATGGATTCACCTATAGTGTCCTGAAACCTGCATGCTATGTATATTGATAAACAATTCTGTTATCATTTTCTGCACTTGTATTATTGTCTACTTAAATTCACGCATTTTCCCCTTTATTCTTTTCACTGTCACACGACAGCAAAAATATCATGTTCTCGGCTGTTGTTTAATCTATAGCATCCTTGAATCATTTAATTATTGACCATAATTTGTTTTATCATATGCAGTCCCATAAGGCTGGAAGCAACACCTGTATTTTAGCTCAAATGGCTTTTAGTTATGCTGAGCTATAGCGATGGGTCTTTTTCCGTCGTCCTGCATGCCGCCCGGCCGTCCGTTAGCAGCTAGGGCACAAATCTTATCCATTTTACTTAGCAATTTCCAAATCAACATCCTGAGAGATCCTGCATGGAGAAATCTCCTTTTATACACTGGAAACCAGGTCAAAGTAACCTATATCCTTTGCACTTCACAGCGAAAACATGCTTTGTCGCACCATAAAGTCATGATTTTCTAAGTGTTTGAAATATTGCATATTTCCCCTCAGATTTGATACACACATTTTTCAACCATTATCTCAGATGAACTTAATCTTGATCTTTAAGTTCAAGTCTGAGGAAATAAAGTATTTACCTTCAGTTTTGAAGATGGGGGCTCATGCATGGGAAGTGATAAAAAAGTGGTCAAACCAATTCTTCAGATATCTTATATTCTGTCGTTCAACCAGTTTATAGATTAGTCACTTTTTTATTAAGTCTTCACATATGTGTGACTTATCCCTTTAGGAAGGAAACCGTCAACATAGGTGTCAGATCATATCTGAAGTTAATCTCTATTTGATTTGGGAATGTTAGGCTATTATACCATGTTATTCAGCTAAGCGCCATGACCTATGGGTCACTTGTTTATCTCATGGGAGACTTGTTGTCACGATTTATAATTCTTTATTCATCATTATGTTACATTTTACATTGTCCAGGCAATTTTATTATCAATTATAGACTAAATGACATGTATATATCTTTTATAGGTTTAAAGTATCCATTTTCACTTGTTACAGAAAAACTTTTAAAGCCGTAGAATAATTACGAAAAATTATCCTTTAGTGTATATAGTGATAATTTGCACATTTGAAGTTAGTCATATAACCATATAAAGAAATATAAGTGGTTGATCTATGAACCGTGTAACCCCATAGTATATGTATCATAAATAGTGTTTTTTTTTTTTTACCGTGAGCCTTTTAGCTAGCCCAATCAGCGCTAATTGTGCTTTGCAGTATTAATTTATTAGTTTTCGTCCCATCATTGATATATTTCATCAATATAATAATCTTTTTCATGATTCAAAGGTTTTCATCTTAATGTTGTTCTTACTATATTTGGTTCATATGATCAACAATTAACGCATGTATGAAAAAAATATTTCTATATAAAATATTGTGTATATACATAACGCAGCTGCTATACCAGTGTTTATGTGATCAAATATTTGAAACATTATTTTTTAGTTCGGCACCTGAAATTTTTTATAAAATAGTCGGAGTATACATTAATAGAATTAAAATTAATAATGTATTGTAAAACTTAAAGTTTTTTTAAATAGGTTATCAGTTCAGGTATAAGTTGTCATCAAATCGTATATCCGACTCCAGACGTTTAAGAATCTTGTGTGTTTTTTTTAGATCTGTATGCGGTTCTGGTGCCGACCACATTGTCCATTCTTGTCGCTTTTGGGACTCCGGGTCTTATTTGGCGGGGTAGCCATGCGACTCAGATTGCCCTGTTTCAGCGATAATCAGAAGCAGCGAAGCTTTGAGATTTATGAAGACAGCGCCATGCCTTAGGCCCCGCGCGCTTTGCTCCTAATCAATAGGCCTGTTAATCGCCCCGCGTGGTGTATATTTATGGTCATAATTTGCGGGTATATTACGTCATGGGTTCCCTTTTTATGGATTTCCACATTGTCTATGGCTCAGCGTGCCGCGAAACGCCGATAATGCAAAGAGATGGAATCTGATCCGCTGCTGGACTGGACAATGCAGCACTGCCGCCTTACTGCCAGCCCAGAGAGCACCAGTTTGTATTTGCTTATAGACCATATTGATTGTATTATACTTTATATTTCTACGGCATTTCCGTTCTGCCAAAACTCGTATATCTATCTTTCCATCTGTCTCTGTTGCCTGTTGCCGTTTTTGCCCTTTCGTATTCGCCTAAGTCTCAATATTTTCTCTGACTGCATATATATATATATATATATATATATATATATATATATTTATATATATATACCTTATATGTACATATGGTTTTCTTTATGACTTTTATTTTACTAACTGAAAAAAGAGGTGAAAGTTATCGATAGTGGAACATAGAATGTTTCTCTAAATAAATCACAGAGGAGTTTTAATTTGTTGATGCTGGATAGAACAATTGAATGTTTTTATTAAATCCACAAAAATAAAATTATTCTGTTTGCTTCGATATTAGTGCGACAGTAGTCGATTGTGTATGTGCGTGTCTATGTTAGCAATGATGAATTTAATTCACATTCTCATTATGAATACAAAATAAATTGTCGTTAAACTGACTCTTCCCCTGGCTCAGGTTAAGATTTAAGTTTTCCTTATACTGTAATGTTATGCATGGCATGTTTCGTATTTTATGTGATCCCCGGCGTCTAGACAGACAGAGCCGAGGATTGGGATCTAATAATAAGGTCTGACTCTTCAACTCGCCTCAGACTTCTCTGATAGTGCCAGCAAGAAGTTCAGATGTCCAAACTTCTTATTTCTTCAGACCAAGGGATGAACTGGGCGGGCCATTTTGACGGCAGCGGCACGGAAACTGTGATCCCAATCACATGCCGTCCATGCAGCCATCGACGTTACACAAACGTCACTCAAATACGACCCAAGGCGTAGTCCCACAGAAACAGTTGGCTCCGGTGAGGATTAAAGCATGAGACTTAAAAACATACAGAATGTCTTTCTCATCCATGTATTTATTAACGTCAGAATTCGATGTTTCTTTCACAGGAACGTTTACTGAACGAAGAATAAGTAGGAACGAAAAGCATATGGTATATATATATATATCGTGACACGTTTTAAACACTTAATCTTGCTTGCTTGCATATATAAAGAGTTAAAATTAAGATGAACACGTCTTTACTACTACAAATAAATCTTGCAATTGAATGGATATGCCACATCAAAATTAAATTATATACCTAATTTTTATTGCTTGCCGGAAATCTTCGATTTCGGCAAGCATGTTCGTCAGTTGCGTATGTCTGTTTGTCTCTTTGTCTGTTTGTTGCTTGCCGGAAATCTTCGATTTCGGCAAGTTGGTTGGTCAGTTGCGTATGTCCATTTGTTTGTTGCTTGCCGGAAGATTTCCGGCAAGCATGTTGGTCAGTTGCGTATGTCCATTTGTCTGTTTTTTTGTTTGTTTTTTTGTGTGTTTGTCTGCGCTCTCCTGGCCACAATTTTGCAGCAATCGACATGACCCTTACAGGGTTGATTGACAACCGAACACCCTGGAACCCTATTGTTTTTGGTCAACATTGCTCCAAGGTCAAGGGTCAAGGTCACGACAGGTGTGGTTAACGGTTTTTGCACTATAACTTCGCCATAAAAAGGCTTATCCACTTCTGCAATAGCTCATTTTTTTCGTCATCACCTGGCCTTTCTTTTGACATGTAGCTTACTTAAATTTGCCGTTACCATGGTTACATTTTTTGGGCAAAAATTATGGAAATTGGAAATAACACGACCATTTTTTGTAACTTTGTCAATTTTTAAGCTACAGACGTCTGGTTTTGGTCATTATGTACCTTATAGGCAGCTTGACATGATAAAACTAAAAGTCTCGCCAAATCTCGCACCATTTCTCGTCAAACGAGAGTCTTCGAGATTTCATTAAATATGACCTACAGGTTGCATTTTTTTAATTATGGCTTTGAAATTGATATATTTTGTGTTATTTATAAATATCTCGAAATCAGTTTTTCATTTTTTGGAAATAGCCACCAGGGGGCGTGGTACCTGAAACACTGTAACATATCATTTTTCTGCAATATCTAAAATAATTTTAAACATGGCACACTTTTTATCGTTGTATCTTAAACTAGGAACATTGGCTTATTCCTCCGCACATGTAGCTTTGTGCTGCCGTTACCATGGTTACCAAATTTGTGGGTTAAACTTGACGATCTGAAAATATGCAGTTTTTGGCTTCTATCTCGGTTTATATTTATGTTTCAAGGGTCTAGTTTTTTGCATAAGGCTGCTTCCCCTTGGTTCTAAGTCATTCAATTGCAAGTCTCGTCAAATTTCGCTCGGTTTATCGTCAAACGAGAAAAAACGAGATTTCACGGAAATGCTTATAACTCGGCGACTTTTACAGCTACACAGGTCTAGTTTTCGGCATTTCATAACATATGACCAGCTTGACACGCCAGAAAAGAAATCAGGCCAAATCTCGCACCATATCTCGTCAAGCGAGAAAAAAAAACGAGATATCATGGAAATGCTTATAACTAGGCGACTTTTACAGCTACTCAGGTCTAGTTTTTGGCATTTGGTAACATTTGGCCAACTTGACATAGTAAAACTGCGATACTTGGCGAAATCTCGCACTATATCTGGTCAAATGTGGAAAAACGAGATTTCACAGAAATGCATATATGTCGGCGACTTTCACGGCTAGACAGGTCTAGTTTTTGGCATTCATTAACATTTGGACGGCTTGACATGACAAACCTGCAAGACTGGCCAAATCTCGCACCATATCTCGTCAAACGATAAAAAAGGAGATTTCACAGAAATGCTAATAACTCGGCGACTTTTACAGCTAGACAGATGTAGTTTTCGCCATTTCATAACATTTAGAGAGTTTGATATGACAAATCTACAAGACTGGCCAAATCCTGCACCATATCTCGTCAAACGAGAAAACACGAGAGTACACGGAAATGCTTATAACTCGGCGACTTTTACAGCTAGACGGATCTAGTTTTCGCCATTTCGTAACGTTTGGCCGTCTTGACATAATTAAACTGCTCGTCTTGCCAAATCTCGTACTATATCTCGTCAAGCGAGAAAAAAAAATGATTTCACGTAAATGCTGATAACACGGCGACTTTTGCAGCTAGACAGGTCTAGTTTCCGGCATTTTGTAATATTTGACAAAAATGACATGACAAAACTGGAAATCTCGCCAAAGCTCGCACCATTTCCCGTCAAACGAGAAAACACGAGATTTCATGCAAATGCTTATAACTCAGCGGCTTTTATAGCTAGACAGGTCTAGTTTTCGGCATTTCATATCATTTGGCCAGCTTGACATGACAAACCTGAAAACATCTCACTGCTTCTTGTCAAACGAGATTAACGGGATTTCATGAAAAAAATTTGAACTTGGTCCCTTTTACACTAGAAAGATATGCAGCTGTTAAAGGTCAGCATGCATAAATAAACATATTATCCGTTTCTGCTGCCCCCACAATGTTGCTCATTCATATGACTGTTTCTACATGCACTCTCTGTCTATCTGTCTGTATCATTTCCATTTCCGGCAAGCGCGTGACCTCTGGTCATCTTGTTTTTTTGTTTATTTGTTTTTTTGTGTGTTTGTCTGCGCTCTCCTGGCCACAATTTTGCAGCAATCGACATGACCCTTACAGGGTTGATTGACAACCGAACACCCTGGAACCCTATTGTTTTTGGTCAACATTGCTCCAAGGTCAAGGGTCAAGGTCACGACAGGTGTGGTTAACGGTTTTTGCACTATAACTTCGCCATAAATAGGCTTATCCACTTCTGCAATAGCTCATTTTTTTCGTCATCACCTGGCCTTTCTTTTGATATGTAGCTTACTTAAATTTGCCGTTACCATGGTTACATTTTTTGGGCAAAAATCATGGGAATTGGTAATAACACGACCATTTTTTTGTAACTTTGTCAGTTTTTAAGCTAGGCAGATCTAGTTTTCGGCATTTTGTTCCACATGACCAGCTTGACAGGACAGAACTAAAAGTCACGCCAAATCTCGCGCCATATCTCGTCAAACGAGAAAAAACGAGACTTCGCGGAAATGCTTATAACTCGGCGATTTTTACAGCTAGACAGGTCTGGTTTTCGGCATTTCGTTCCACCAAACAAGCTTGACACGACAGAGATGCAAGACAGGCCAAATCTCGCACCGTATCTCGTCAAACGAGAAAACACGGGATTTCACGGAAATGCTTATAACTGGGCCAGTTTTACAGCTAGACACATCTGGTTTTCGGCATTTAGTTCCACTAGACCAGCTTGACACGACAGATATGCAAGTGCCGTTACCATGGTTACATTTTTTGGGCAAAAATCATGGAAATTGGAAATAACACGACCATTTTTTGTAACTTTGTCAGTTTTTAAGCTAGGCAGATCTAGTTTTCGGCTTTTTGTTCCACATGGCCAGCTTGACACGACAGAACTGAAAGTCACGCTAAATCTCGCGCCATATCTCGTCAAACGAGAAAAAACGAGACTTCGCGGAAATGCTTATAACTCGGCGACTTTTACAGCTAGACAGGTCTGGTTTTCGGCATTTCGTTCCACCGAACAAGCTTGACACGACAGAGCTGCAAGACAGGCAAAATCTCGCACCGTATCTCGTCAAACGAGAAAACACGGGATTTCACGGAAATGCTTATAACTTGCCCAGTTTTACAGCTATACACGTCTGGTTTTCGGCATTTAGTTCCACTAGACCAGCTTGACACGACAGATATGCAAGTCTGGCAAAATCTCGCACCGTATCTCGTCAAACGAGAAAACACGAAATTTCACGGAAATGCTTATAACTCGGCCAGTTTTACAGCTAGACACGTCTGGTTTCCGGCATTTCCTTCCACATGACCAGCTTGACACGATAGATGTGCAAGTCAGGCCAAATCTCGCACCCTATCTCGTCAAACGAGAAAACACGAGATTTCACGGAAATGCTTATAACTCGGCGAGTTTTACAGCTAGACAGGTCTAGTTTTCGGCATTCATTAACATTTGGACGGCTTGACATGACAAACCTGCAAGACTGGCCAAATCTCGCACCATATCTCGTCAAGCGAGAAAAAAACGAGATATCATGGAAATGCTTATAACTAGGCGACTTTTACAGCTACTCTGGTCTAGTTTTTGGCATTTGGTAACATTTGGCCAACTTGACATAGTAAAACTGCGATACTTGGCGAAATCTCGCACTTCATCTGGTCAAATGTGGAAAAACGAGATTTCACAGAAATGCATATAAGTCGGCGACTTTCACGGCTAGACAGGTCTAGTTTTTGGCATTAATTAACATTTGGACGGCTTGACATGACAAACCTGCAAGACTGGCCAAATCTCGCACCATATCTCGTCAAACAATAAAAAAGGAGATTTCACAGAAATGCTAATAACTCGGCAACTTTTACAGCTAGACAGATGTAGTTTTCGCCATTTCATAACATTTAGAGAGTTTGATATGACAAATCTACAAGACTGGCCAAATCCTGCACCATATCTCGTCAAACGAGAAAACACGAGAGTACACGGAAATGCTTATAACTCGGCGACTTTTACAGCTAGACGGATCTAGTTTTCGCCATTTCGTAACGTTTGGCCGTCTTGACATAATAAAACTGCTCGTCTTGCCAAATCTCGTACTATATCTCGTCAAGCGAGAAAAAAACATGATTTCACGTAAATGCTGATAACACGGCAACTTTTGCAGCTAGACAGGTCTAGTTTCCGGCATTTTGTAATATTTGACAAACCTGACATGACAAAACTGGAAATCTCGCCAAAGCTCGCACCATTTCCCGTCAAACGAGAAAACACGAGATTTCATGCAAATGCTTATAACTCGGCGGCTTTTATAGCTAGACAGGTCTAGTTTTCGGCATTTCATATCATTTGGCCAGCTTGACATGACAAACCTGAAAACGTCTCACTGCTTCTTGTCAAACGAGATTAACGGGATTTCATGAAAAAATTTTGAACTTGGTCCCTTTTACACTAGAAAGATATGCAGCTGTTAAAGGTCAGCATGCATAAATAAACATATTATCCGTTTCTGCTGCCCCCACAATGTTGCTCATTCATATGACTGTTTCTACATGCACTCTCTGTCTATCTGTCTGTATCATTTCCATTTCCGGCAAGCGCGTGACCTCTGGTCATCTTGTTTGTTTGTTTGTTGCTTGCCGGAATCAAAGATTTCGGAAAGCATATTGGTCAGTTGCGTATGTCTGTTTGTCTGTCTGTCTGTTTGTTTGTTGCTTGCCGGAATCAAAGATTTCGGCAAGCATATTGGTCAGTTGCGTATGTCTGTTTGTTGCTTGCCGGAAGATTTCCGGCAAGCATGTTGGTCAGTTGCGTATGTCCGGTTGTCTGTTTGTTGCTTGCCGGAAGATTTCCGGCAAGCATGTTGGTCAGTTGCGTATGTCCATTTGTCTGTTTTTTTGTTTGTTTTTTTGTGTGTTTGTCTGCGCTCTCCTGGCCACAATTTTGCAGCAATCGACATGACCCTTACAGGGTTGATTGACAACCGAACACCCTGGAACCCTATTGTTTTTGGTCAACATTGCTCCAAGGTCAAGGGTCAAGGTCACGACAGGTGTGGTTAATGGTTTTTGCACTATAACTTCGCCATAAATAGGCTTATCCACTTCTGCAATAGCTCATTTTTTTCGTCATCACCTGGCCTTTCTTTTGATATGTAGCTTACTTAAATTTGCCGTTACCATGGTTACATTTTTTGGGCAAAAATCATGGAAATTGGAAATAACACGACCATTTTTTTGTAACTTTGTCAGTTTTTAAGCTAGGCAGATCTAGTTTTCGGCATTTTGTTCCACATGACCAGCTTGACACGACAGAAATGAAAGTCACGCCAAATCTCGCGCCATATCTCGTCAATCAAGAAAAAACGAGACTTTGCGGAAATGCTTATAACTCGGCGACTTTTACAGCTAGACAGGTCTGGTTTTCGGCATTTCGTTCCACCAAACAAGCTTGACACGACAGAGCTGCAAGACAGGCCAAATCTCGCACCGTATCTCGTCAAACGAGAAAACACGGGATTTCACGGAAATGCTTATAACTGGGCCAGTTTTACAGCTAGACACGTCTGGTTTTCGGCATTTAGTTCCACTAGACCAGCTTGACACGACAGATATGCAAGTGCCGTTACCATGGTTACATATTTTGGGCAAAAATCATGGAAATTGGAAATAACACGACCATTTTTTGTAACTTTGTCAGTTTTTAAGCTAGGCAGATCTAGTTTTCGAAATTTTGTTCCACATGACCAGCTTGACACGACAGAACTGAAAGTCACGCCACATCTCGCGCCATATCTCGTCAAACGAGAAAAAAGAGACTTCACGGAAATGCTTATAACTTGGCGACTTTTACAGCTAGACAGGTCTGGTTTTCGGCATTTCGTTCCACCAAACAAGCTTGACACGACAGAGCTGCAAGACAGGCCAAATCTCGCACCCTATCTCGTCAAACAAGAAAACACGAGATTTCACGGAAATGCTTATAACTCGGCGAGTTTTACAGCTAGACAGGTCTAGTTTTCGGCATTTTCTTTCACATGACCAGCAGGACATGACAGAACTGATGGTCAGGCCGAATGTCGCACCGTATCTCGTCAAACGAGAAAACATGAGATTTCACGGCATTGGTTATAACTCGGCGAGTTTTACAGATAGACACGTCTGGTTTTCGGCATTTTGTTCCACTAGACCAGCTTGACACGACAGACATGCATGTCAGGCAAAATCTCGCACCGTATCCCGTCAAACGAGAAAACACGAGATTTCACGGAACTGCAGCTAGACAGGTCTAGTTTTCGGCATTTAGTTCCACATGACCCACTTGACATGACAGAACTCCAAGTCAGGCACAATCACGCACCGTATCTCGTCAAACGAGAAAACACGAGATTTCACCAAAATGCTTTTAACTCGGCGATTTTTACAGGTACGAAGGTCTAGTTTTCAGCATTGTGTCACATATGAACTGCTTGATTAGATAAAGCCATAAGTCTGCCCAAATCTCGCACCATATCTTGTGCAACGTCAACAAACGAGATGTCACTGAAATGCTTATAACTCGGCGCCTTTTACAACAAAGTAGTTCTAGTTTTCGGCATTTTGTCACATATGACCAGCTTGACATGACAAACCTGAAAACGTCTCACTGCTTCTTGTCAAACGAGATTAACGGGATTTCATGAAAAAATTTTGAACTTGGTCCCTTTTACACTAGAAAGATATGCAGCTGTTAAAGGTCAGCATGCATAAATAAACATATTATCCGTTTCTGCTGCCCCCACAATGTTGCTCATTCATATGACTGTTTCTACATGCACTCTCTGTCTATCTGTCTGTATCATTTCCATTTCCGGCAAGCGCGTGACCTCTGGTCATCTTGTCTGTCTGTCTGTTTGTTGCTTGCCGGAATCAAAGATTTCGGCAAGCATATTGGTCAGTTGCGTATGTCTGTTTGTCTGTCTGTTTGTTTGTTTGTTTGTCACCACTCTCCTGGCCACAATTTTGCCACAATAACCTTGAAACTTACAGGGATGTTGGAAAATATAATTTCTAGGTGCCCTATTGTTTTTGGTTAAAATAGGTCAAAGGTCAAGGTCAAGGTCGTCAAAACTTCTCAAAATGGTTTTTTCTTCATATCTTTGTGACTATTAGTCGTATCTACTTCAACAATAGCTCATTTTAATCGTCATTCCAAGGCCTGTCATCTGGTGTGTAGCTGACTCAAATTTGCCGTAACCATGGTTACAATTTTTTGGGGAAAAGTCATGATATTCGAAAATAAGGGATCTTATTTTTCTAACTTTGTCAGTTTTAAAGCTAGAGTGATCTAGTTTTCTGCATCAGGTAGCATTCAACTAGTACTACAAGATTTTATTACAAGTCTTGCAGTATCTCGTAAAATTTCTCGTGAATAGAGATATTTCGAGATTTCATTCATCTTGCGCCAAAGGCCACATTATTGCAGGAATCTTTTTGAAACTGACATATCATAAGTCCTACACTAGTATCTCGAAATTGTTTTTTCATTTTTTGAATATGGCTGCTAGGGGGCGCTGCACACGACCCTCACACAGATATCATTACATTGGCCATATCTCTAAAACCCAAAGCCTCAATTACATAAACTATAGCTTATTTTTTCCCTCTGAGTCTTCTCCATAAACTGATAATGTCATCTGATCTCAATGTTGTGTCACTTTGTCATTGTGTCCGTCTGTTTTTCAGTTGTCCTCAAATTCGCCTGCTTGCTCTTGCGTCTCACATATAGCATTCTACAGGCCACAGTTTTGAAAGAATCCTTTTGAAACTATTACATCTTAAGTCTTGCACTAATATCTCGAAACCAATTTTTCATTTTCCGGATATGGCCGCTAGGGGGCGCTGAACTCGAACCTCTCCCAACATATCATGCTTTGGCAATATCTCCAAAACTATAAACCTCAGTTACATAAACTGTAGCTTTTTTCTTCCTTTGAGTCTTCTCCATAACCTGGAGAAGTCATCTGGACTCAATTTTGAGTCACTTTGTCAGTGTTTTCGTCTGTTTGTCAGTTGTCCTCAAATTCGCCTGCTTGTTGGCTCTTGCGTCTCACATATAAGCATTCTGTAGGCCACAGTTTTGACGGAATCCTTTTGAAACTATTACATCTTATGTCTTACACTAATATCTAGAAATAAATTTTTCATTTTCCGCATATGGCCACTAGTGGGCGCTGCACATGACTGTCACACACATACCATTGTATTGGCCATAACTCTACACCCAAAGCCTCAGTTACATAAGCTATAGCTTATTTTCTTCCTTTGAGTCTTCTCCATAGCCTGATTAAGGCATCTGGTTTCAATCTTCTGTCACTTTGTCAGTGTGTCCATCTGTTTGTCCGTTATCCTCAAAGTCGCCTGCTTGCTGGTTCTTACGCCTTACATAGAGCATTCTACAGGCCACAGCTTTGACGGAATCCTTTTGAAACTGAGACATCTCATGTCATACACTAATAATACGAAACGCATTTGTCGTCTTCGGAATATGTCTGCTAGAGGGCGCTACAGTCGAGCCTCCCAAGTATATCATTAATTCGCCATACCTCGTAAACTATAAATATAAATTACATAAATTATAACTCATTTTCTTCCTTTGAATCTTCTCAATAACTAGCTTATGTTATCTGGTGTCAATCTTGTCTCACAAAGTCAGTATGTCTGTCTGTTCGTCTTTTGTTGTCAGCTTTGTCTGCTTGCCTGTTCTTTTGTCTCATATGTCATTCTACGGGCCACATATTCTCAGCAATGTCTCTGAGAGTCATTCCATCAATAGAAAACCGACAATATGTTCTGTCTGTCCGTCTGTGTTTCACTTCCGAATTCCGGCAAGCGTTCGACCTATGGTCGTCTAGTTTGTTTGTTTGTTTGTCACCACTCTCCTGGCCACAATTTTGCCACAATAACCTTGAAACTTACAGGGATGACGAAAAACATAATTTCTAGGTGCCCTATTGTTTTTGGTTAAAATAGGTGAAAGGTCAAGGTCAAGGTCGTCAAATCTTCCCAAAACCGTTTTTTCTTCATATCTTTGTGACTATTAGCCGTATCTACTTCAACAATAGCTCATTTAAATCGTCATTCCAAGGCCTTTCATCTGGTGTGTAGCTGACTCAAATTTGCCGTAACCATGGTTACAAGTTTCTGGGGAAAGTCATAATATTCGAAAATAAGGGGTCTTATTTTTATAACTTTGTCCGTTTTAAAGCTAGAGTGATCTAGTTTTTTGCTTCAGGTAGCATTCAACTAGTACTACAAGATTTTATTACAAGTCTTGCAGTATCTCGTAAAATATCTCGTGAATAGAGATATTTCGAGATTTCATTCATCTTGCGCCAAAGGCCACATTATTGCAGGAATCTTTTTGAAACTGACATATTATAAGTCCTACACTAGTATCTCGAAATCGTTTTTTCACTTTTTGAATAGGGCCGCTAGGGGGCGCTGGATGCGAACCTCCCGAACATATCATATTTTGGCCATATCTCCAAAATTATAAGCCTCAATTACATAAACTATAGCTTATTTTCTTCCTCTGAGTCTTCTCCATAACCTAGTGTAGTCATCTGGTCACAATTTTGTGACACTTTGTCAGTGTGTCTGTCTGTTTGTCAGTTGTCCCCAAATTCGCCTGCTTGCTCTTGCGTCTCACATATAGCATTCTACAGGCCACAGTTTTGATAGAATCCTTTTGAAACTATTACATCTTAAGTCTTACACTAATATCTCGAAACCAATTTTTCATTTTCCGGATATGGCCGCTAGGGGGCGCTGAACTCGAACCTCTCCCAACATATCATGCTTTGGCAATATCTCCAAAACTATAAACCTCAGTTACATAAACTGTAGCTTTTTTCTTCCTTTGAGTCTTCTCCATAACCTGGAGAAGTCATCTGGACTCAATTTTGAGTCACTTTGTCAGTGTTTTCGTCTGTTTGTCAGTTGTCCTCAAATTCGCCTGCTTGTTGGCTCTTGCGTCTCACATATAGCATTCTGTAGGCCACAGTTTTGACGGAATCCTTTTGAAACTATTACATCTTATGTCTTACACTAATATCTAGAAATAAATGTTTCATTTTCCGGATATGGCCACTAGTGGGCGCTGCACATGACTCTCACACACATACCATTGTATTGGCCATAACTCTACACCCAAAGCCTCAGTTACATAAGCTATAGCTTATTTTCTTCCTTTGAGTCTTCTCCATAACCTGATTAAGGCATCTGGTTTCTATCTTCTGTCACTTGTCAGTGTGTCCATCTGTTTGTCCGTTATCCTCAAAGTCGCCTGCTTGCTGGTTCTTACGCCTTACATAGAGCATTCTACAGGCCACAGCTTTGACGGAATCCTTTTGAAACTGAGACATCTCATGTCATACACTAATAATACGAAACGCATTTGTCGTCTTCGGAATATGTCTGCTAGAGGGCGCTACAGTCGAGCCTCCCAAGTATATCATTAATTCGCCATACCTCGTAAACTATAAATCTAAATTACATAAATTATAACTCATATTCTTCCTTTGTATCTTCTCAATAACTAGCTTATGTCATCTGGTGTCAATCTTGTCTCACAAAGTCAGTATGTCTGTCTGTTCGTCTTTTGTTGTCAGCTTTGTCTGCTTGCCTGTTCTTTTGTCTCATATGTCATTCTACGGGCCACATATTCTCAGCAATGTCTCTGAGAGTCATTCCATTATTAGAAAACCGACAATATGTTCTGTCTGTCCGTCTGTGTTTCACTTCCGAATTCCGGCAAGCGTTCGACCTATGGTCGTCTAGTTTGTTTGTTTGTTTGTCACCACTCTCCTGGCCACAATTTTGCCACAATAACCTTGAAACTTACAGGGATGTTGGAAAACATAATTTCTAGGTGCCCTATTGTTTTTGGTTAAAATAGGTCAAAGGTCAAGGTCAAGGTCGTCAAAACTTCTCAAAGCGTTTTTTTCTTCATATCTTTGTGACTATTAGTCGTATCTACTTCAACAATAGCTCATTTTAATCGTCATTCCAAGGCCTGTCATCTGGTGTGTAGCTGACTCAAATTTGCCGTAACCATGGTTACAATTTTTTGGGGAAAAGTCATGATATTCGAAAATAAGGGATCTTATTTTTCTAACTTTGTCAGTTTTAAAGCTAGAGTGATCTAGTTTTTTGCATCAGGTAGCATTCAACTAGTACTACAAGATTTTATTACAAGTCTTGCAGTATCTCGTAAAATATCTCGTGAATAGAGATATTTCGAGATTTCATTCATCTTGCGCCAAAGGCCACATTATTGCAGGAATCTTTTTGAAACTGACATATCATAAGTCCTACACTAGTATCTCGAAATTGTTTTTTCATTTTTTGAATATGGCTGCTAGGGGGCGCTGCACACGACCCTCACACAGATATCATTACATTGGCCATATCTCTAAAACCCAAAGCCTCAATTACATAAACTATAGCTTATTTTTTCCCTCTGAGTCTTCTCCATAAACTGATAATGTCATCTGATCTCAATGTTGTGTCATTTTGTCATTGTGTCCGTCTGTTTGTCAGTTGTCCTCAAATTCGCCTGCTTGCTCTTGCGTCTCACATATAGCATTCTACAGGCCACAGTTTTGAAAGAATCCTTTTGAAACTATTACATCTTAAGTCTTACACTAATATCTCGAAACCAATTTTTCATTTTCCGGATATGGCCGCTAGGGGGCGCTGAACTTGAACCTCTCCCAACATATCATGCTTTGGCAATATCTCCAAAACTATAAACCTCAGTTACATAAACTGTAGCTTTTTTCTTCCTTTGAGTCTTCTCCATAACCTGGAGAAGTCATCTGGACTCAATTTTGAGTCACTTTGTCAGTGTTTTCGTCTGTTTGTCAGTTGTCCTCAAATTGGCCTGCTTGTTGGCTCTTGCGTCTCACATATAGCATTCTGTAGGCCACAGTTTTGACGGAATCCTTTTGAAACTATTACATCTTATGTCTTACACTAATATCTAGAAATAAATTTTTCATTTTCCGGATATGGCCACTAGTGGGCGCTGCACATGACTCTCACACACATACCATTGTATTGGCCATAACTCTACACCCAAAGCCTCAGTTACATAAGCTATAGCTTATTTTCTTCCTTTGAGTCTTCTCCATAACCTGATTAAGGCATCTGGTTTCAATCTTCTGTCACTTTGTCAGTGTGTCCATCTGTTTGTCCGTTATCCTCAAAGTCGCCTGCTTGCTGGTTCTTACGCCTTACATAGAGCATTCTACAGGCCACAGCTTTGACGGAATCCTTTTGAAACTGAGACATCTCATGTCATACACTAATAATACGAAACGCATTTGTCGTCTTCGGAATATGTCTGCTAGAGGGCGCTACAGTCGAGCCTCCCAAGTATATCATTAATTCGCCATAACTCGTAAACTATAAATCTTAATTACATAAATTATAACTCATTTTTTTCCTTTGAATCTTCTCAATAACTAGCTTATGTCATCTGGTGTCAATCTTGTCTCACAAAGTCAGTATGTCTGTCTGTTCGTCTTTTGTTGTCAGCTTTGTCTGCTTGCCTGTTCTTTTGTCTCATATGTCATTCTACGGGCCACATATTCTCATCAATGTCTCTGAGAGTCATTCCATTAATAGAAAACCGACAATATGTTCTGTCTGTCCGTCTGTGTTTCACTTCCGAATTCCGGCAAGCGTTCGACCTATGGTCGTCTAGTTTGTTTGTTTGTTTGTTTGTTTGTCACGACTCTCCAGGTCACACTTTTGCATCAATCAACTTGAAACTTACAGGCTTGATTGACAAACCGATTTCTAGGTGCCCTATTGTTTTTGGTCAACATTGCTCCAAGGTCAAGGGTCAAGGTCACGACAGGTATGGTTAACGGTTTTTGCACTATAACTTCGCCATAAATAGGCTTATCCACTTCTGCATTAGCTCATTTTTTTCGTCATCACCTGGCCTTTCTTTTGACATGTAGCTTACTTAAATTTGCCGTTACCATGGTTACATTTTTTGGGCAAAAATCATGGAAATTGGAAATAACACGACCATTTTTTGTAACTTTGTCAGTTTTTAAGCTAGGCAGATCTAGTTTTCGGCATTTTGTTCCACATGACCAGCTTGACACGACAGAACTGAAAGTCACGCCAAATCTCGCGCCATATCTCGTCAAACGAGAAAAAACGAGACTTCGCGGAAATGCTTATAACTCGGCGACTTTTACAGCTAGACAGGTCTGGTTTTCGGCATTTCGTTCCACCAAACAAGCTTGACACGACAGAGCTGCAAGACAGGCCAAATCTCGCACCGTATCTCGTCAAACGAGAAAACACGGGATTTCACGGAAATGCTTATAACTGGGCCAGTTTTACAGCTAGACACGTCTTAGTTCCACTAGACCAGCTTGACACGACAGATATGCAAGTGCCGTTACCATGGTTACATTTTTTGGGCAAAAATCATGGAAATTGGAAATAACACGACCATTTTTTGTAACTTTGTCAGTTTTTAAGCTAGGCAGATCTAGTTTTCGGCATTTTGTTCCACATGACCAGCTTGACACGACAGAACTGAAAGTCACGCCAAATCTCGCGCCATATCTCGTCAAACGAGAAAAAACGAGACTTCGCGGAAATGCTTATAACTCGGCGTCTTTTACAGCTAGACAGGTCTGGTTATCGGCATTTCGTTCCACCAAACAAGCTTGACACGACAGAGCTGCAAGACAGGCCAAATCTCGCACCGTATCTCGTCAAACGAGAAAACACGGGATTTCACGGAAATGCTTATAACTGGGCCAGTTTTACAGCTAGACACGTCTGGTTTTCGGCATTTAGTTCCACTAGACCAGCTTGACACGACAGATATGCAAGTCTGGCAAAATCTCGCGCCATATCTCGTCAAACGAGAAAACACGAAATTTCACGGAAATGCTTATAACTCGGCCAGTTTTACAGCTAGACACGTCTGGTTTCCGGCATTTCCTTCCACATGACCAGCTTGACACGATAGATGTACAAGTCAGGCCAAATCTCGCCCCCTATCTCGTCAAAAGAGAAAACACGAGATTTCACGGAAATGCTTATAACTCGGCGAGTTTTACAGCTGGACAGGTCTAGTTTTCGGCATTTTGTTCCACTAGACCAGCTTGACACGACAGACATGCATGTCAGGCAAAATCTCGCACTGTATCCCGTCAAACGAGAAAACACGAGATTTCATGGAACTGCAGCTAGACAGGTGTAGTTTTCGGCATTTAGTTCCACATGACCAGCTTGACACGACAGAACTGCAAGTCAGTCCAAATCTCGCACCCTATCTCGTCAAACGAGAAAAAACGAGATTTCACGGAAATGCTTATAACTCGGCGAGTTTTACAGCTAGACAGGTCTAGTTTTCGGCATTTTCTTTCACATGACCTGCTGGACATGACAGAACTGAAAGTCAGGCCGAATGTCGCACCGTATCTCGTCAAACGAGAAAACATGAGATTTCACGGCATTGGTTATAACTCGGCGAGTGTTACAGATAGACACGTCTGGTTTTCGGCATTTTGTTCCACTTGACCAGCTTGACACGACAGACATGCATGTCAGGCAAAATCTCGCACCGTATCCCGTCAAACGAGAAAACACGAGATTTCACGGAACTGCAGCTAGACAGGTCTAATTTTCGGCATTTAGTTCCACATGACCCGCTTGACATGACAGAACTCCAAGTCAGGCACAAGCTCGCACCATTTCCCGTCAAACGAGAAAACACGAGATTTCATGCAAATGCTTATAACTCAGCGGCTTTTATAGCTAGACAGGTCTAGTTTTCGGCATTTCATATCATTTGGCCAGCTTGACATGACAAACCTGAAAACGTGTCACTGCTTCTTGTCAAACGAGATTAACGGGATTTCATGAAAAAATTTTGAACTTAGTCCCTTTTACACTAGAAAGATATGCAGCTGTTAAAGGTCAGCATGCATAAATAAACATATTATCCGTTTCTGCTGCCCCCACAATGTTGCTCATTCATATGACTGTTTCTTCATGCACTCTCTGTCTATCTGTCTCTATCATTTCCATTTCCGGCAAGCGCGTGACCTCTGGTCATCTTGTTTATTTATTTTTTATTAGTTTCAAAGAAATAAACACGAGGACTGGTACTGATCCTTGCAGAGGATTGCATGTGTATTTCAGTGTCTGGTCGATGATCCCCGCTTCTTCTGTACAAGTGGAAACTAACAGTTTCGACTTTATAGTCCTGTTGAAGACCAGCCTTGGTACTGCGCATGTCAGTGTGGACCGGTGATTTGGGACTAGTAGCCTTAATTAACTAAAACACCTCAAATAAACGTCCTGTTGAAGACCAGCCTTGGTACTGCGCATGTCAGTGTGGACCGGTGATTTGGGACTAGTAGCCTTAATTAACTAAAACACCTCAAATAAACGGTCTTCTGAGGAACAGTTTAATTTTTGATATTGTTATTTGCAAAGATATTTTATAAATGTCGGTCTGTCATTAAGCCCTTACTAGCTCCAATGTAAACCCACTTTTTCTACATGCAGGTCTCTCACTCCGTGGCGATGCGACCTTGCTGCAGAGGGCTCCGGGTCTGCTTTTTAATGACCTATTCAACAAAGCAGTTGAACCAATCAAGTGACTCGTGTGTGTTCCCTGTTTACACCCAACATTATTACCATGTAGCAAAACAAATCTGTTGCTATTTTTAGATCAACGCTCATACAATGCGAGACAATGTCTAGAATCTGACCAATCATACAAAGACTTCATCAAGTTTCCACTGTGAGTGCAATTCTTTTTGTCGTTCATGATTATATGCGACCGGGCGGCTTGCTGATGCAAGGTTTCATCGCGACGACGTGAGAGACCAGCTTATAATATAGGGAGATTATGTCCTGTCAATTTTCCTCCTCTGTCATACTTTTGTGTACACTTTGTTAATATACAGCACTTAATATGTATGTATGTATGTATGTATGTATGTATGTGTGTATTTATGTATGACATAGAACAAAACATAAAAAATTAAACGTGTATTATGAAGGAACCAATATTGAAATACCACTTATCAGTACATGTTTTTCTATTCTGTCATAGAGATGACCACACAATGAATAGGTGCGAACATGTGATATCACGAAATCACCAAGCCCAGCCTTCATCACACCAGAAACTGGAAAGCACCAACAGAGCACAAACATCCGCCTACGCCTGTATCCACATCCAGGCGTGATGCTTATCATAGGTGTGGGTACATAATTTTCGTTGCGGGGGGGGGGGGGGGGTATACTTTTTATGTCGGAGCGAGAGGGACGGAGCTTTAGAAAATGTGTTTGTTTATATACACGAGGCAAACACTAGCAATAATATCCCTTTAAGAAAATGAGGTATTCTTATCATACTACAAGGGAGGAAAAAGTGGGGGAGCAGGCCAGTAAATTTTAAGGTTCATTTTGTAAATAAGCACATTCACTTATACCTTTGATGCCAATGGCCGAAACAATAAGTTCAAAGAAAAATGAATATTTTAATAAATATATAAATATAAATAAATTTTTCAGTTAATTTTACACAATACTGGGGCAAAACTAGGCTATATTTACTATTCCCCCCCCCCCGGGGGGGCAATTGATCTTTGATACCTAGCTTTTTGCAAAAACGTTTAAGTGACTCGCATTCGCTGAAGATAAACTAGCCTATGGATCTACACGGGGCTTTCCTGTCTCTTGATTTGATTAATCATTTCGTCTGTTAAATTTATGTCCAAAAAAGTAAAAAAATCAGTTCATTGGTCTTTAGGAGCTATTTACATGGCTCCGCATGGGCAAACGAGATTTAAATTATATCTATAATTTCATAACCTTTTTTGCTTCGTTTGGTTTGTTAGAATTAAATAGTAATTTAATATTTGTTTTGTTAAACAGAAATTTAAAACTTTTTTATCTTTTTCTACATATGCTTACTTTCTTCTAATATATTTACTTAAGTCCAAGTAAAAAGGTAAGTAAAAAGCGATTTATATATATATATATATATATATATATATATATATATATATATATATATATATGGGTATACGTAGGTGTAATTTGTATATTAATCATTAGTTTATGAAAATTTTAAGTGTGGCAGCCAGAATCAAGCAAATAAATAGACATCATTGGTTTCAGTAATGTAAACAGACATTCATATAGGCCCCGATTACTGTCGATGTAAACGGTCCTGCGCGGGATCATGGTGGTCATAGAACGGATATTAATAAAATGCATTAAGGCCGGTATGGTGAAACCAATCGACAGCCAGATCATACTTAAATGGCTTTATGCTGACTAAATTAACTTGATTATACGGAGAGGTCACACAAACATTGGGTGTAAAGCTGTTACTCCGGGATTACCAACGACCCAGCCGACCTTTGCGGCTTGGTGGTTCAAAGTGCGCAAAGGCCATTCGAGGACATATGCACCGGAGGCAAACAAAACGGAACGGGATCAATGTTTATTATGGATCGCTCGCCTCATGGTATTAGCTGTCATGCAGTGACGCATTAGTACTGTTTTCATTGGACGAAATTCTAATTGAGCATGCGTAGTTGGATTGTTTTGGAAATATGGCCGCCTGGAGCAAGGTCCTCGACTGTTCATGTTACGAACTTGGCCACACTTGGACACCGTACTGTTCGAAAGCCACTGCAGATGTTGCAAAAAGTGTTTTTGTAGAAGCCCTAAAGATATACGGCACACTCTATTTGGTAAGACACGGTCAATTGTGTTTGACACATTCTGACTAGGTCAGAAAGTTGAGAAACTAACACAGTGACAGTGGAACCCAGAGTTACACTGTGACAGTGACAGCCCATCCCACTTTCATTGTGTTCATTATCGCTTCAACCTAAACCCAGCTTCCAGGTTCTCCATGGCCTAACTTCAGCTGTACCACCTATTTGTATAGGAGTATTTTAAACACGGAATCACGAATGCAAAAGGAATCAATGATATTCACTAGTGGTATATATACCAAACATTGTTACAAGCTGAACTGACATTTTTTTGTAGTGGTATCGGTATCCATTGACCATACACACTGATATCCTAACAAAAATGTTGGAGCCACTATAGAATTAGTGCCTACAGGAAATTGTCTTAGTTAAGGAAAATGTTCATGGTGTCTAAGCCTAGTATTTCTTTCTCGGTATTTGTCTGTAATTCATATGTCTGCTGTGTCTCCATCTGGTGGCAAACCTGTACTGAGAAATTCATGATTTATTAGTACACATTGCATGCAATTGTGAAGCTCTTGTCGAGTCGAGAATCAGCAACTGTGTGATAACAAGGCCTATGCACTACCAGTGCGCCATGGAAGACGAGTTGGAAACCAGGGTTGAATGAGGATATTTAAATCTGCTCTTGAGTAATGGTTGTAGTTGTTAAAATGAGGGATAATTTTTGTTAAGCCTACATCGAAAAAAGAATAAAAAAAATTAACCCTCAGCTGATTGTTAACTGCCTGCCACTAAAGTATACTCCCTCTTGCGCTGACAAGGTGGAGTCACAGGTGTTTTTGTAAACCCTAACTCTTGAAATACACCAAATATACATGGGATAGCCGTGATCCGTGTGCATACAAATGCCTCAAGGGCAAGACACAATGGCTGTGAATGACGTAGGCAGGACGTGCACATAAGCCAAGTGTCGTAAACAAGCAGATGGAGGAGTCATGATGGATACAAGTTGAATAGCATGAAGAAAGGATAAATTATACATTATTACGGGCTAAGATATAATTGAAAAGGCTATATGATACAATTAACATACATTTAACATGTATCCATTGTGGATAAAACAGTCCTGAAAGGTAGGCACTAATTCTTCAGTTGCACCAAGTCGTTTTTATGTGTAGGCAAGGATTCTATGTTCAGACCATAAAGTTAGAACCAACTTTTAAACTGACAGTTTCCCACCTTTTTACCTGGATGTCAGCAAAAAAAAAAAAAAACTGTTAGCATTAAGTCTGTTTGATTGGTATATTCACAGCAGGTTTACATTTATTAGTTGGCTAAAATGTTATATCTTTTATATTTGTGGGTCTGAAACCTCCAGAATACTTAGAAACAGCCTGTCGTCTGAATAAACATGGTTGCTTGCATGACATCTGCTGCTTGGGTTCATCCTTGTGCTATACAAATTAGACTGTTACTCTTCTCCTACACTTTCCAACTTAAGTCTTGAAATTTTTATTTTTAGTACTGGGTATATTTCCTGCATATTTGTTTAGTGGCATATACACGGTTGTTATTTTTCCTGGGAAAAAAAACTAGTTTTTCCTGGTCAGTGGGGAAAAACCCAGGATTAATTGGGAAAAACTGGGGAAAACTGGATAATACCAGGAATTACTGTGGAAAATGTCTGATCAAAATTTTTGAGAGAGTATAATGATGTATAGTTGATTAATTCTATTTAATGTTGCATGTTGAAATTATATATATATATATATGTGTGTGTGTATATATATATATATATATATATATATATATGTGTGTATATATATATATATATACACATACATTTATACATATATGCATATATATATCCACATGTGATGAATAGATATATACATATATATATATGTGTGTGCAATATTTCCACAACTTATACTAGTACATTATTATTATATAATTACCAGTAATGATTACCAATTAACTGCAACATAAACTTTAGTAGCTGAGCTGACAAAAGTAATCAAGCATGTTAACCTAATCAAGGCCGAGTTAATCTTGGGGGTACAGAAGTGTGAAGAAGCCATGCTAGTCATGTAGGGCTCATACAATATGTAGGGTCCATCAGAGTTGATTGGAAAATATGTATCAATGAACCTTATTTCTTAGCCATCAATGGACTTTTTCAGTGTAACTGATATATCTGATTATCTGTTTACCTATCACTATGTATATACATACAAACAAGCTGTTTTTAAAGAAAACAATATAAATTTTCATATCTTGGTTTTGTGATTTGAGTATGTTTGTTTAAATATATATATATTTATATATATGTGTGTGTGTGTGTGTGTGATGATATTTCCTTTTAATTCAGTCAGATATCTGCTGGTCTATTAGAGGTTTCCCCAGTTTTTCCCCACTTTGAGAGGTTTTTCCAAAGGCGGTAAATATCCATATTTACCAGCTGGTAAATACAGCACTGGGAAAAACTTAACAACCCTCGGCATATAATAAAACTCAGGGGGGGGGGGGGGGAACTCAGAGGGGACAATTTTATAATCACACTGAATCATTCTTTGTTAAATGAATCATTTGAACTACTCTTTTGATGTGTTTTTAGCTTGGCTGCCTGAAAGTCTTCTGAGCTGTAGTGATCAGTCACTTTCCGTTGTCAGTCTGTCTGTCTGTTAATCAGGCACAATTTGTAACCATTGGACCTGAATCTAACCTGACCTCAAGGGAGGTCCATGAAAAATCTCCCTGGAAACCTGAAATTAGGTCTCTTTTACCCATATCCTGTGAGCTATGGGTCTCAGAAGTAACCCCCAAGAATAATTACAAATGTGATACAAAAAAGCTCCAGTATCTGAACAACTAATGCTTTGATCACCCTGATTCTTTTCATGCATATTCATCAAGGAGTGTTTTATCAGTTCCTGCAGACTGGTGGTGCCACCTGTATTTTTCAAATTTTTATGCATTTTTTCTCTATTTTTGAAACCTTCAAAGATGTCATTATTTAACAGGGCACAAATTGTAACCGTTAAAACTAGAAATGTCTCACTTAAAATCCAAGGAGATCCATGGAAAATATGCATGGAAACCTGAAGTTAGGTCTCTGTTAACAATATCTTCTGATATATAGGGCTATGAAATACCAGAATAATTAAAAATTGATACAAAAGCTCCAGTATCTGAACAACTAATGCCGAGATCACCATGATCCTTTGCATGGATATTGATTATGGAGTGTTTCATCAGTTTCTGCAGACTGGTGGTGCCACCTATATTTTATTCAATTTTTCGAATTTTTTAGCTCAGCTGACTATAAGTCATCAGAGCTATAGTCGTCCATTGTCTGTCATCCGTCTGTCCGTCTGTAGATGTGGCACGTTTTGAAACCGTAAGACCTAGGAATCCAAAATTCAGCATAATGTTAGATGTCCCCAAGATCTCCTGCCAAGCTGAAAACTGGGTCTTTCCGACTTTGTTCCTTTGAGAAATTAAGGAAAAACCTCAATTTTTAGCTCAGCTGACTATAAGTCATCTGAGCTAAAGTCGTGGTCCATTGTCCGTCTGTCCGTCCGTAGATGTGGCACGTTTTGAAACCTTAAGACCTAGGAATCCAAAATTCAGCATAATGTTAGATGTCCCCAAGATCTCCAACCAAGCCGAAAACTGGGTCATTGCGACTTCGTTCCTTTGAGAAATTAAGGATAAACCTCAATTTTTTATAAAAATCCTATTTTCACACTTCAGGACTGCCTAATATCAAAACCACTCATCTGTTTTCCTCATATTTACCATAAATATTCCTCTATATAGTTCCTATGTACATGCCAGAATTTAAGTCTGTAAAGTATAAATTCTTTAAGTTATGGGCCCAAACATAATGGACTTTGTAAAAAATCAGGAAAAATAATAACTCACTTAACATGAAAAATTTTGAAACTAGAGTCAATTTTTTCAAGTATATAACTATGTTTAATTAAGATTCAATTGTTTACCCAAAATTAGATCTGAATTTTGTAAATTTTTTAAGTTATTAGCATAAAAAAAAAATCAGTACCTTAAATTTTGCCCAACTTTGACCATGGCACGTTTTTTCCCATTAAGCACCATTGATTTAATTTTTACAGCATGTAAACATAAATATTTAGTTTGTCTAAATCTGAAATTTGAAAATAAAAGCTTGAAAATTAAGCCAGTTATTGATTTTTTTTCTGTAGTCACTTGCTTTGATTACAGATGCAGGGTCCCACTCCAGGTCACTGGAAGTCAGCTATGCCAGGGTTTCTGATTTGTTACAGTCACTGGGGGAGATCCCCTGCTGTGACAGGTGTACAGTTATTCTCATATCACCACCCCAATTCCCCCCCCCCCCCCCCCCCCCGCAAACCCAACCCACCAAGTGTTATGCAGTAATTGTTATTGTTTTCACTGTATCTCCTTAATTGTAATGCTGTTTCCACTCCGATATGCAATAACTTTCCTTGAAAAAAATAATTCAAGGTGTAATCCAGAAGATGCAATGTTGTGTAATGTAGAATTTTTAAAGAAATCAATTTTCTTTTAAATGATTTTAACAAATATAAAGGACCCCATCAGTATGCTTAAATTATAAAATATGAAGCACATTATGGATAAATAAAGACACAATTAAAAATTGTGAAATCTAAATCAAGTATTATTTTGAGATATTTATTGTTTTGCAGATTTAAAAGATATATTTTTGTGGTAAAAAATAAATAAACATTTGTATGCATGATGTGGTGTTATCTGACAAGATTGAGATTTATGATGATGCAATTGAGAATTATGAATCAACTTTTATATTCAGATATATATGTTAAATTGGAAATGTATAGAAATATAAACTTAAATTAGAAAATAATTGATGTGATAAAAAATCAGGATTTAATACAAACATTTGTTCATTATTTTCCTGCCTCTGCAGAATTTGAGATCAGGCTTTGTTTGCCCTGTTTTATGTTGTTAATTAGCTATATTTCAACTGTATACATTTCATAAAAAAATACATATATATTCAATAATATATATTATACAAAAAAATAGATTCAATTGAACAAATGTGTAAACTACTGAAATGTCAACAGTTAATCGAAAATCAACTAATGATCATGGTAATAGTACAGATCATTTGTTCACAAACTGCTCACATGCTTTAGTTTCAACATCAGGAAACACATGGTCAGGTCACAAAATATTTTTTGCAACAATTTCTTGGTCATCAATACAAACCAATCATATAAACCAACCATGGATTTTATTACCTCTTCGTCTTACACTTTATCTCCATTAGATATTATTTTAGATTTTTACCTTCAAGGTTAACGTCAGCTGAGCACAGTGACCCATAGGTCCCTTGTTTTAATAAAAACCTATTATCACACTTCAGGACCGCCTAATATCAAAACCACTCATCTGTTTTCCTCATATTTGCCATAATATTCCTCTATATAGTTCATATGTACATGCCAGAAATCAGGTCTGTATTATATAATTTATAAAAGTTATGGGCTCAAACCTAATGCATTTTGTAAAAATTCAGGAAAGATATTTGATCACTTAATTCAAAACATGTTAAAACTAAGGACTTTTTTTCCAGTAATATAACTTTAATTAATCAAAATTAAATTGTATACCTAAAATTAGATCAAAATCTTTAAAATTTATTAAAATATTAGCAAAAATAAAAAATTGGTACCTTAAATTTTGCCCAACATTGGTCACGGCACGTTTTTTTCCTGTAAGTACTGTGGATTTAATTTTCACAGCATGTGCACATAAGGATTTAATCTGTTAAAATCTGAAATTTGAAAATAAAAGCTGTAAAATTAGGCTAGTTATTGAATTTTTTTGGAGGCTCTTGTTGTATTCCCATCATTGTCAAGCAGTCCACTTTGGTCACTGTAGGTCATTCAGTGCAGCTCTCTATCCTCCCCAGGCTGTTGGCATAATGTTATGCAATCCCATCACTAGGGCAAGCCCTCTCTCCACTGAGCTGAGTTTGATCAGGCTGTCTGCAGTTAATACCATACCACAGGGAGCCTTTTTCTCTCCCCCCCCCCCCCACCATCCCATTCTGTTGACAGACCTGTACTATGAACTAGATGAATCTTAAAATTAACATTTTTTCAGCAACAAGCAGTAACAACGGAGACCCCTCCCCCACCCACCCCTTCAATACACAGGACTAATAAACAAGATGAATCTTATAATTTTAAAGTTAAATAAATTCTTTTTGATTGGACTTGGACAATTTTGATTTTTTTTTAAAGAAAAAAATTTCAGGAATTTAATCCTAATATTCAAATGTGATAAAATATTAGGATCTAATGTAAGTGCTTACTGACAAGATTTAAGAAGATATAAATACTTTGTAGCATTTCATTCATATATCTTAAAGTTGGCGGGGCCTAGGTGTGAATAACACTGTTAACTTAGTATTAAAATTACAAATATTGGTCAAACTTTGTGGGATGAATTTTTAACTCATATGGCCATAAATTTAATTTTTGAAAACTTAATTACCTTCACACATTATTTGTTTATGAAATGTTACTTTTATATAACACTTACCGTAGGCCCATTTTTTTCCCTTGGTGCATCACTAAATGGTTTAGCTCATGTCCATTATTCTTGTCTCATTATTCATTCTTGTTGTGCAAGGAGGCCCATGAAAAGTGTCTGTGGAACCCTGAAATTAGGTCTCTGTTACCCATATCCTTCAAGCTATAGGACTCTGAAGTATCCCTCAGAATAACGGAAAATTTGATATAAAAGCTGAAGCATCTGAACAACTAATGCAGAGACCACCATGATTCTTTGCATAGATATTGACCATTAAGTGGTTTTATTAGTTTCTACAGACTGGTGGATCCACCTGTATTGTTTAAAAGTGTACACCCTTTTTCTCTATATTTAGCGAACCTGTGAGCTTATGCGATGGCACAGCGTCGTCCGTCCACCGTCCAGGGCTGGCTTTCCGCTGTCCATGGCTGTAAGTCAGAAACTGTCAGAGCTAGCAGCTCCAAATTACATGTAAGATTTTGTCACATGTGAAACTTGGTCTCTATAATTTAGATTTTATAGAGAAAAAGCTTAAAAACCTTTAAAAATCTTCTTCTCTGAAACTGTCCAGCCAAATTGTCCAATCTCTCTCAAGTTTGTTCGAATGGTTCCAGTTCGGAGATTTTTGGCCGAGTTACAGGATTTTGAACTTAGTCATCCGTCCAAAAAAGCACACTAAAATTAAAATCTCAGAAACGGCTAGAGCTATAATGACCAAATTTAATACCAATGTTTGTCACATATGTCATATCTGATTTTGAGGTATTGGTGGCGCCACCTACATTGATGTGTTTTTTACAAGCGAAAATGTAATATTAAACTCTTCTAGCTTATACACTGATTTATGATGAAACTGTTCAGCTGATTGGTTTAAACTTTACAAGAATTATTATATGGTAGGGTTCTGCCAGTTTTATAAGAAAAGATTGGGTAAATACAATTTTAAAAAAGCATTGTAGCCAATTGAAAAAAGGCTTTCTGTATTTGAAAACAGATTTGACTTCATGCAGCCAAGTCAAGAGGTCACTCAGTACAAACAGGTGGGGTCCAGACATCACCATGGCAACTGACCTGGCTTGGGGGGGGGGGGGTGTCTAGACAATGTGTCTAGATGTCTAGACACAGCGTCTAGATGTCTGGATACAATGTTTAGATGCAGAATTCCCAGATTATTGGAACTATATCTTTCAACTGTTTGAAAAAACTTGGGTTGCATTTTAAGCAAATTGGGTTTATCATCAGGTCACATGTGAACTGCTGCGCCTTCATTTTTGGTTGACATCTGACCTTTCCTTGCTGCCAAGTGTCCATTTGTGCGTCTGTTTCCACACATAAACCCACATATCTCGGGAATCGTTTGACCAATCAGGCTATAAATTTTGCACAAATGTAGCCCTTTGATAGCTATATAACATACACTAAAAATGGTGGCGCCACCTGCAACCATTTTTGCACAGCGTCCATCTGTTCATCTGCCTTGGGATAATATTACTCGTATCTCAGCAGTGGTTTGACTTATCCACCTGAAATTTTGCAGGTTTATACATCCTGGACAGGTTTCTTGATTTTATGACAGGTGTCGCCACCTACATTCACATTTACTCTGCAGACATTCAAGCTCATATCTCGGGAACCGTTTGACTGATTAGGCCAAAATTTTGCACATGTATAGATCTCACATAGCTCTTCATCATAGGCAAAACTGGTGGTGCCACCTGTAACCATTTATGCACAGCGTCCATCTGTTCATCTGCCTTAGGTTAAAATCACTCATATCTCAGCAGTGGTTTGACTTATCCACCTGAAATTTTGCAGGTTTATACATCCTGGACAGCTTTCTTGATTTTATGACAGGTGGCGCCACCTACATTCACATTTGCTATGCAGACATTCAAGCTCATATCTCGGGAACCCTTTGACCGATTGGGCCAAAATATTGCATGTGTCTAGATCTCACATAGCTCTTCATCATAGGCAAAACTGGTGGTGCCACCTGCAACCATTTATGCACAGCGTCCATCTGTTCATCTGCCTTGGGATAATATTACTCATATCTCAGCAGTGGTTTGACTTATCCACCTGAAATTTTGCAGGTTTATACATCCATCACAGCTTTCTCGATTTTATGACAGGTGGCGCCACCTACATTCACATTTACTCTGCAGACATCCAAGCTCATATCTCGGGAACTGTTTGACCGATAGGGCCAAAATTTTGCATGTATATAGATCTTACATAGCTCTTCACCATAGGCAAAACTGGTGGTGCCACCTGCAACCACTTATGCACAGCATCCATCTGTTCATCTGCCTGTAATATGATAAAATCACTCATATCTCAGCAGTGGTATGACTTATCCACCTGAAATTTTGCAGGTTTATACATCCTGGACAATTTTCTCGATTTTATGACAGGTGGCACCACCTTCATTCACGTTTAAGCTGCAGACATCCATGCTAATATGCAACACACCATGCTGTATTCCCCTTGCCACTTAATCCATGCCTCACTTCACCCCTCCCACTCAGATTTCTGCGGATACACAAAGTGGCTTGTCGACTACCCATATTCTGGTTTTAAAATGTCCTAGTCCGAAACTTGCAGGTCAGAAACGTCCATTTTGCTGAAATCATAATGACTAAGGTAGATATGCAGGACTTAGGAGGATCAATATTAAATTTTAAAAATAAACCTCCATTCATACTCCTAAACTTTGCACAGGTTCACATTAGGCCTGTAGGCCTTGTTGAGATATATAAATACAGACACAATCTTGGCTTGTTGGATAATATGTTTGATGCTTCAGTTGAATAGGTATATACTACCATTCAGATGATAAAATTTCCTTTTGCGAATCTCTTCCCAGTCAGCTGTGTGTCATGATCCATGGGTCACTTGTTAGATTTCTGAGAATTTACAAGTTTTTCTGGGTTTAATTATATGCCTTTTTCAGTTCATATTTATATTTAAAGTTTGCACACTATGCAGGACATATTTTATTTGTTTATCATTTAAAATTTGAACATAAGTAGGTGAACCAGTTGAAAGTCTGGTGAAAATGTGATAAAAAAAATTGGGGAATATTCCTGTTTTTGTTTTAACATTCATGATACAAATTCTCAAAAATGTATTACTGACATTAATAATTATTTATTATGCATGTTGAACTTGTGTATGTCTATATTTGGTATAAGTCCAGTTGGTACCTGCAATTTCTTCATATATACCCAAATTTAATGGTTATTTTGACAAGAATTCTACAAAAATATAACAAGCAGCTTTGAAAACTCACTTACAGTTGGATCAGACAGAAGCACCAATATCTTAACAAGTCTTTACCTGGAATGCTTGAAAATTTGTTGTGAATGTTTATGTTATATTTATCAATTGTATGAAACCAGTGAAGCCACCTGAATCTTTCTTCATATATTTATATTGATTGATGCCAATTTAAGACTGACAAATATCAGTTGTACCACAGTATTGTGTCAGCAATTATGCATTTTTTCCTGTTTAACATTTGACTTTTTAAATGTAATTTTCAACATTTTTTGTTTTTTAGATAGCAGCAATTTTCAGGAAGAAGAAGAAAGAATATTATTTAAAGAAATTACTCCCTGAAGTTCTTAGGTCATCAGTCTTCCTCTCTGTCAACGGGGGTGTTTTTATTGCATCATTTTGTGCATGGAGGTAAAGTGTTTTGTATCCTGTTGTATATTGTGCTGTTTTGTCATTTAAGGTAGTGTTTCTGTAATTAGCTTAATTTCCTGTGAATTAATTAAATTAATTGTTAATTATGAATGTGAAATGAGGGTTTTTTAAATGTTTTTAGACTAACAGATATTGTGGCTTTATGACTTGGTTAGTAAATTTGTTAATGTAAATCCAAAATCTAATGTATTGTTGGTTCTTTTTTTGTATATGGTCAAATGACATATATAATATCATTAGAAACATTTAAGTAAAAATTTAATGTTAACTAGCTTTGTATTAAAAGTAAAATGTTTTAATAGTTAATACTCATCATGAATCATTTTACAGTAATTGTTAAGTGTGATTTCTCACTGATATCACTTCACAGGCTCATGGGTGAGATCCGGGTGAAATAATGTATTTAAATGTATTTATATAAACAAAGACAGCTATTGATTTGTTTTAATCATTTTTTTTCACATCTCAGGGAATGTTTAATGAAAGGAAATTTGCAAAATTTAAGATGTTATGTCTTGTCTCATAAAACGGCACATGCATACTTTTTATAAGTCTTCTTGTATCACTTAAGTTCAAAATTATAAATTGTTTTCATCATATCAGGCCTTCACTAAATTGGTTCTACAGCTTCTGGTATGAAGTGTGCATAGTTACCTAGATTAATACCTTTGCTGGACCTCTCTAGGTTATTGATGCAAAAGTTGCCATCATCATTTAATTACTTGGAATCAAACAGCTCATTTGGGTGTGCTTAAATTACTCTAACATGAGTAAGTATGACAGTGAACCAGTGTGCATGATAGCACACTGGTAGGTGTTTTGTTGAAACTTGCATTTGCGCCATTGTAGCACCAGCAATAATCTTTCTCTCATCTTACAAACTAAGGCTAAATATGTGGGTTAGTTTGAATATAAAAACCCAACAATTATATGTTACATTTGTTTATGCCCATCAACTTTCTGTGGTAATTATACATTTAAGACAATGCAGAGCAGATCATATAAAGTTTATACACATTTTTCATGTCTGTAGCAGTAATAACAAATTACTTGGGGAGGGGGTGGGGGTGTTCAGGACTGGAGAGGTTGCAACACTGATATTAACATGTACATTTTGCTTCATATTTTTTTTTCCATAAATTCTCTTTATGTAAATATGAATTCCATTCAACATTTTTTATACTTTTTCTTTAAATTCCTGTATTCTACATTTACAAATTCTCAGCTGCTCTGTAGACTTGAACCAGAAAATGCTTAACAAGAAGCTTATTTTGTGTATTTTGCACAACTTTCTCTGATCGAATCACCTTTTTTTAGGGGCAATTGATTTATCTTACCACATATTTCACTTGTAAACCCCCTCCTTTTAATGTTATTTTATTTTATCAGTAGTAAATTTTGACAATTATCCAGGCTGTCCAGTGATCCTACTTTTCAAACTTTTTCCATCTTTTTTTGCCTCAGCCCTAATTTTCCTTCTTTTCCTTGACATACATACTTTTTCCTACTTTCCTTGTTTTGTTTCATAACAAGCTTTTCAAAATGCAGTGAATTGCTGTGAAAGAGTTCTTGTTTTCTTATAAGTAAACTATTGTGGTAAATTGTGAGCCCTATGGGATCACAAAAAGTTAAGTTAAAACTTTTGTCATGTTCTTTCCATTTTCAAGACCAACTTTTGTCATGCTCTTTCCATATTCTAGACCAACTTTTGTCATGCTCTTTCCATATTGTAGACCAACTTTTATCATGCTCTTTCCATATTCTAGACCAATTTTTATCATGCTCTGTCCATATTCTAGACCAACTTTTATCATTCTCTTTCCATTCCTAGACCAACTTTTATCATGCTCTTGCTCTAGACAAACTTTTGTCATGCTCTTTCCATATTATATACCAACTTTTTATATGTTCTTTCCATATTTTTTCTAGACCAACTATTGTCATGCTCTTCCCATATTCTAAACCAACTTTTGTCCTCCTTTTTCCATATTCCCAGTCCAACTGTTTTCATTCTCTTTCCATATTTCCAGTCCAATTTTTGTCCAGCTCTTTCCATATTCTCAGTCCAACTTTTGTCAGTCCAACTTATTTCCAATCCCAGTTTTGTCATTCTTTTTCTATATTTGAGTCCAAATTTTGTCTTTTTCATAAGGATGTGCTAGACAGCCTGTATTTAATTAAACTGATTTCAGTACTTAAATTTGATTTACCCGAAATACAAGAATTCTTTGATTGACTTTAGTCTGCATTTTTAGTGTTGTGATAGCATTCTTGTCAAGGATACTGAAAACAGTTTTACCATCTAAGTCATTTTTTGTGCTTTTCCAATGTATAGAAATTTATATCATGATTGATATAAGACACTAATGCTTTAACATAACCCATGATTTTACTCACTCTGAGAATTCAGTTGACATTATAACTATGGACTTATGATAAAACATTAATTTTAATGATGACAGGTACCAATTTGTTACATATACCCATATCCAAAACTTGCATATATGGGACAAGCATGGGGTAAACTGGTGGCTGGTTTGTTCTTCTTTCAGGAAACTCTTTGGGTTTTACTTTTTCTTCAATGTGTTTTCTTGTGGGATACCTGGGGCAGCCCTAGCAGTTAATGTTGAGCACGCCAGCAGGTAATTTATTGGCTGATGCGGGATCACCACATCTTGTGACTCCTGCATCTCACGGAACTTGCTTCGTACTCACCAAGCTTCATGAAGTCAGCCAGTGTTTAGTCATGATGGTGTCTGCATTTGATTAATGATATATAGAAAATATAAAAGAATATTCTCGCATCAGTTTTCAGCCTCTCACACTTGTTATATTCTCCCAGTAGCCACCACCTCAGAATTGTACTGAGTTAATCAGCTGCATTATTACTCAAAAAGTGTCCACTATGCAACATTTTAATACATTGTTTAATCAATTAACTAACGAGAAATTGTTATCATTAAGGCATGCAATGGTTGACTTCAGCTTGCAGCTTAGATAATGCACAGTGTTTAGCTCAAATTAATCGGAGAGGGTATAAGTTAACTTGAGGATTGTACATACTCCATACTGAAGCAGTAAGGTCACATTTATAATATAAATGACACCTTACTGAGCCTCAAGGGAGCTTTCCTTATCAATGCTTCAGTTTTGTGTACAGCTTTGTGTATATAACATTTAGGCTTTGGGGCATGGGATGTTTTCATCGATGGAACCATGTGGACATTTCCAGAGGTTGACCTGCTGACTAACATCATATGCACCAGATTTCCAGCAGATATAGGGTTGTTGGGTCAGTAGTTGGTGGAAACATCTGGGTCTAAAAGTACTAGAATAACCCCTGGTACTCTCTCTGGAATCAATAAATTTGGGGAGGAATGATCAGATCAACATTTATTAATCAATATGAGATGATTTCCCAAGAGAAGTTTCAGGGATGATGCTGAAGTTAATATCTTAGGAGGTTGTTGAAATTATATACAAATGTGCTGTGTCATTACAACAAAAATTGTGAAATGATGTCATCAGTTTTGGGATCTGGCAATGCTGATGTCACCAGTTCATGGGTTAGTTGTCAGCACTTTTGGGGGATCATGTGGTGACATGTATACCTCATTACCATTCCTTCACCCAGATAGACAGAAATGAAGAGCAGGATTGTCAATCAGACTGCTGACACAACAATATCAGTGTTATCCTCACATGTTTTGTGCTGTTCACTCTTTCAGTATATTCAGTTTGCACTGAGTTGCTTTTTCAAGCCGTGGTAGTATCAGCGTGGCGTAAATTTGTGTCTTTATTTTCTGTCTCCTTACACAGGGCCATCCTTGGTCAGTTCTTCTTTCCAACCATTTGTTATCTGCCTGCTGCCTGTGGCTCTTACTGTGCTATCATCCTTGAACGAAAGTTAAGGTATGTCCCTGGGTATTCATAATGCTTTATAATTTTAAAAATTATACATTTGAATAGTATGGTGCAAGGGTATCCAGTGGTGACCAGTTTGTCTGTGAGTCTTCTGGAGTTTTATCTCTTAACAGACATATGTATCAGAGATTACATAAATATAATGTATAATTCCATCATTAGAAAAGGAAAAGTAAATTTTTCTGTGTCATATAAATATAATGAGTGGCAGTGTTGTAAATGAGCATAATTAATCTATGTATCAGGCATTTCATCCTGGTTACTTAAAAAGAGGTTCCAGTGTGAGCGTCATGATGTGGATATGACAGTTTCAGTGTTTCTAATCAATAAACACAAGATCTTGTCTATGTGATCATGGTAAGTGTGGGAATTTTTCAAGGTTCAGTTATATTGGAAAACCAAACTCAAGCATACCATTTACCTTTTTGTAAAAGTTCACATTATTTAATTGAGGATGATTGTGAACAGTTGTCATGCAATAGTGCATTTCCTACATTTAGTTTTGGGCAGCTGTCCAGCATTGCCATCCTGTAAATTACTCTTACATTTGGTGAAAAAGTTGATAGAGTTGCAATCCATCTGGATAAGTCCTATTAATACCCAAAGACTGTTATTTAGTTTTTCCATCCAGCCCCGTAATTTTTACTTTAGTAAAAGTTGCAATTTAGATTTGCCATCAGGTAATTTCTTACGCTGTTGGCATACCCATAATTTCAACATGTAACCTCTGACATTTGGGGTTGAATGTGTATGCAAAAAGGCAGCCTCTGTGAGTGGTTTCAAGATACTTAGAGAGACAAATCTGTCGGGGCTCAATAAGGGTGCAGGGATGTGACACTTAAGTACCCCTAGTACAGTGTCCTGGCGAGAATCTTTCTGTGGAGAGAGTTTGGTGGTAAAGGGATGTGTATCAGCACAGTTTAGAGTGGGATAACACATAATTGGACCATGCCCAAATCATCAAATCATCTTGGATATAGTTAGATGACTGATGAGACTTGCCATTCAATAAGGTAATTCCCTTTAGCCAAGAAAAATTTCAAATTAGGCATCTAATCAAGAAATTTCTTTATTTAGTCAGAAAAAAGTATACAGACTTACTATCTGGTCATGTCTTATTTCACATTTAGTCATGGATGTTTATCCAGAGCTTTGTGGTGCAGGTTTAAAATGCTTTCACTATATCAGATTTTTGTCTTCTTTAAACAAATAGTTTCTCTCTGTATGTATGTTATTTTCAGCAGGATAATGGACATTTTGGTTAAGCTGGCCTGGAGTTTCCTACTAAACGTCCCTCTCCCCCCCCCCCCCCCCCAATAAAAAAAGGTAGCAACTACTAAGGCACATCGACAGAATTCTCCATGGTCTAGGGCTGTAACTTGATTTGAAATGTGGAGTTTCATCTGTGAAATTCCATGCTTAAACTATAGAAACTATTTCCACCTTTTTACGCCGCATATAGTGTTCAGTAAACTTGTCAAAGTGTTTCATTTGTGAATGCATTTGCATGTTCTCAAGATAATGAATAGGCCAATTTTTTTATACTCACAATTACATTTTCTTTTAATCAAAGAAAAGGTGTTGGCCTTTTGTACACTCAAAATAGATTGGCATGTTGTATCTAGATATATTTAAGTGTTCTTATTAACACAAATTTGCAAGTGACTGTATTTTGGATGCCATTCCATGTTTGTTTTTTTTCTGAGGTCAGATACACTGTATTTATTTTCACTCTATTTTAACTGAACATGAAAATTTTTCAGTCATTATATGTTCAAGGAGGTATTCATATGCTCAAAATTGGAACATGCTCCTTTACATCTTTATACAATTTTGTCCCTTGTACTAGGGAACCTCCTATTGATGAAAAATATAATGAATTTTATTCATGTACATTTCAAAACTTAATGAACTAGGAATCTTAATTTTCTAAATTAAAACCCACTAAGAATTTTAATGTTTTAATTTTACCTGTATTTTGATTTATGTCCACAGATATTCAGTGTCTTTGGAAAAAGATTACTGGGAAAGATGTACTAAACATTCTTATATAAATAAACTAGGAGCTGAAATAAACATCAAAATACACCTTATTCTTTAAATCTGTGTAAACATATATCAGATATGGAAAGAACCTTTTACCACACAATGTAGAATATGTTCATGTCAGGGGTGGCCTTTGTTCTGGAGCTAAATATTGAATTGGTGAATAGTGACATATATTTTCTGTGTAAAACTCAAGAGTAATTTAATGAAGATCCTGGAAGAGGTGACATGTAGGCTCAAACTACATTTCTAATTTATTGATGATCCCATGACTATAATCAGTGTTGATATTTTATTGAAAATTGATAACCAAACCTGGGCCAATAATTGATATTTATGTACCGGTATCTCTCTGTAGCCAGCCCTACAATGTTTGTGTACACTCCTGAGACAATCCAGACGCCACTTGTACAATTCCCTGGCCTCAGTTAATGAGATGATTGTAGAAAGCTAAGAATCCATATGCACTTAATGCAGATGTATGTTCATATGTTTTAGCATATCAGCATGAATATTTTCGATTTGTTGCTCTTGGGTACCATTTGGAACCGGCAAAACTCACTACATATTGCGATTAATTTTGAGGGATACACATCTTGCATGCTGGATCCCTTATATGGAATCTCCCTTTACTAATTTAGTCAGTATTGATTTTTAACCACATTCTGAATACCTGATCCACAATCTGTGCATATGGAATCTTGGCTTAGGTTTATATATTTTCTACCTGTTAGATGCCTCATGAATCCACTCTTTCACTCTTATCATGTTTAGTTTCCAGCACCTGGGTGGGGCCCTGCTTTTCTCTGCTCCTCATTCTGTATCGACCCCGCTGGTCCTGAAGTCTGCTTGCATCTTGTTAGATATAGGAGGCTGTTATTTAGATAGATTTCAGTATTCATAATAGTTTGTCCCAGGGCTCATGTTGGCATGTTTTTTTATGATAAAATTTTTAAAAATTCTAACAATTAACTTTTACCCTGTAGTATATATGAAGATATTTTGCCTGTTTTGTGTAATCTAAATATTTAATAAAAATGTATAAACTTTGCAACTCTGTTGCATATTTTGTGTCAATGAACCATCAAAGGCATCTTTGATGTACAGCTTGATGGTGTACCTTTCTGAAGGTTTTTAAAGGGCAATATTAACAATACAGAGGCTGCTCACATGTGAATTTGCTTTGACCAATGTCATCTGTTTGAATTGGCAAGTTTGTTTCTCACTTGTCAGGGGATAAACATGCTGCAAACAATGAAAACTATTTTGTCATATTTGGGATTATTTTTCTATTACAAATTATGTGCAAGATTTAATTTTCCACTCAGGCAATCTATGGATAATATCCTTTCAACTTTAGATCAGGAGTTTTTTTACCTACTTTCTTGTAATTATATACATATGTATCTAGAAAACCTTGATAACATGAATACTGATGTGGACTTTATTGTCATTTGTGTGGTTTGTAAGTTTAAAAAACATAGATTGTAAGTTTGAGTACTTGACACTGTTGATGTTTATGTTGAAAATCCCTTCATAGTTAAGATTTGGTATTAAGAAGAAAAACACATTTTGCAGTCATGTCCCATATCTCATCCTGTGTTAAAGGATCTTTAGTACTGAAGGGAATCCCTGCTGTTCACAGTAAGCTTAAAGTGGGGATAAGTGGCTGGCACTCGGTTATTAGTTCACTTCCAACCCTAACCACTTCGAAAGCTGACCAATTCCAAAGATGACCAAAGTTTATATAATACACATCAAAAAAGTCTGTTCATATGCTCTAGTTAGTCTATTCTTATTTAGCCTTCATATTCACATGTAAAAGGATGAAAAAATAGTTTAAAATAAAACAGGCAGGTAAAGGTTGTTTAACAACACAGGAACTATAAGATCATTATTTGTTGTTTAACTTGTACTCTGCAAATTGTAAATCAAGCCATCTTAATGTTCCATTTTGACCTCAATCCACATTTTATAATAAAATGTTAACACTGTTTTAGTATTTATCAAATTTCATTAAATGATAAATTAATAACCACATGATACTTATGGTTAGATTATACCTACCACCAGCTCATAGATTATAAGATATAAAAGAACAATTATTGCTAAATTTGCTTCATATTTTTATATGATGAATTTTCCCTGTAAACATTCCCTGAGGCTGAGTGTAATGTTTATTGAAGGAACACAGGCAGTATAATTATAAGAAAAAATATGTATAAAATATATAAATGTGGGCTTTCATGGCATGAAAGTATCCTAAAACTGTTTCATTTCCTCTAACTTGTTTCTTTTGTGTCTAAAAATGAAATTTAAAATTTTATACCAAATTAAAATTTAAAAATTTAATTTAAATCAGAAAGAAACATGTTTCAGGAAAAAAAGAGAAAAAATGTTTTTTTTTTTATATTTGGTCATGTAGTTTGATATTAGCCCATTAAAAAGTAGTTTGCTGTAACTGGTTGCTTAAAATGGTGTACCATTTAAAAAATAAATAATAAAAAAAATGTAAAATTTCATATGAAAATAAAGGTGTATTTGGTAAACACATATACCATTAAAAAGAGCTCTTTACCAGGTTTAAAATGATATGTCATCTCTTTATGGGGTCTAACATGCATTTGAAACAGCTTTTGATTGATTTAAAATTTAGGTGATTATGCAGGCTAAGCTACTGTAATATATTTGGTAATCACTGAACGGTATATTGAATAAGGAATCACACTCAGCTCAGCCATTAAGCTGTTAATGGGATCACAATTGTGTTGAAGTGTCTTTTAATGTAGTTACTCTTTAGATTTAAGGTAATGGGTTGAAATCTAGGTCCAATGTTCCAGATAGACATGAGTTTTAAAAAAAGTTGATGTACAATCCAGTCTTAAGTAACAATATAGAGTCAACAAGTGTATTCTGCCTATTTCAAATATAGTTTCAAACCTTGGCAGGCGCTTAGTGTTGGATTGACATCCTTGCTGGCAGATATTTATAGACCTGCCTGCAATGAATCATGGGATATCTTCACAACCCTGCAATGAATTTTGGGATATCTCCAGCTCATCAGACTGACTGCAACATGAAATAACATATTTACTGTTTCCTGAGATGAAATTTCTCATTCTCTTGAAATACAAACCTGTAATAGATGCATGAAATCAGTTTTTTTTTTAAGTAGAAATACATGTCAGTATTGCTTCATTTATTTTATCCCTGGACAGTATTGAAAATACAAAGAAAACAAATATAATTATATTAAATTATATAATTATATAATGTAATTGTTCTTTCATCATTTCACATTTACTTTTTAATGACTGAGAAGCCAATGATATTAAAGCTTGTTGCTTCACTGTGAGAAAGTAACCACAGCCCCCATGCTCTTGTAGCATTTTATTATGCCAATAAAATCATAAACGCTGTAATAAAGTATAATTATACCTGTCAACTTTCAGTGTAAATGCATGCTTTCTAACTAAAACCACAAACACCAACATGTTTTAATTTATTGTAACATCCTCTGGGTCATGAGTGCATGCTGTAACCTAGGAGGTATGTTTTTGTATATACATATATCCATGTGATGGCTATAAAATCCCACTGGGGCTACCCCTCTGTAAATAAACATATATTTAGCACTGAATGATCTAATGCAGTGAGATATGGCATAGTGAGCTGGCTGTATTGCCTTTCACCGAGCACATTTAATGTTGTTGTAATAGCCTGGATACTGATGTTTAATTGCCCCTTTATGGCCTTCAGTGTAAAAGGCATGGAAATTATGGTCATTTTATTATGCCTTTAATGTGTAGTGATGCCAGAATTAGGTGTGATTGTAAATGCTGTTGTAACAGTTTTTACTGTGTTACATGGTAGCATAAACTGCATGACTTTTATCTAGACTTGTCTTCAATTAGCAGATATTGCTATTTTATCTGAGGTTTATTAATTGGATTTTCTGCCCCACTGCAGTGTGGGTCATATTTTTTCATGCCCTCCACTGTTAAATATGGTCATATATATCAATAAATGACAAAGTTTAAGTGTAGTGTACATTGAAAGATGGATCGTAAATGCATGTGCTGAACTAAGACTGCAACTTATATCAGGAACCCCAGCTGTTTACTAGTCAAGTTTATAGTCTATAGCTGGTTCCACCATGGGGTGGCCACCAGTTTTTGGGAGATGATTTAAAAAAAATGACCTGTCAGTGACTGAATCAAGTGCTCCATCAATCATTTATATGACAATCAACACCTTGCAAAGAAGTTAAGTAGAATATTTGATATTTGAGAGAATGAACTTTTTTTGTCACAGCATGTTGACTTAACTAATGGGGTCAAGGACACCTGTGAGTGACATATTGATTGCATAAAAGTAGTATTTCATACCATAAATATTCTAAATTTCAAGTACCATAAATATAAAATATTATATAAAATATATTATAATATATAAAATATATGCAACCCTGAAAATTTATGAAAAGGTGTTATTAAGTATGCAATTTATAAGTTGAATTATAATTTATTACTTAAATATTCTGTATCCAAGGAGCACTCTGACTGTGCTGTCATTTTAGCTTATTGTAATTATCCTAAAACTAATGGCCACCCCTGGTGAGGAAAAGTCTAGTATCTGCTATTGACAATGTTCTAAAGTTCTATGTATAATGTTTGGAAAGTTACTTTGGTATTTCAGTGCTGATAACTATAAATGTCTAGCAGCATATATGTTTAACTATGTTGTTTTTAAGTAAGAGAACATTTCAGTATAGCATTTTCTTGTCAATTTAAGTTTAAATAAATTAATGTAGTATTTAATGTTTCATCATTGCATATGTAAAAACTAAAGAAATAACATTTTATATTATCTAGGCTTTATGGAAAAATGAGTCAGTCAAATATTTATTTGTGTTTTTTTATGCTAATTGTTTTATTTTTCTTTCAGGAGGGGTATTCTAGCATTATATGTCACAAACTTAGTAAGTATATTTTTATAGTCACACTTCAGACTTTATTATCTATAAATTATACATCAATCTAAAAAGTGAAATTATTCCAGTTGTACTGATTCAGAACATGTTAGCTAGGCAGTCTGATGGATAGCTAAAAAATGATTGACCATTTTCTTACAGCTCTTATATGCGCATAGATAGGAGTCAGAGAGCAAACCCTATTATTGGACCCTTTGGTTGTAATACCACTCACTGACTGAAGAGGGCTGTCTGTGTGACAAGCACAGGCAGACTTTCTGGGATGAACAGGTGGCATAAGGGCATGGTGGCTGACTCCTGAGGTAGTGTAGAGCTCACTGAAACAATAAAGCTTCTGCACTTGATTGTAAAATTCCAAATGGGTACACTCTACATTATACTCCTTGTGCGGTGATCCTATTTAACTCATTCCAGTTGTAAAGCCTCCAAATGCAAAGGCTGTCTTTGCTGTATAAGGCAACTGGGGGCTCAAATTTACACAGCAGGACTTTCTTACCAATATCTTCAAAAATCTCAGATCTGAACTGATCACCTTGGCCTTGATCTTCCAGGTCAAATCAGCCAAAATAAGGTTTCTTGTGAACTCCATAACTCTTGCAATATTTGGTATTTTCCCTCAGATTTGACACAGAAGTTGTTATAACCAAGTGTGTCAACTTGAGATTTGATTGTATCCCCAGACTGAAAGTTGTGAACTGCAGTGGGTCCTAGCGAGTGAGATAATATATCATAGATCTTTTTAAAACATGTTGTGTGCATAGATGTGTGTCTGGACAAAGCCTGTTTAAACAGGGTCATGATCTTTTTAAAAAAGTGACACACAGAATCTTAAATATCTCAAGAAAGGCTGCATGGATTGGTCCAAAAATCAGGTTGGCAGAAGATCTTGGATGAGTTTGTCTTGTGTGGGAGACTGGTGTCACCATCAATAATTTGTTGATGTGTTCCCCACTTTTTAATGCCCCCATCATTGCCACTTGACAATAATTTGAGCAATATAATTAAAAAAAATAATGAAAAGATTTCTTTCATATTATATTCATGCATAGATATGGGCCAAAGGATAAAGCCAATTAAGTCAGGTCATGACCTTTATTATGAGATTGGCCTTGACCTTAAATATTTCTATAATTGGTGAAAACATACAAAAAACTGTTCTGAAACCCATCCACTGTGGTCAGATAATAATTTGTCAGATATTTATGAAGGATAATTGTGAACCCGAAGTTTTTTAATTACTTCATATTTTTCCTTCATATTTGGTTTCAACCAAGTTGTCTGACAAAATTTGGAAACTGGTCAAATCTGCAGAAATATAGGATTTTTGTTAACCAGAAAGTGTGAAGCACTCTATATATTTTTCGATAAAATTGACACACAAGTTGTGTGTCACTTGAATATATTTAAAAACTGTTGATCTTTACCTTGGTTCTCAAGGTCACATATTTGCTAACCAAATATCTTGTGAAGTATTGCACATTTTCCCTCAAATTTGACAGACGTTTCCACCTGGATCTTGGACATGATTAGAAACTGCTGACCTTGACCTTGATCCATAAAACTTTTTAAGTAATGCATATTTCTTCCTCAAATTTGACACACAAATTGTTTCAACCAAGATCTTGGGGCACATTTTAAAAATATTTATGATTTTAGCCATGGTGACCATGACCCTTGTAAAGTGTCATTTTATGCTTCAAAAGAAGGGCCCTATTTTAAAGGTGGGAATGCCCATTCTAGAGATATTATATAAATGCCAGAAAATTCTAGTTTTAAGACTGTGTCGCAGCTTACATCTTGCTCTTTGTAAAAGACATCATTTGTCTCTCCTCAGATAATCTGAGAGTATTTGGAATAATCCTGTCTGTCATACACCTGCCACAAGCATAGGTCACAACAAATAAACTCAATAAAACTTAGTGATTTTATTAATAACAGATAAAAGTCAACTATGTAGATGTTTGTCTCTGTAAACACAATGCACGGTACTTCTGACCAACTTCATCCAATATCAATCAGTTAATTTTTTTCAATAAATGACCTAAAAAAGCAGATAAGATATATGTGTTCAATTTGACATCCTGTCTATTTAGCTAATATTGTTTATTATCCATCTGATATTTTGCAGAAATAATAAATTTGTATAATATTATACATGTTTTACCCTTCTGTATGTGTATTACTAACCATTGTTATAGTTTCTGTCAACATCCATTGGCATTCAATTGTTTTTTGACTGCAGGTAGTTTTATAGCTCATAATATGGAAAAAGTTCTTTTGCGCATAACGTACATATGTTACAATATAAGCTGGAGTATAAAAACCTGATCACCTGTGTTGAGGGATGTCTTATTCATGAAGGGCTTTATTCTTGCGTTAAATTGCAGTTTGTGAATATCGCAACCCACAAGAACATAAAGCCAACCACAGTATGCACAGAGACCACACGTGATGACCCCAAATGTCGTTCTCCTTCAGACATCTGATAACTGAAGAAAATTGACTTATATGGAATATTTGATTTTATAAAGTTGTATTGATGTGGTTTTACTTTATAAGAAATATTTTTTGTTATAGAAATAATTATAATATCCATAGTAATTTACATTGACTGATTTATTATGTTTACTGTTCCATATACAATGAAACCTCACCTGACGACCACCGTGGTTAAGTGACTGCCTCAAAATAACGACCCCTTTCTTTATTGCTCTTTATATCAGACCTTGCTAAGATGACCACCTAAAAAACATGACCACTATCGAGGTCACATTGGTGGTTATAATTTTGAGGTTTCACTATATTTTAATGTCTTTTACACATACTTACTTATGGTATTGTGCATCTTTGATGATGATCAACCCTATTGTTTTGCATTACTTAAGCTTACGACTGTTATTAAATTCACAGGCCATAGAATGCCTCTATCGGATGCTGGTCTTCAGGAAAATCATCACACCACTTAGGCATGGAGAGGTAAGAAACCCTTATTTTCCTGGCATTGATTATTGAATTTGGCTTCAGTAATAAACCTAACTATTATGATTACTGGCTTAGATTTTTTAGCTAAGCTGACTATAAGTCATCTGAGCTATAGTCGTGGTCCATTGTCTGTCCGTCTGTCTGTCCGTCTGTCCGTAGATGTTGCCTGTTTGAAACCATAAGACCTAGGAATAAAAGATTCGGCATAATGTTAGATGTCCCAAATATCTCGTACCAAGCAGAAAACTGGGTCTTTCCGACTATGTTCCTTTGAGAAATTAAGGAAAAACCTCAATTTTAGCGCAACTGAGGCATAGGAATGGCACTTTGTCCATCGTCCGTCTGGCCGTCTGGCCATCCATTAGCAGGGCACAAATCGTAACTGCTGGTCCTAGAAACTTCTAAGTGAAAATCAAGTCCAGGGAGGTCAATAAAAAATCTCCTTGAAAACCTGAAATTAGGTCACTGCGACCTATATTCTCAGAGCTATTGGGCTGGAAAGTACCCCCCAGAATAATAAAAAAATTGAAACAAATCCTCCAATATCTTGATAATAACTGCTTGGATTGTCATGAATCTTGCCTTGAATATTGACCATTACTAGTTCTGTCAGTTCCCGAAAAGTGGTGGCGCAACCTGTATTTTTTTTTATATTTTAACAAATATTTTTCTATTTTTTTTACTATAAAATGACAACAATCATGTCAGTTTCTCAGCTGTGATTAAATCTAGTGTCCCAAAACCTGGTGTGTTTACTGATCATAAGTGGATGCCCTATAGTAATCACCCTGTCTGTCTGTCTGTTTGTCTGTCTGTCTAGCTGTCCATCCGTCCATCCACACAAATTTGTTTCCAGATGATAACTGAGGTTGGATTGACATATGGATTTCAAACTTGACATACACATGGCCTACCACATTTTGGGGTCACAAGGTCAAAGGTCAAGGTCACATGACTCACTTATTTAAAAAGATTATGGCTGCATTTTAAGTCAAACTTTCCATCCCAAACTTTCCATCGTTCACACATGCCCAAAGTGAGGAAATCTGTAGATTTTTAGGTTACCTGGTCAGAGGTCAGGGTCACTTTTAAAAGATTCTTACTATAATCTAAATGCTGCAAGTTCAAGGATAAAAAATTCTTAGAATTTTTTGGGTCACAAGGTCATTGATTAAGATCACAGGACTGTAATACTGAAAAATTTCTTTAAAAATATTCTTATAGACAAATTTAGCCTGCGTCAAGACCCATGGGTCCCTAGTTTATTAAAAACCTATTTTCACACTTCAGGACTGCCTAATATCAAAACCACTCATCTGTTTTTCCTCATATTTACCATAAGTATTTCTCTATATAGTTCCTATGTACATGCCAGAAATTAGGTCTGTATTTTATAATTTAAAAAAGTTATGGGCCCAAACATATTGCACAAAAAAACATAAGGAAAAATATTTGGTCACTTAACACAAAAATATGTTAAAGTCAGGGACCTTTTTCAGTAATATAACTTTAATAAATCAAAATTTAATTGTACACCCAAAATGAGATCAAAATCTGTTAAATTTTTTAAAATAGCAAAAATATAAAATTGGTACCTTAAATTTTGCCCAAATTTGACCATGGCAAGTTTTTTTTCATACATATATTTAATTTATTTTTTACAGCCAGGTGCATGTGGATTTAATCTGTTGAATTCTGAAATTTGAAAGTAAAACCTTAAAAATTATTCTAATTATTGAAGTTTTTCAGATGCTCTAATGTATTTACATTTTGTATATCCAAGACCCCACTCTTGCTCACTACAGCCTTGCCTGGGTAACCTTATTAGTGATGCAGCACTGGCAGAACACCCCTCCTGTAATAAACATACACTTATTCTCCTGCCCTACCCTTACACCCCCCCCCCCCCCCACCACCACCACGAACATCACCAATTATATTGCTCTACATGGTTTGTTATTGTCAACTGTATTTCTTTAAATGTAAAGCTGTTTTTTATCTAATGTGCACAACCTTTCTTGAAATATTAATTCAAGAAGTAATCCAAGAGATGCCACATTGTTTTGATGTAGCATTTTAAAGAAATTATTTCCTTTAATAATGATTTTAATTTATAATTAAACAAAATATAATTTAACCCATCAGTAGGCATAATTTGATAATATATGAAACAAATCATGGATAAATATAGGTGCAATTTTATATAGTGAATTCTGGAGTGTTATTTCCATATATTTATTGCTTTGCAAATTAAAAAAAAAAAGAAATATATCTGTGTGCATAGTGTGATGTTACCTGAGGAAAAATTAAGTATAAATGTTGATGCAATTTAGATTTGTGAATCAGTGAAGTTTAAATATTCAGATATGTATGATATACTGTAAATATATAGTAAAATTTATAAACTTTAACAAAATGACTTAACAAAAAAAATAGGATCTAATGCAAATATTTGTTCATTATTTTCCTGTCTGAGTAGAATGGAAATTAAAGTTATTTGCTTTGTTTTCCATCTCTCTGCCTGTTTTTAGCGAACCTGTGAGCTTATGCGATGGCGCAGCGTCGTCCGTCCGTCGTCAGCCGTCCGCCATCCAGGGCTGGCTTTCCCCAGTATATGGCTGTAAGTCAGAAACTGTCGGAGCTAGCAGCTCCAAATTACATGTAAGAATTCTTCACATGTGAAACTTGGTGCCCTGGAGCTTAACATTGGGTATCTGCATTATTTTAGATTTTATAGAGAAAAAGCTTAAAAACCTTTAAAAACCTTTCTTCTCTGAAACTGTCCAGCCAAAGTGTACAATATTTCACAGAAATGATTTCTGGACCAATCTCTCTCAAGTTTGTTCGAATGGTTCCAGTTCGGAGATTTTTGGCGGGGTTACAGGAGGTTGAACTTAGTCATCTGTCCAAAAAAGCACACTAAAATCAAAATCTCAGAAACGGCTAGAGCTATAATGACCAAATTTTATACCAATGTTTGTCACAAATGTCATATCTGATTTTGAGGTATTGGTGGCGCCACCTACATTGATGTGTATTTTACAAGCGAAAATGTAATTTTAAACTCTTCTAGCTTATACACTGATTTATGGTGAAACTGTTCAGCTGATTGGTTTAAACTTTACAAGAATTATTCTATGGTAGGGTTCTGCCAGTTTTATAAGAATAGTTTGGGTAAATACAGTGTTAAAAAAGCATTGTAGCCAATTGAAAAAGGCTTTCTGTATTTGAAAACAGATTTGACTTCATGCAGCCAAGTCAAGAGGTCACTCAGTACAAACAGGTGGGGTCTAGACATCACCATGGCAACTGACCTGGCTGGGGGGGGGGTGTCTAGACAATGTGTCTAGACGTCTAGACACAGCGTCTAGATGTCTGGATACAATGTTTAGAAACAGAATTCCCAGATTATTGGAACTATATCTTTCAACTGTTTGGAAAAACTTGGTTTGCATTTCAAGCAAATCGAGTTTATCATCAGGTCACATGTGAACTGCTGCGCCTTCATTTTTGGTTGACCTCTGACCTTTCCTTGCTGCCCAGTGTCCATTTGTGCGACTGTTTCCACACATACACCCACATATCTCGGGAACCGTTTGACCAATCAGGCTAAAAATTTTGCACAAATGTAGCCCTTTGATAGCTTGATAACATACACTAAAAATGGTGGCGCCACCTGCAACCATTTTTGCACAGCGTCCATCTGTTCATCTGCCTTGGGATAATATTACTCATATCTCAGCAGTGCTTTGATTTATCCACCTGAAATTTTGCAGGTTTATACATCCTGGACAGCTTTCTCGATTTTTTGACAGGTGGCGCCACCTACATTCACATTTACTCTGCAGACATCCAAGCTCATATCTCGGGAACCGTTTTACCGATTGGGCCAAAATTTTGCATGTGTATAGATCTTACATAGCTCTTCATCATAGGCAAAACTGGTAGTGCCACCTGCAACCACTTATGCACAGCGTCCATCTTTTCATCTGCCTTTGGTGAAATCACTCATATCTCAGCAGTGGTTTGACTTATCCACCTGAAATATTGCAGTTTTATACATCCTGGACAGGTTTCTCCATTTTATGACAGGTGTCGCCACCTACATTCACATTTATTCTGCAGACATCGAAGCTCATATCTCGGGAACCGTTTGACCGATTAGGCCAAAATTTTGCATGTGTATAGATCTCACATAGCTCTTCATCATAGGCAAAACTGGTGGTGCTACCTGCAACCATTTATGCACAGCGTCTCTCTGTTCATCTGCCTTAGGTTAAAATCACTCATATCTCAGCAGTGGTTTGACTTTTCCACTTGAAATTTTGCAGGTATTTTACATCCTTAACAGCTTTCTCGATTTTATGACAGGTGGCGCCACCTACATTCACGTTTACTCTGCAGACATTCAAGCTCATATTTCAGGAACAGTTTGACTGATTGGGCCAAAATTTAGCTTGTGTATAGATCTCACATATCTCTTCATCATAGGCAAAACTGGTGGTGCCACCTGCAACCACTTATGCACAGCATCCATCTGTTCATCTGCCTTTGGATAATATCACTCATATCTCAGCAGTGGTTTGACTTATCCACCTGAAATTTTGCAGGTTTATACATCATGGTCAGCTTTCTCGATTTATGACAGGTGGCGCCACCTACATTCACATTTACACTGCAGACATCCAAGCTCATATCTCGGGAACCATTTGACTGATTGGGCAAAAAGTTTGCACGTGTATAGATCTCACATAGCTCTTCATCATAGGCAAAACTTGTGGCGCCATCTGCAACCACTTATGCACAGCGTCCATCTGTTCATCTGCCTTGGGATAAAATCACTCATATCTCAGAAGTGGTTTGACTTATCCACCTGAAATTTTGCAGTTTTATAAATAATGGACAGGTTTCTTAATTTTATGACAGGTAGTGCCACCTACATTCACATTTACTCTGCAGACATCCAAGCTCATATCTTGGGAACCGTTTGACCGATTAGGCCAAAATTTTGCATGTGTATAGATCTTGCATAGCTCTTCATCATAGGCAAAACTGGTGGTGCCACCTGCAACCATTTATGCACAGCATCCATCTGTTCATCTGCCTTAGGTTAAAATCACTCATATCTCAGCAGTGGTTTGACTTATCCACCTGAAATTTTGCAGGTATTTTACATCCTTGACAGCTTTCTCGATTTTATGACAGGTGTCGCCACCTACATTCACATTTACTCTGCAGACATCCAAGCTCATATCTCGGGAACCGTTTGACCGATTAGGCCAAAACTTTGCATGTGTATAGATCTCACATACCTCTTGGCGCCACCTGCAACCACTTATGCACAGCATCCATCTGTTCATCTGCCTTGGGATAAAATCACTCATATCTCGGCAGTGGTTTGACTTATCCACCTGAAATTTTGCAGGTTTATACATCTTTGACAATTTTCTCGATTTTATGACAGGTGGCACCACCTACATTCACGTTTAAGCTGCAGACATCCATGCTAATATGCAACACACCACGCTCTATATCCCTTGCCACTTAATCCATGCCTCATTTCACCCGTCCCACTCTGATTTCTGCGGATGCACATAGTGGCTTGTCGACTACCCATATTCTGGTTTTAAAATGTCCTAGTCCGAAACTTGCAGGTCAGAAACGTCCATTTTGCTGAAATCATAATGACTAAGGTAGATATGCAGGACTTAGGAGGATCAATATTAAATTTTAAAAATAAATCTCTATTCATACTCCTTAACTTTGCACAGGTTCGCATTAGGCCTGTAGGCCTTGTTTAATATTTAAAAATAATTTCATTTAAATTAAAATTTATCCATTACGTATATGCAGAGGTGCTGTAACTCCCACCAGTCCGTGTAAGCACCATTGAATTTAATTAAGTATTCTGTATTAATATCTAAAGGTTTTGTAACTCCCCCCCCCCCCCCCCAGTCATTGAGCCCTAGTTTCTGAGCACTGAGGATAGTATTTTTATTGCAACATCAAAAAATCTATGGTGATGTAGTTATAACTGTCACAATCAGCTGAGCGCCATGACCCATGGGTCCCTTGTTTTTCATTATCAGTATAGTTTGTGGGGTAATCGTGCAAAATAACGGACCCATCTTACATGGTCTCACAAAAAAGTGTGACCACATTTCAATGAAAAAACTGTTTCATGTAAAAGTTGAAGATCCGGCGCATCTAATGATACAATATTTTTGTATGTTTGATATAAATATATTTTGCTACAAACTGTCGAAAAAGGGTAGTTTGCTGAAAATACCCAAAATGACGTCGTGTCAAAGATGTTCTCAGCCGACGTCATGAACCCACAGTACTGTACATGCATACCATGTTAAACAAAAGGATGATGTCTAACAAAAATTACAGTCAATATATCTTTTTATGCATAGATAGAGAGACAATTTTACCTCTAAATATCCATATTTCCCAAGATTTAATAAAAGTTGACGACGTCGTGCCGCCAAAAACATAAACATGCAACTGTCGTCTGTGAATGTATTCGACTGATCACGTTAACTCTTGCTCAATTCAGCTTTGTCTCTATGTACGTTTTATATGTCAAATAAATATAAATTGTGTATTAAACGGTAATTTTTGTGGACAGAGTATAAAGACTACATTTTAGACATGTCATTTATCTTATTTATTTTTTTTTGTCCTGTTAGACTACTTTATGTAAGGACAATCAGATAGGAACATCCCTCCCCATGAGTAATAGACGGGTAGCCCTTAAAATCGAGACGAACGCGGGAGAAACACGGGACCATGTTGGGCATATCATCCATATGTGACCACATTTTATAATATTATATATATAATACAAACTTATATGGCTGGGCAAATAAAATGTGGTCACACCTTATTTTTGTTAATATTTATTGGTAATAAATGTGGTCACGCCATATGTGACCATATTTTATAATATTATATATATAATACAAACTTATATGGCTGGTCAAATAAAATGTGGTCACAACTTATTTTTGTCAATATTTATTGTATAAAAAATGTGGTCACACCATATGTGACCACATTTTAAAATATTATATATTTATTACAAACTTATATGGCTTTTCAAATGAATTGTGGTCACACCTTATTTTTGTTAATATTTATTGTAAAAAATGTGGTCACACCATGTGACCACATTTTATAATATATTATATATATATATATTTATATATATATATGTATATATATATATATATATATATGTATGTATATATATATATATATATATATATATCTATATATAATACAAACTTATATGGCTGGTCAAATAAAATGTGGTCACACCTTATTTTTGTTAATATTTATTGGTAAAAAATGTGGTCACACCTTATGTGACCACATTTTAAAATATTCTATATATAATACAAACTTATTAGGCTGGTCAAATAAAATGTGGTCACAACTTATTTTTGTCAATATTTATTGTATAAAAAATGTGGTCACACCATATGTGACCACATTTTATAATATTATATATTTATTACAAACTTATATGGCTTGTCAAATGAATTGTGGTCACACCTTATTTTTGTCAATATTCTTTGGTGAAAAATGTGGTCACACCATATGTGACCACATTTTATAATATTCTATATATAATACAAACTTATATGGCTGGTCAAAGTGTGGTCACACCTTATTTTTGTTAATATTTATTGGTAATAAATGTGGTCACGCCATATGTGACCATATTTTATAATATTATATATATAATACAAACATATATGGCAGTTCAGTTCAAATAAAATGTGGTCACACCTTATTTTTGTTAATATTTATTGGTAATAAATGTGGTCACACCATGTGTCCACATTTTAAAATATATTAAATATATATATATAATACAAACTTATATGGCTGGTCAAATAAAATGTGGTCACACCTAATTTTTGTTAATATTTATTGTAAAAAATGTGGTCACACCATGTGACCACATTTTAAAATATATTAAATATATATATATATAATACAAACTTATATGGCTGGTCAAATAAAATGTGGTCACACCTTATTTTTGTCAATATTTATTGTGAAAAATGTGGTCACACCATATGTGACAACATTTTATAATATTATATATATAATACAAACTTATTAGGCTGGTCAAATAAAATGTGGTCACACCTTATTTTTGTCAATATTCTTCGGGGAAAAATGTGGTCACACCATATGTGACCACATTTTATAATGTTCTATATATAATACAAACTTATATGGCTGGTCAAATAAAATGTGGTCACACCTTATTTTTGTCAATATTTATTGGTAAAAAATGTGGTCACACCTTATGTGACCACATTTTATAATATTCTATATATAATACAAACTTATATGGCTGGTCAAAGTTTGGTCGCACCTTTTTTTTTGTCAATATTCATGGGTTAAAAATGTGGTCACACCATATGTGACCACATTTTATAATATTCTATATATAAATCAAACTTATATGGCTGGTCAAATAAAATGTGGTCACAACTTATTTTTGGCAAAATTTATTTTTTAAAAAAATGTGGTCACACCATATGTGACCAGATTTTATAATATTATTTATATAATTCAAACTTATATGGCTGGTCAAATAAAAGGTGGTCACACTTAATTTTTTATTGGTAAAAAATATGGTCTCTTGGTTTGAAAAAAATTCAGGATTATATTTAGAAAAAAAATAAGGGATATGATGATGTAAGAATATATTAAAATGTGGTCACACCACCTTTTTTTACTATTTCTAACTACTATATGTGGTCACACAATTTATAAAAAAGAGATCAAACCTTAATAATGTCATTAATTATAACTAATTAATTGTGTCACACATGTTGTCACACTTTATAATTATTTTATTAAAAATAAGGATATTATTATGTTAGTATAACAAAATATGTTGTAACATAATGCGGACGAACGTGTTTCTCCCGTGTCTCTCTTGATTTTAAGTGCATGACTTGTCACGTGACACTCGACATTTGTTTACGTTCTGGCGGCAGGGCGTCGTCACCTTCAACGTACTTCAAGTGAAATGTGGATAAAAAGAGGTAAAAAATATAAACATATATGGGTAATATTATATATTGACTGTAAATTTTATAAGACATCATCTAAATGTTTAACATGGTATATATGTATATTACTGTGGATTCATGACGTCGGCTCAGAACGTCTTTGACACGACGTCATTTTGGGTATTTTCGGCAAACTACCCTTTTTCGACAGTTTGTAGCAAAATAAATATATATATAACATACAAAGTGTGGTCACACTTAAATGTGAGGGAGAGAAATATGGGTCCGTTATTTTGCCTGATTACCGTTTGTGGTGAGTATTTGAAGGAATGTTTATATCAGTGATCAAAATGAGAACAATAAATATTGATATTAAAACTGTATGATAAGAAACTCAATATTGTATTTAACCATGGTGGCACTGGATATTTTGCCAATTGTCAACTGAAAGAACCTTTTCTGTATTATACTGTTGTATTAAAATGCTCTTTCAATAAGCAAAAAAATTAAATATCATAGGAGAGATATTTTTAAGCAATAAATGTGTGATCCCGCTATAAATAAAATAGAAGAAAAAATGTGGATGTCAAGTATGGCAGCTAATTGACAGTTCTGAAATCCTACATGGTCTTTACTGCTGGCTGCAAATCAGATTTCCTCATAGTGAGTGCAGCCTTGGCTGGAATTCACCACATACACAAAACCACTATCACACCATTACCCACTCATTTGGACATTCTAATCACACACACCCCATCAACACTGGGATGGAGATATCTATCAGTGTACCCAGAAACCTGTATTAATGGTTATCAATTAGAGATATGACAGCGGTAAAGCACATGAATGTCACTCATATGTAAAGTAATCTTATTGTGTAACAGATATAAATATCTGCGGCTGAAGGACATGACAAAATATCCTCTTTTTATAGTAGGTTTTTTTAATGGTTCTAAATCAGATTATCAGTTCATTTGTAATGATTAAGTTATTATTGTTTGCAGAATAATCTTTATTTTGGCCTGTCTTAAATTAAAATAACTTCAAGTATCCTTTTATTAATTTATTTGGTTTCAACCAATTATATTGTTTATGTCTGACTAGTTGCCTAAGGAGACCTCTGTCTGGTAGAATATTTCTCATAAAAGTTTCAGTATCTCATCCTTTTGACTAGAATGGGAAATATCACTAATGTTGTGATATTTAAAACTTGTGATATTTTTCATTAGCAATATCACATAATAGTATATTTCCACTTTTCTGTGGCTGCGGTAAATGTCCATACCTCGTTCCATTAAGAGCAGAGCAAAGAAAAACTTACTTTAACAGTAATGATAACAGCTTGTTTCACTTGTCTACTGTCAACTTATTGTTAATAGTGGGTGATGAACTGCTAATTCTGTCAATCTTAAAGCATGTGAAGATTATTGAGGTACTAGTGTAAATGACCTAATGATACGTAAGAATGTTTTCTCCTCGCAAGAATTTCTCTATATACATGCACTTATGTGGCATATTGAAGTTTTCACCTGTCATAAAATTTAGAATACATGAACATACATATATTGATTATATACATATATTAAATTCAGTAATCTTGATTCATTTAAAAATACCATTTGGATTATAATATATATCATGAACTTATTTCCATGGCATCCTGACTGTCCATTGTTTGCTAGGGAAGAATTTGATATCCACTAGGAGGGTGATGTATTCATCTGTGTTTATACAGGGGTCATAATACTTTTAAAAGTTTCACCTTTACAACAGAAAGGCATTAATACAGGTTTTCCTTTCCACAGAAAAAATTGTATTTCTGCTAAAGATGTATCCCATATAGGCCTACTGTCATGTCAAACTTTCAGTCACACTTTGCTCAGTCTAAACCCGATTCTTCTATCTTGCCTTACATGCACACTTGTTTGCAAATAGAACTGAATGTTTTCAATAGTAACACTGTTATCAGAAGCACAATTGTACTGTGAAAAAAATATGAAAATATAGGAGATTACAACCTTAATTCCCTGAAAGTATAAGAAATTATAGAATATAGAATTTTTTATAAGAAAATATTAGAAATATAGGGAGTAGATGAACCACTACCTGTAGAATATTTCGTTTTTGTGTCAAGTTTGTTACTACTTATCAGCTACTAATATGGAAACATCTAGGTATTCACCTTTCCAACAGATTGGTACAAAATGAAAAAATGCCTTTCTGTACATGTGTTTGTCTGTCTGAGACAAGTGGAAAGGCGTTATTTCAACCCCTGTTATATGTTGATTTTATTTTTCTAATAGCAGTACCATTAAGAATTTGATTTTTTGAGCAACAAACAATAATTTATAATATTCATGGAGGTGTGTTTCTAAGGCATTGAAAGTAGAACTAAGTGATGCACACCTGTCAAACTACTTAATTACAAATTACTTTGCTGCAAAAAAAAACTATAATAAAGGTATCCTTTTATTGCAGTGAAAAATAGTCAGAGGTTATAAATAGAACTTAATTTCTAGCAGCATGTCAATTTTTTCTATTAAGGAATCTGGGGATCAAAGAAAAATGTTAGTTTAGCCTGAAGCTGTACATATTCAGCAGATAGCTATTTTAAGATAGAATAACAGACTTCCCAGGTTAGTTTAATTACAGCTCTCTCATGCAGTCAGGTGGAGGAGGTGTTTTGCTACTTGCAGACGCTATTTTACGCTGTCTAGGTTTCAAAAGGCTTGGGTTGGTTGGATAGTTAGGGTAACACGAGTCTCCTGAGATTTTGGCATTTCACTTCTAGACAAGCCCAATCTGGCATTTTATGTGTGGGTGGACTGTTTCATTGTTGATATATTCTATTAGACAGCATCATTGTTACCATGAACTGAGATGTGTATATCAATTATAGGGATGAGAGGAATGTAGATACATTCATCATTGTATTCAAATGTCATGTGTGTGTGTGTGTGTGTGTATATATATATATATATAATTGATATTATTGGTGAATCAGAATATGACAATACATAGTGGAGTTGAATTAAATAATGGAAACATATATACCAAATTCTGGTTTTTCATAGTAAGTTAATGTTTGCCATGTAAATATGTATGCTCTATGTTTTCTTATAATGCACGCTCAAATATTGATTTTCCAAATGATGTTTTAAAAAAATATTGTCATGTCAAGAGTTTTATTCTGTCCCAAATGTAACATAAGGAATTTTATATTGGTGTGAAGTATTCAGAATATTTGTATTATATTTCACAGGACTAATTATGGTAATGTTCACATTATAATCATAGTTTGACACAGACACAGATGTACCAGTAGGCAACATGTAAACATGAGGACAGTAGGGGATAACAGTTGATAGTTTCCTCAGTTTGAAACAGATCTGTTTGAGAAACGACAGCATGGTGCCTGAGCCAGTCTGTTTTGGCCTTAATATCTTAATTTCTGGATTATTTCTAGCTCAGGCTTATAAAAGCTGAAATCCAGATTTCTTATTAAATTGCTATAACATGTTATTCTTGTTGCATCGTATTGATCTTCATTCAATAGACAGTGCCACCAACATTCCATAGACCAAACCTTTAAAAAGGAGCATTAGTGTAAAAGAAAAACTTAATTCACAAATATGTTTTAAACACATTAACAGGATCAGCTTGATAAATCTATATTTTTCTTTATGGTCATTTTATTTTTATGAGATCAATACACTTGTAAGAAATGTATTTTCCACATTGCTTCATAATGCTTTGTTATCAGTGAATCTTCTTGACCCATCCCTAGTATATTTAATCAATAAAGTCTGCCAAGGACTCCACATTATTGGTATCTTTTATAAGGTAGTGCCTTGCATAAAACAGTTATATAACTAAATTTGCATGTATTTGTGCCAACTGCTTTATAAACCGTGCTTTCCTGTGTCTTTGTGTGCCCACTCTGTTATAAACCATGCTTTCTTATTAATAAAGTAACAGATTCACATAATTTAGTGCCGTTACACAGTCAAAAAGCCTAATATCATGGTGTATTAGGTTTTCAACATAACCTTGACAAACTCGAACTACTGAAGTTACGCAGGGCTTTTTTCCACGTAGAATTTTCTCAATTGACATTTGGTTTTCCAAAAGTACCAGATTTATTTCTATGTTTCTACAACTGTTTGGCAAAATTAACTGCAATGATACATAAGTTATATAACAAGTTCATGTATCTACAGAGTTCTTTATAATAGCATGAAGGAGACACCTAGTCTGAATGTATAATGACCTTTAAAGTTTTGCGATCTTGTCATATAGATGAAGAACTAATCAAGGACCAATGTACATTGTTTCTTTTTTATCAGGCACCCATTGTAAATGAACTTTTAATTTGCTGACAGTACAAGGGATTTTTCACATGTTTACATTCACTGTTTTATAAACTGTGATGTGCTTTAACACTTGTTTATCACCATGTAACAAGTTCTCCCGCCATGAACCCTGATGTTTCAGCACAGCTGGGGTGTTTTTCACACTGTGTTTTAAGGCTGATACTCTATCAGCATAGAAAGACACAGGTCTGAATGGTTAAGCATGTTTCCCCCCAGGCTGTCAATTTGTGTATAAAACTAATAGGCAGGCTGGATAGTTGTTGTTCTGGGCGCTCTTTTAATGGGTTGTTCCTTTGATGTAGCACAGGGGAGGAGAAGTACTCAGTGTTCATGGTCTCACAGTCACAGAAACTGTTCCAAAAATCCTGCCACATGCCAAGAGACATTATGTTGCCTTCTTTTTTCAACAAAGAGGCCTGAAAAATGATACCGCCACAATGACTGTATCCCAACACGATGCACTTGCTCTCCTCTGAGCTTTGATCATACTGTGTGTACACTGTCACACAACACAACTATTGTGTAAAGCTGAAAAAAAAAAAAATAGCCCACCAGGCTTGATCACTAATTGAATTGATTTATATGCTGGCTTAGGTTTAAGTCACTGTCTTGTATTAGAATGTGCAATTTGGACTTTATGAGCATCTTTGTGTGTGTATATATGTGTGTGTTAATTAGGGGTTAAAAATTTTTTCTGCAGGTTAATTGGACTTTGTAATAATTACTGTTTGGCACTTGAATGTACAAGTTTTTCTCTGTGTGTCTGGTTATGTTATATGAAAAGTTTGGAGCAGGGACTAGCAGATGGATGGGTTACTATCTCACCTAAGTTCGATTCCTAGCAGTCTAATGAGGTCAGAGGTCATAAGACCTTGGTGGCATCATGATGACTTACCAAACATCTGATGGATTTTCATGAAACACATTATTGATATTAACCATTACAGTTTCTCACCCGAATTAAATTTTAGGCAAAATGCATTCATATTTAATGAGGTCAAAGTCAAAAGAATTAAGATGGGTGAATTATGCCACTTTGCAGAGTTCTTGCCTCTGAATGCCTTCACATATTTTGGTTTTCAGTAGGAGTAACACTCCAGACAGTTAATGCCTTGGTGTCAGACATTGCTCCCTTATGTTACATTTTACAGTTCTTTTCTAACAGTTTTGTCATAAACGGTTCATAATTCCTGATTAAGTCTTTACAGTAGACAGGTTAACTACCCGTTCTTGTGTGATTGTAATTATTTCAAACCCTGTCAACCACTCCTACTGTGAAAACATTTGCCTATTGTGTCCATTAAGTGCAGTTTAAAATACCCAAGTTCTCCACCAACTATTGTGAAGAAGCAACCAATCTGACACTTTCCTATACAGAATAAGCATAAAATGGATCAGTAATGTCAAACAATTAGTGTTTAACTATCCTCCCACGGAACTTGCCTTAAGGAGCCCATACATAAACAGAACTAGTTTATATTATTTAACCAATTTGTCTGGCTCCTAGTGTGCAGGGAATTTTAATAAAACTCCTAGGAGTCATCTTAGAAATATGATTGATGGGATAACAAGTTCAATGCATATTATATTCCTGTGTAAGCTTTGTTTAAATTCATTTTTAATTTCAAATTTGTTGAAAATCTATGTTTATTATATTGATCCAGATAATGTTGTTTTATCTAAGTAGATTGAAAAACCAGCTTATCTTGATACTAATGCAGTATGCAAATGAGGTGTCATTTATTGTTTGTTTTTTGGTTTATCTGAGTATGTTTTTGAAGTGTCTCCGTACTTTATCCAGGGATGATTGGTGGATATAATGTAATTACCCATGTTTGTCTGTCTTTATGGCTGCCTCTGTACATAATGTACTCTAACATTATTGAAAAATTCAGTACAGTCTGAGGCTGTGAAGAGTTGAAAACATTTTTGAGTTGATGTACGCCTGTACATGTGTGCTTGTAAAGGACTGCTGTTTGCTGGTACATCTGTGTGTATCTGAACTTTTTGTGTCAACACTTTATTCATTGATTTAAATAAAAATTTTTCAAGAAATAAAATTGATCTTTTTTGCTGAAAAATAATTCAGTTTTCTTCAGGAAAGACTACTTTTCTGTTTGTTCTTGCTTTTTCCTGTGTTATTTCTTTACATTTTATAATACAATTTTCTCCAATCATAATTTCCTTTGAAATTTGAAAATTCTGATTGCATCAACATGGCACTGATGGGCTTAATCAAATATGACAGTGCACTGAGGTAATCAATTTACCTATTTAATTTAATATCAAATTGATACATTTATTTTCTCAGATTTGATATTTGCGGGTTCATGCACATGTACATGCACACACACAGAATTTAAAACAATATAGTGCCCTCTTGAAAGAAAATAAATTAAAATTCCATTTGACAGTGATAATTTATGCACTGGTGGGATTATGAAAGCACACACTTCTAATCATTCAGTCAACCTTACTAGTATCAAATCATAGTAAATAGATTGTGTATGGTTGAGTTTTGTATAGTTCTTTTCTGGGTTGAATGATTAAGATACAGAAAAAAGGTTAAAAAAAAACTTCAGTTGGAAGTGCTAAAGAGTTTCAGGAGGCAGACTTAACTGGAAGTGCAGAATATATGACCATGGATAATCATGATTGGTGGACCAGCTCTATCCTATCACACTACATACACTATCTAATTCAGGCACTTAAGATGCCTTAAAATACAGAGCCAGGTCAAAATTGGCAGTTAAAAGCCTAGTGTTTATGTTGGTATATATGTTTAGGTTTTGTCTGCCCAACCCATATGTCAACATTTAACCATGTAAGCTATCCTTCTGCTGATGCTGAGAGCAACAGGCCGTAAGCAGATAGTGTGAAACAAGGTGTAAGACTGGAGATGTTAGTGCTGCTGCGATACCATATGCCACCCCAGGAGGGTACAGCCATGCTGCATCACCTCATGTACATTGATATTCTCTGCTCTGACCCTTCCACCCCTGTTTTATTTTTTAACCTTGCTTTTTGTGTTTTTGAAGAGGTGAAGGCTGATCATTGGTTTACACAGCTGTATTCAGGCAGGTCAGAATACAGTTTCAAAGACAGGAGGTGGTAAAATAATATGCTTTTAGTGGATTCTTTCTGCTCATTATATGCTTTCTCAAGCAGACCAGAACTGTATGAATTTGTCCATGGTTTGTCTTTCTGAAATTGTATTACCGGCATGACTAAGCTTAATCCTGCACACGTAAGTTCACACATGGGCAGAGATTGTTAAGCAACTGAACATTTCCTATCTCTCAAAGACACAAAAGTTTCAATAAATTTGCCATTTTTTTTGGCAAGGGACACACTTTTGTAAAATCACTATTGTGTCAAAACTTTATGTAATATTATAATGAAACTCCAAAATTTAGTTGAAAAAAGCATCATCTAATTTTCAAAGCTGAGATAAAAAGTTTCAGTCATATACAAATACAAAAGCCCTGAGTATTTAATTTGTTGACTAAATTTCTTTTTGATGGATAAAATCTCTTTCATCTCATGATTATTCAAAATTATTTCACCACGTGTGTATCAAAAGAAAATGGAAATAACAGCTTTAAGAAAACAAAAGAGTTATTTGAGGGAACTGACAGGAAAGACAAGCTAGGTCAGGTATAATATAAGTGAATTTGTCAATGATATCTTAACAAATACCTTGTTCCTCTTATCTGTACCTTACTCATAGTTTATCCACTTTCTCTTAGGACAAAACATACAATAAGTATGTAGTTGATGAAGAGTTAAGATAAAAATGACAATGAGCAGCCACTAAATGGGGATCTACTATAATCTTTGTGTTGTCAGAATCTGAGAACTTACAGAAAACACATCAAAGGTTAATACAAACAGGTTTTACTTGATAATAAATTAAACTGAAGTTTAAAAAGTTGTTAACTTTAACTTGTTAATGAGACACAAGAGGGAATATAAGCATACACCTGGACAATGTTAAAAAGTGTTATCACAAATACTGCAGTGTAGAGTTCACTATTTCTGTGTTAGAGACCAGGAATAACCCTGAATGCATAACCTGTAATCAAGACATTAGAGCAAAAACTCTTTTGAGATTCTTTTGAGATTCATCAGTTTCCTTGAAGTTGCTGTTGAGGACAGGAACAGGAGATCTTCAGCTGATAAGTCAAAATCCAAAAGCATCAGGCAGCAGCCTTCTCCCAGATGATTTCTTTTGAAACAAAACTTTGGTCAGTTCTGAACTGAATTGGCATTGAAGGTAAATTTGTGTGAATTGAAATCAAACTTCATTGATAGAAATAAAAGTGAAACAAAAAAGTTTTAATTGGAATTTAGCTGGATTTTAAAAATTCCAGGCTCATAGATTTCCCAAATTGTTGTTCTTTAGAAAATTCTCATTGTTTTGAGTAGGTCACTTTGCAGGTCAGCAGTGCTGTGTCTGGCTGAAGCCAAACTCAGACGGCTGCTGAAGTACTGCTTAATCTATTCTAACTACTATAGCGTTTCTGAACACATGCCAACAAAATGTCTTGTATTCAAAAGATTGCAACTTTTTTATCCAGATTTTAAATTGAATTGAATAAAAATAGATTAAATTGAATTAGAATTGATATTTTTTGTCATACATATTAAGTGGAATCAAATCAAATCAGACTGGAAGTTACCTAGTAATTCTATTAAAATACTGTAATTGCATTGGAATTGAAAATTGAGAATCGACCTTATAAGTGTAGTGCACACGTTTGTACACTCTACACAGCTAAACCCAGCGAGGAAGTTTAGCTAGCTTGCTTATATATGTAACTTTGGATCTATAAATATCAGTTATGTTAAAAATTCAGTGGATTATTGTTATCTTAGTGAGGAGTGCAAAACTGCTTGTCTTGACAGAACAAAATGTGTTGTTTCTCTATCCCTATAGGTGTGTGTACACTTATCCTAATGCAATTGCATTGTCATTGTCCATGAAAGTGCATAAAATATGCATATGAACTAAAAGCCAGTAGCAGCTCAAAATAGATGAGCTTGGTAATAAGTGAACTGTAATTAGGACTTGTTCTGTGTAGTGACTTTAAATTTAAAACTGATTAAAAATCCCCATTATGTCTGTTCATTATTTATTTTGGAAATTTCTTGCCTACTAATCATATAATAATATTTCCTAGAAAGTGGATAGTAACACCTATTAAAAGTTTAAAATTGACCATAAGAGTTTATAAACTTTAAGTGATGTTGTTTTTGAGTCTAGTATTAAGAAAATGTAAGATAATGGATTAGGTGACATATCAAACCATCTGGATATTATATTTTCAGCTTGGCTTGCTGTTAATCTGGTGTCTCAAATAGCTCTTCCAGCATTATACAGAAGGCATTTATGTGGGATTTTAGTTATGGTATTTCCATCCCAATCACAAACCTTGACTGATTTGAACAAATATTAATTACAAACATTTAAAAAAGGTCATGCGCTGCCATCTTTTGTACAGGCTAAAAGCTTGATGTTGTAAGTCTCATGTATTTATTTCCCCTAGTTTACTGTTTTCAGATTCACTCAATATTAAATCCTTTACTTCTCATATTTCAGCTGCATATTTTGCCTTTTTAGGAAACAGATGGACATAAATACAAATCTCTGCCACTGCTTGGACCCCCATCGAGTTCTGTTAAAAAAAAATGACTGAATTTACTTCACCATAAATTTTAAGTGACCTGAATAGCATATTCATTTAAAAAATAACCATGAGCATAATTGCTCTGTGCAGCCAATCAGGTCACCGATATTATTGTAACCGTCAGTCACATGACAATAATAAAATTTGCATATTATGGGAGAGCTCTCCCAAACAGAACACTTGTAGTCTGTACCAGTACCCATGTCAGCATGTTTTCCGGGATATTTTTTCATGCAAAGGAGATAGTATAAAAAGTTCCAGGCCAAAGGATGCAGGAGCCATTCCTCAGATTACTGAGTGAATAGTAATGTTTTACCTGCATGGCACGTAATAAGTATGAGACAAATAATCTAAAATATTGCAAGATGGTTCACAATGACTACGATGTATCCATCAGTTCAGTGATTCCAGTTGATGACGTGAGTCAATGTGACGACTACATCATCAACCTTTGTGATGTCATAATTGTCCTGTAAACAGCTCTCGCAAGGAAGACCTGTGTAGGAGCGTTTTGGGGGCTCATTTTAATAATTAGGTCAATATGGCGGGGCATAATGGCTCTGGTGGTGAGGTCAATTGACTGAACTGTCCCACTAAAATATGTTTCTTGGTCCATGGTCTACCTGTCTACAAAATTTCATCTGAAATTCATAAAAAAGTTTTGGAGGTCCCATGTTGACAAAAAGCCAGGTGTGTGTTAACGCCTACACTGTGCATGAGTTATAATTGAACATGGGCATGAAATGGTGGTTAATTACACTGTACATGTGATGTATTTCTTTTATCATTTTATCTGGATGCTCTTCTAGGTACAGACACTGTGGATACATGTGTGGGTGTTTATTATAGAAAGGCTTTTATTTTAATGGGTTACCAATAGTTGGAAACACCATTTGTGCTGTATTATGGCAATGTATGTGCCAAATGCTCTAGCCTTTATCCATTAGTGGCATACAAATAACCTTATTACAAATTATTTATTTTTCCAGTTTACATAGATGGATAATAAAGATTCGCTTATCTGCATAGAAATTAAGTCATTACCTTGAACATGTTCACGCTTCACTGCTATAACCATACTTATATCATACTGTGATCACATTATCCAATGTGTTGTAAGAAAGGAATGTATATTGTATAATATGGTTTCTGTATATATGAGACCGCTTTGTATATTTCAACTTGGTATTTTGTGTACAGGAAAACTAGACTAGGGGTTTGCTGGAATAACATTTTAGAGGAATTAAGCCCAGTAGCAAGCCTTAATACCATTGTTTTACCTGGAATTGTTATGTCATAATTGTAACGCCAGACCTATGATTTAGGCACGGTTGCGCCGCCGCCGCCGCAGAGATTTCTTTTGGACACAATAACTCAAAAAATATTTCAAGGATCTTTTTCAAACTTGACACATTTATAGATATAGGTGAGAGGACGAAGCCTATTTAAAATGGGGTCATGACCTCAACTAGGAGAGTGACCTTGATCTTGAATAGATCCTTTTTTTGGGAAAATCACACAAATTCTTAAATATCTCAAGAAATCTTGCATGGATTGATCCCAAAATCAAGTTGATGGAAGATCATGGATAGGGTTGTCATGTTCCAGAAACTGGTGGCACCACCTATTATTCTTTACTTGTTTTCGTGGCGTTTAATATCCCCAAAATTGCTACTTGACAGTACTGTGAGCATAATAAGTCAAAAACTAATGGACAGATTTCTTTTATATTATGCATATACATAGATATGGGTTATGGGATGATGTTCATTTAAATTGGGGTCATGACCTTTTCTATGAGAGTGGCCTTGACCTTGAATATTGCCATATATGGTAAAAATCACACAAAATCATTAATTTCTCAATAAGGGATGCATGGATTGGTCCAAAAATCAACTTGACCAAAGATCTTGGATAGTAATGTCATGTACCGGAAACAGGTGGCGCCACCTGTTATTCTTTTACTTGTTTTCATGCCGTTTAATACCCAATCATTGCCACTTAACAGTACTGTGAGCATTATAAGTCAAAAACTAATGGACAGATTTCTTTCATATTATGCATATACATAGACATGGGTTAGGGGATGATGTATATTGAAATTGGGGTCATGACCTTTCCTATGAGAGTGGCCTTTTCTGTGAGTGTGGTCTGATATTAATTGTTGCTGAAGATGGGGGGCCTATTCTTAAAGGGGGGGGGGGGATTAATTGTCTGAGGATACTATGGCACCTGCGGTACAAAGAAATGTCTAGTTGTTACAGTAGTGACACACATGACCCTGGCCTTAAGTCACCAACATGTCAACAATAAGTCACCTTATGGCAAGAAACTTCAGGGTCCTGTTGCAATAACACTCTAACTTACTTAAGCCAAGTGGCAGGGTGACTTAAGTCACCTCATTGGAACGAACACCAGAGGCCTGTTGCCAGGGGCAGATTTAGGGGGGGAGGTGCAGGGGGCCAAGCCAAAAGAGGTATACGCTCATCGAGCAGCTACAGGTTGCTGCGGTCAAGACCTCAGCCCTGTGCGCTCCTTAAGCACGTTCTCTGAGCCAACAGTCGCAGTGCCAAGCCAAGCCAAGCAAGGAGCCATAGGGGGCACCCTCTTCTCTCCAGGGTTGAAGTCCTTGTTAGAAAGCTACTGCACCCACAGCCACAAAGCCCGAAGCAACCCGCATTCCCGCTACTGATCCGAGCAGCGGAGACCCAGCCATGCCATTTGAGAGTCGAACTCGATCCTTGTGAACGACTTTACTTCGAGGACGCAAAGCCCTTTTACTTGCAATTTCGGTCATTTGGACCGTTTTAACCAGTTTCCCAGTTATGCAAGTTAACAAGTTTTTTCGTTATCGGCAAAGGTGCAGGGGGCGAGCACCCCCTTTTTTCGACCAAAAGTAGTCTTCAGGTAATCTATAGGTTACACCAATTCAGTCTTAACATAATGAAAATTCAAGACCTATTGTGTAGAACAGTTACAATGTATGTCTTGCTTTATAATGTATTTAAGCTACCCCAGATTGCACAATTACAACCTAAATTAAAAAAAAGAAAAAAAAAAAAAATTTACTACACCCAAGAGGGGGTTCAGGTGGGTGGGTACAGCCCCGCTCCCCCCTCCCCCTCCTCCTCCCCCCCCCCCCCAACCCTCTGCCCTCCCCCTCAGCGCTTCGTGCCTCGCAGTGCGAGCCCCCCTATTCTAAATTCCTGTAACCACCCCTAGTTGCAATAACATTTTACAGGACTTAAGCCCAGTAGCAGGCCTAAATACCAGAGTTACAGTTGTGATGTCATAATGGTTACCATAGTGACACACATGTTCCTGGGCTTAAGCTTCATCAATACAACAGGCCCCAGACCTCAGGATGACAAAAATTGACATAAAATAACATTTCTTTGTGTATAGATGGCAGGGTTGGATCCAGGAGGGTTTAGTCCCTTCCTTACAGGGAAAAATTACCTTTTTCTCCATATTTTATGACCCCCTCCCAGGGAGTTATTGACCTTTTATAGGGTATTTGCTTATACTTAGCTAATTAAAGGTAACCCCTATCCCCCTTCCTCAAACTACTGGATCCACACCTGAATGACAATGTTACTGATGCATGATGACTTCTCTACAGTAATACCTCCTGCTACCTAAGTCAGAAACATTAACAAATTTTGCCATCATGTATTTGTATTTAAGTTATTTACCAACTTTGACCCATACTCTTTACCAAAGCAGTAACAATAACAATATTTCCAATGGAAAAAATATACGCAGACCATTTACATTTTTGGCTGATGTGAGCTTTAGGTTACATTTATATATAAAGGCCTACCATCTTAAGACTGGTAGGTGTAAACAGATGATATGTTTGGATATGATTTCGCATGCTTTGGTACACTGGTTAAAGACAGGCCAATTCAATAATGCCATAATAACTACCAGTACCTGAATATGTCTCAATATCATGTAAGGTATATTGAAGTCAGAATTTTGAAAATCACTCAAAATGATGTGTACATTAAAATTTTTTTATTCTCACATCACCTTTGTGACTGCGGGGACAATAACTTTTAAAATGAGGTATGTCACAGTGTCATATGCATTGTGGTTTCAGAGAACATTGCAAACAAATGTGGACCGAATTCCTTTTATATGTATTAGATTATAAAGAGCTTAATCATCTTAAGATGCAGGTATTGAGCTAGGCCATGCATTTTGGTTCATGTAAATCAGGATGACTAAAAGCTCTCAAATAACTGTGTATGGATTTGTGTCTGATCATTGGCATAGTTGATTGAGCTCACCAGTAAACATAGTTTACTGAAGAAACCCATAAATTCCTGGAATTTTATTCCTCAGTTGTTAGTAAAATGTCTTCAGGTAAAAAGAGCTTATGTGCACTTGTACAAGCATCAAGATAAACAAGATGTTTGCAATTGCCAAGTAATCAGGAGTGTATGACCTTGGGAATAAGATCAATTTCAGAAATAGATATCCAATACAAATCTGTGACGTAGAAATAGTATTGTGCCCAGATTTCAGCTTTTGAAACTCGCCATATTAGAGATTAAGCCAAATGGAAAATGGCTGGGATAAAAAAAAACATAAAAAAAAAAGAAAAAATGTTGAAATGGATTGTGTTGCAATCGGGAGGAACTAGGTTGTTCCACCCACAAAAAAAAGTTGTACCTAAATATGGATAAAATCATCCACAGCTTATGAGACGCAGTTATCCTGCCAAATTTTGTGAAAAAAAAATCTGTTGACAATTCAACATACTGTGGTATGCAGTTATCCTGCTAAATTTTGTGAAAACAAAATCTGTTCACCATTTAACATATTCCTAACAGACAGTCAAAAATCAAACACTGATGAAAATCTTACCTCCTTCACAGAAATACCCCAACCCCCTTATACCACAGGGCTTATAAGAATGTTTAAGGGTTAATATGGTAAATAACACCTGTCCTTATGTTTGTATCTTTACTTTCAGGTCCTGCTGTTCAGTGTCACCATGGCTGTGTACATGTACCTGTTCAGGTAAGTAACGGTCACCTATACTTCATGTGTAAAAATACACATTTCACTGGATATAAACATATTTATGTTTAGACAGTTTTGGGGAGAAGTCCAAATTCGGTCAAACGATTGACCATTCTAAGGAGTCAGTCTTCACAGGCTAGCTGCCACTAAAATTGGTATAATCATAACTGCAATTTAATTAATATTTTTAAATAATCAGTCATGCACATGGATATTTTAATGTTATTTATGTTACATGGATTGAACAACTAGTTGTAATAACTAATATGAGGCACTCTCCATGGCTCACATGGAGGCATTCAGTAGTCTGGAGGTGGAGAAAACCTGATAATCCAGGAAAAAATACTCCTAGCCAAGCCGGGGATTGAACCCAGGTTGGCAGCGGAGAGAGCCAAGCATTTTCCCCCTGGACTGTCCAAGCCCCATTAACATGGATATGAAGATATGATGATTTGTTTGATATAGAAATTTAAAGGCCACAGTAGATGAACTGTTCCATTTTCTTAGCAACCCTTATATTTCACAAAATGTTTGGTATTAACATCCATCTATATAATTCCAAGCATTTACTGACAACAATAGAGTGTAACAATTACTGTTTATGGTTTTGTCTTGCCAGATTAACTGTTAAAGTTTCAGCTACAGACCACTTTATACATTAGTTGATGATGTGTATTAATGGTTGACTATTAGGTCATATACAGGAAACATAGACAAAAAGATTAGCTGTAAAAAATATAATTATCTTTCATATTATGATATAGATTTTCATGCTTCTCACTTATGAGAGAACATGATTTCATCTGTCTCTGAAGAAGCAGAAATAAAAATTTATCACACAGCCCACTGAATATTTTGAAAAAGGCTTGTCATTATACACTGGCTGACATTTTAGGACTAGGAGTGCAAGTTAGATAACACTAGTACATTATGCTACCTGTGTGGGTGGGTGTCAATCAGGGTGAACCATCCTTGATGTGGTTATGTTAGCATGTGGATATCTTTATACACTTTTGCCTTTGGTGCTTTACATTATCCAGTTATAAACTTTAGGTCATGGTTTAATCACATTTGGTTAACACAGGTATCAGTAATGAGATATTTCTGCCGTAAAAAGATGTGTTAATAACCCTTCTTAAAAGGTAATCTGCTTTTAGATAAGATAATACAATGCCATCTGTCATTGGAAAACAATGGGTTATTGTATATAATGATCCATATAAGCCATATATATTATAATGTATATTATCTTGCACCCAGCGCATCTAATGAGTGCCCCAAAGCTAATTTAAATTGTATTTAAAGGGACCTGTTTACATATCAGGTATGTCAAATATAAGTGCAATACAGTGTTTTTTCCTAAAATTTTGGTATCTGCCATTATTTCGGTCTAAAACTGTTTGCTTACTCCTGTACACAAGGAACAAAGCTTGCACCTGGCGCTTTCTGAGGTTCAAAATGTAAACACAGTGCACACTAACTGGTGGCCATACCACATAACTTCACAGTTTTCCATTCTTCCAATCAATAATATTTCTGTGTTTCTTCTTTCATCTTACTTCTTCTTGTGTGAGTGTTGTTGCACTTGTGCAAGATTTGACTTGTGGTTAAAGTCTTGTTATGGTAAACAGACACAAATGGACTGTTTTTTTCTCAAGTAGAACCATCACAGTGTATAAAACAGGTGAATTGTAATTCCATATACCAGGATGGGCTCGCTAGGAAAGTCTTGATTCGGCCAAATGAAAATAAGGTCTGAGATAATGCACATGTTATTGTATCCCCAGAAAAAGTCGGGGATACTATGGTTTTATGATGGTCCCACCATGGCTGCAGATTCATCTTGTTTGCGCAATAACTTACACAGATCTTTACCAAACTTGACATTTGCATAGATATGGATGAAAGAACGAAGCCTATTCAAAATGGGGTAATGACCTTTACTAGGAGAGTGACCTTCACCTTGAATAGGTTCATTTTTTGGAAAAATCACACAAATTCTAAAATATGTCAAGAAATCATGCATGCTTTGATCCAAAGTTAAGTTGACGTAAGATCTTTGATACCTTTGTCTTCTGCAGGAGACAGGTGGTGCTACCTTTTGTCCTTTTCTTGTTTTCATGCCTTTTAATACTCCCATCATTCCCACTTGACAGTATACTGTGAGAATTGTAAATGGACAGATTTCTTTCATAATATGCTTGTACCTAGATATAGGTTATTGGATGACGTATATTTAAATTGGGGTCATGACTTTTACTATGAGAGTGGCCTTGACCTTGAATATTTGTATTGCCAGACATAGTCTGGAGATACTATGGTTTAGGCACGGTCGCGCCGCCGCCGCCGCAGAGATTTCTTTTGGACACAATAACTCAAAAAATTTTTCATGGATCTTTACCAAACTTGGTATATGTATAGATATGGATGAGAGGACGGCGCCTATTTAAAAGGAGGTCATGACCTCAACTAGGAGAGTGACCTTGACCTTGAATAGGTTCAATTTTGGGTAAAATCACACAAATTCTTAAATATCTCAAGAAAACTTGCATGGATTGATCCCAAAATCAAGTTGATCGAAGATCATGGATAGGGTTGTCATGTTCCAGAAACTGGTGGCGCCACCTATTACTCTTTACTTGTTTTCATGCCGTTTAATATCCCAAAAATTGCTACTTGACAGTACTGTGAGCATTACAAGTCAAAAACTAATGGACAGATTTCTTTCATATTATGCAAATGCATAGATATGGGTTATGGGATGATGTTTATTTAAATTGGGGTCATGACCTTTCCTATGAGAGTGGCCTTGACCTTGAATATTGCCATATATGGTGAAAATCACACAAAATCATTAATTTCTCAATAAGGGATGCATGCATTGGTCCAAAAATCAACTTGACTGAAGATCTTGGATAGTAATGTCATGTACCGGAAACAGGTGGCGCCACCTGTTATTCTTTTACTTGTTTTCGTGCCGTTTAATACCCCATCATTGCCACTTAACAGTACATTTATAACCTGTGAGCATTATAAGTCAAAAACTAATGGACAGATTTCTTTCATATTATGCATATACATAGACATGGGTTATGGGATGATGTATATATAAATTGGGGTCATGACCTTTCCTATTAGAGTGGCCTTGACCTTGAATATGGCCATATATGGTAAAAATTACACAAAATCATTAATATCTCAATAAGGGATGCATGCATTGGTCCAAAAATCAACATGTTCGAAGATCTTGGAAAGTATTGTCATGTACCGGAAACAGGTGGCGCCACCTGTTATTCTTTTACTTGTTTTGTGCCGTTTAATACCCCATCATTGCCATTTATCAGTACTGTGAGCATTATAAGTAAAAAAACTAATGGACAAATTTCTTTCATATTATGCATATACATGGATAAGGGTTATAGGATAATGTTTATTTGAATAGGGGTCATGACCTTTCCAATGAGTGGCCTTGACCTTGAATATTGCCATATATGGTGAAAATCTCACAAAATCATTAATTTCTCAATAAGGGATGCATTGATTGGTCCAAAAATCAACTTGAACGAAGATCTTGGATAGTGTTGTCATGTACGGGAAACAGGTGGTGCCACCTGTTATTCTTTTACTTGTTTTCGTGCTGTTTAATACCCCATCATTGCCACTTAACAGTATTGTGAGCATTATAAGTCAAAAACTAATGGACAGATTTCTTGCATATACATAGACATGGGTTAGGGGATGATGTATATTGAAATTTGGATCATGACCTTTTCTATGAGAATGACCTTTTCTATGAGTGTGGTCTGATATTAATTGTTGCTGAAGATGGGGGGCCTATTCTTAATGGGGGGGGGGGGGGATTAATTGTCTGGGGATACTATGGCACCTGTGGTGCCAAGAAATATCTAGTTCCATATTTAGTATAAATCACTCAAAGTCATTGGCTGAATTTGGCTGAATTAGATGCATTGATTGTTCAAAAACACAAATTGACAAATTGACTTTTCTTGTTTTCGTGCCTTGAATACCCCTATCATTGCCACTTTACATTTTGTGAGCATTATAAGTAAAAAAAAAAGGGACGGATTTCTTTCATATTATGCATATACTTCGGTATGGGTTATTCGATGTGATATTTCTAAATTGGGGTCATGACCTTTCTTATGAAAGTGGCCTTGACCTTGAATATTCCCATATTTGGTGAAAAATATTGTTTCTCAAGTCCATAGATGTATCTGTCTGGAAATAAAAATAAAAGATGTCTGATGATAAGTTCTTGAGAGAGTTTGGAAACCTGAGACCTTGACTTTCAAATTCAAGGTCAAATCTGCTGATATATAGGATTTTTGTAAACCTTATAACTCATGAATTACAGTATTTCTTTTCTTCATATTTGCTTTAAAAATTTATTCCACCAAGATCTCAGTTATGTTGGAAGACTTGTGACCTTAGCTTGGTACTCAAGGTCAAATCTGTGAATATATAGGATTTTAAGTGTCAGTGTATGCATCTGAAAATGGAGGCCTATTTTTGAAAGGGGGGGAGGGGTTAAATTGTCTGGGGATACCATGGCATCAGTGATGCCAAGAAATGTCTAGTTATCAATGTTTAAGTACCTTCAGTTTTAATTAACAAAGATCAAAAAACAATTTAACAATGAATATGTTTATAGTTAGGGCCCAACCTGCTGGTGTGAGTTCTATAGTAATCAGGTTTTACTACCGGCAATCAGGCGGGCTGTCCATCCCAGTGGTGAGAGGTCTGCCAGATTATCACTCTATTGTGTGCATTGTTCCTAGCAACTTTTGAGCAGTGCTGGGAAATGTTTACAGAAGGAATTTAGTAAAGAATAGGTGTATGCTTTAAATATCAAACCAATCAGAACTCCAAAATAGCTGCCTTATTGAATGCAGTTCACTCAGGGAATGTGTGACCTAAGTGCCTATGACAAAGTATGAAAGGATGTGCGCTTTCAGAATTGAAATAATGGTGACATCCAAAATGGTGTTCATTGGCACTACTTCAAGACCATTACAATCCCAATTACTCCTAATATATGTATGTTTATATATACACATACACATTAATATTGTTGAACTATATTGAGTATATATATCTGTCAAAAACATGCATATGTATTATTGTGATAATATCATTCAATATCATGAAAATAAATAAGATTTCATGGTTCATATTCAGTGAAATATCTTGTATAAGTCAAGTTTCTTTATAGAATTAAACCATCTGACGTAGACTTTCATAAAGAAACATTGTCATATTTCTTTAACATTATATTTGATTAAGCTAACATCCTTTAAGTTGAACCAGGTCATATTTCATGAATAATGTGGTATATTGTATTGTTTTATTCATGCGACTGAGAGAAGAAGAATTATTTTATGAACTTGACTTGCTATCAGATAATGCTGTAACAAGGCATGTGATTAGACTTCATCATTATTCTGATGTGGCAATAAGATTTATAACTCTTTGAGTGTGGAATTCACTTCCCATTACACTTAGAAAATCTCCAACTCTTGTATCATTTAAAACTAATTAAAAAAAGTATTTCTTTCAGCAAGCTTTTGGGAATTAATATGCATCATTTTTTTTTTCTGGGTCAGGCACAGGAAGTAGATTTCCATGAAATTATATGTGGGTATGTGTGTGTGTGTGTGAATCGCACTGTGAGTCAAACCATCAGAGAATTGGAGCTATATAAATACTATATATTATTGTAGACAGCCAAAACAGAGTTTTGCGGATACTATGTTTTCAGCCCGCCGCCGCCACCGCTGCCGCGGCCACGTAGGTGTCCGGAGAACTCCTCCATAACCGCTGGGCGGAATTTTATGAAACCCGGGATTATGTTCGGGTCCCATGTGAACTGCTGCGCACCGATTTTGTTTTGACTTCTGACCTTTCCTCTGCGCCCTGCGTCCGTTTGTGCGTCTGTTCCCACACATAAACCCACATATCTCGGGAACTGTTTGACCGATCAGGAAAATTTTTTTGCACAAATGTAGCCCTTAGAGAGCTTTATAACATACACAAAAAATGGTGGTGCCACCTGCAACCATGTTTGCACAGTGTTCATCTGTTCGTCTGCCCAGGGTTAAAATCACTCATATCTCTGCAGTGACTTGACTAATTCACCTGAAATGCTGCATGCGTATACATCTTGGATAGCTTTTCTGATTTTATCACAGGTGGCGCCACCTGCATTCTAGTTTATGCAGCAGACATCCAAGGTCATATCTTGGGAACCGTTTGACCGATTGGGCCAAAGTTTTGCATGTGTATAGTTCTCACATAGCTCTTTATCATACGCAAAACTGGTGGCGCCACCTGCAACCATTTTTGCTCAGCGTCCATCTGTTTGTCTGCCACGGGCTAAAATCACTCATATTCATATAGTGGTTTGACTTATCTGCCTTAAATTTTGCATATGTATACAACTTGGACGGCTTTCTGGATTTTGTAGTGGGGGGGGGGGGGCAACCTACATACACAATTTGGCTGCAGACATCCATGCTAATATGCAACACTTCACTCTATTTCCCCTTGCCACTCAATCTATGCCTCACTTCACCCGTTCCACTCTGATTTAGGCGGATACATGTAGTCGCTTGTCAACTACCTGTATTCTAGTTATTATTAGCGAACCTGTGAGCTTATGCGATGGTGTGGCATCGTCCTGCGTCCGTCGGCCGTAGTCCGTCGTCCGTCGTCTGTACGTTAACCCACACTATCTTGAAAACGGCAAGAGGTAGCATCACGAAATTTTATGCAAAAAATTAGTCATCTAAAAAACTATATCGGATTTTGCTTATTTTTTGGCTAACTGCATTTTCTTAGATTTTAAAGGGAAAAAGCTAAAAAAGCTTTAAAAATCTTCTTCTCCGAAACTGTTCAGATAAATTGTCCAATATTTCACAGAAATGATTCCTGGAATAATCTTTCTCAAGTTTGTTCGAATGGTTTAAGTTCGGTGATTTTTGGCCGAGTTACAGGAAGTTGAACTTAGTCATCTGTCCATAAAAGCATACTAAAGTTACAATCTCAGAAACGGCTGGAGCTATCATCACCAAATTTTATGCCAGTGTTGGTCACATGAGTCATATATGAAATTGAGGTATTGGTGGCGCCACCTGCATCGACCTTTTTTGTACGGGGGTCATCAGTGCCCGTATCATACTGACGGCTACAAAAATCTTCTTCTCTGAAACCATATGGCCAAATAGTTTAATATCGCACAGAAATGATCCTAGGGTAGTGCTTTCTGAAATTTGTTCGAATGGTCTAAGTTCAGTGACTTTTGGCTGAGTTATGGGAAGCTGAATTTAGTCATATGCTGTAACAGCCCATTTTAGCTCAGTGGCTACAAAGATCTTCTCCTCAAAAACCACTGGGCCAAATTCTTAAATCTCACACATTAATTTTCTTTAGATGTTGATAATTCAAGTTTGTTCAAATGGTTTTGGTTCAGTGATTTTTGGCTGAGTTTATAGGAAGCTTAACTTAGCCATTTTGCTGTATTTTTCCATATGAGTTATAAACCTGTAAAATTTTTTTTGACTGACCCTCCTGAGGCCAATTTGTTTAATATTTTACAAGAATAATCCCATGAATAATTCTTATAATAATTGTCTTTTATGGTTCCAAAGAATGAATTTTGGCTGAATTATAAAGGTTCAGTTGAGTCATTTTACCATATATGTTAGCTGTGTGAAACAGATACATCTAGACTGGCACCAGTTTATCAGCATTTATTACATCATGCCTCTAGACATTTAGATTTCAGGTTATCTATGGTTAATATTGACAAGAATGTTTTTTAAAAGCTTTTAAAAAATGTAGATTTATGATTTTTAGATATTCCTCATGCCAGGCAATGTTTACAATCACAGCTATACAGCTCTCTGTGGGTATATAAAGACGGCTGTACATGGATTATAAATAATTGGTATTCATAGTCAAATTAATTCAAGATTTTGCCATCAGTGAGATGTATCTGTATTATAATTTTGCATTCAATATGCATCTGTATTAATTGTATCCCCAGACAAAGTCGGGGGATACTATGTTTTCATACCGGTCCCGCCGCCGCCGCTGCCGCCGCCGCATATAAATCTTGTTGGCGCGATAACCCAAAAAATATTTCACGGAACTTTACCAAATTTGGTATATGTATAGATATGGGTGAGAGGACGACGCCTATTTAAAATGAGGTCATGACCTTTACTAAGAGAGTGTCCTTGACCTTGAATAGGTCCAATTTTGGGGAAAATCACACAAATTCTTTAATATCTCAAGAAATCTTGCATGGATTTATCCCAAAATCAAGTTGATGGAAGATCATGGATAGGGTTGTCATGTTCCAGAAACTGGTGGCGCCACCTATTATTCTTTACTTGTTTTCGTGCCGTTTAATACCCCCAAAATTGCTACCTTACAGTACTGTGAGCATTGTAAGTCAAAAACTAATGGACAGATTTCTTATATATTATGCATATACATAGGTATGGGTTATGGGATGATGTTTATTTAAATTGGGGTCATGACCTTTCCTATGATAGTGGCCTTGACCTTGAATATTGCCATATATGGTGAAAATCACACACCTCTTATGATATCTCCAGTGTTGATAGCCATATGGATTTCAAACATGACTTATGTATGGCCAACCACTAAAGTAAGAACCCTATAGGTTCTAGGGTCATGAGGTCAAAGGTCAAGGTCACTGGACTGGCATTTTAAAAGATACTGTGGATGCATTTTAAGCCAAACTTTCATCCTAGTCTTCCATCTTTAATATATAGCTCACTTGCCAATAGTGGATGATCCATATAAATTTTGGGGTCACAAGGTCAAAGGTCAAGGCCACAGGAGCTAACTGTCCAAAAATTAGTTTCTGGATGATAATTCCTGCTTTTATTGATGTATTGATTTTAAACTTGACTTATATATGTCCCATTGAAAAAGCAAGACTCCAATTGATTTTGGGGTCATGAGGTCAAAGGTCAAGGTCACAGGACGGGCATTTTAAAAGATACTGTGGATGCATTTTAAGCCAAACATTTCATCTCAGACCTTTCATCTTGCACATGTAAGTCATCTGCCAATAGAGGAAGACCCCTATCAGTTTTGAGGTCACAAGGTCAAAGGTGAAGGTCACAGGAGCCATCTGTCCAAAAATTAGTTTCTGGATGATAATTCCTGCTTTTATTGATGTATGGATTTCAAACTTGACTTGTATATGTCCCATTGGAAAAGCATAACCCAAATTGATTTTGGGGTCATGAGGTCAAAGGTCAAGGTCACAGGAAACCTCTTTAAAAAGATTGTGGATGCATTTTCAGCAAAACAATTCATCTCAGATCTTTCATCTTGCACATATAGTTCACCTGCCGAGAGTGGAAGACCCCTATCAATTTTGAGGTCACAAGGTCAAAGGTGAAGGTCACAGGAGCCATCCGTCCAAAAATTAGTTTCTGGATGATAATTCCTGCTTTTATTGATGTATGGATTTCAAACTTGACTTATATATGTCCCATTGGGAAAGCAAGACCCAAATTGATTTTGAGGTTATGAGGTCAAAGGTCAAGGTCACAGGAAACCTCTTTTAAAAGATGGTGGATGCATTTTCAGCCAAACAATTCATCTCAGATCTTTCATCTTGCACATATAGTTCACCTGCCAAGAGTGGAAAACCCCTATCAATTTTGAGGTCATAAGGTCAAAGGTGAAGGTCACAGGAGCCATCTGTCCAAAAATTAGTTTCTGGATGATAATTCCTTCTTTTATTGATGTATGGATTTCAAACTATACTTGTATTTGACCCATTGGAAAAGCAAGACCCAAATTGATTTTGGGGTCATGAGGTCAAAGGTCAAGGTCACAGGACACATCTTTAAAAAGATTTGGATGCATTTTCAGCCAAACATTTCATCTCAGACCTTTCATCTTGCACATGTAAGTCATCTGCCAATAGAGGAAGACCCCTATCAGTTTTGAGGTCACAAGGTCAAAGGTGAAGGTCACAGGAGCCATCTGTCCAAAAATTAGTTTCTGGATGATAATTCCTGCTTTTATTGATGTATGGATTTCAAACTTGACTTGTATATGTCCCATTGTAAAAGCAAGACCCAAATTGATTTTGGGGTCATGAGGTCAAAGGTCAAGGTCACCGGACACATCTTTAAAAAGATGTGGATGCATTTTCAGCCAAACATTTCATCTCAGATCTTTCATCTTGCACATATAGTTCACCTGCCAAGAGAGAAAGAACCCTATCAATTTTTAGGTCACAAGGTCAAAGGTGAAGGTCACAGGAGCCATCTGTCCAAAAATTAGTTTCTGGATGATAATTTCTTCTTTTATTGATGTATGGATTTCGAACTTGGCTTTGTTATTTACCCATTAGAAAAGCAAGACCCGAATTGATTTCGGGGTCATGAGGTCAAAGGTCAAGGTCACAGGAAACATCTTTAAAAAGATTGTAGATGCATTTTCAGCCAAACAATTCATCTCAGATCTTTCATCTTGCACATATAGTTCACCTGCCAAGAGAGGAAGAACCCTAACAATTTTGAGGTCACAAGGTCAAAGGTGAAGGTCACAGGAGCCATGTGTCCAAAAATTAGTTTCTGGATGATAAATCCTTCTTTTATTGATGTATGGATTTCAAACTTGGCTTTGTTATTGACCCATTAGAAAAGCAAGACCCGAATTGATTTTGGGGTCATGAGGCCAAAGGTCAAGGTCACAGGAATCCTCTTTAAAAAGATTGTGGATGCATTTTCAGCAAAACAATTCATCTCAGATCTTTCATCTTGCACATATAGTTCACCTGCCGAGAGTGGAAGACCCCTATCAATTTTGAGGTCACAAGGTCAAAGGTGAAGGTCACAGGAGCCATCCGTCCAAAAATTAGTTTCTGGATGATAATTCCTGCTTTTATTGATGTATGGATTTCAAACTTGACTTATATATGTCCCATTGGGAAAGCAAGACCCAAATTGATTTTGAGGTTATGAGGTCAAAGGTCAAGGTCACAGGAAACCTCTTTTAAAAGATGGTGGATGCATTTTCAGCCAAACAATTCATCTCAGATCTTTCATCTTGCACATATAGTTCACCTGCCAAGAGTGGAAAACCCCTATCAATTTTGAGGTCATAAGGTCAAAGGTGAAGGTCACAGGAGCCATCTGTCCAAAAATTAGTTTCTGGATGATAATTCCTTCTTTTATTGATGTATGGATTTCAAACTATACTTGTATTTGACCCATTGGAAAAGCAAGACCCAAATTGATTTTGGGGTCATGAGGTCAAAGGTCAAGGTCACAGGACACATCTTTAAAAAGATTTGGATGCATTTTCAGCCAAACATTTCATCTCAGACCTTTCATCTTGCACATGTAAGTCATCTGCCAATAGAGGAAGACCCCTATCAGTTTTGAGGTCACAAGGTCAAAGGTGAAGGTCACAGGAGCCATCTGTCCAAAAATTAGTTTCTGGATGATAATTCCTGCTTTTATTGATGTATGGATTTCAAACTTGACTTGTATATGTCCCATTGTAAAAGCAAGACCCAAATTGATTTTGGGGTCATGAGGTCAAAGGTCAAGGTCACCGGACACATCTTTAAAAAGATGTGGATGCATTTTCAGCCAAACATTTCATCTCAGATCTTTCATCTTGCACATATAGTTCACCTGCCAAGAGAGAAAGAACCCTATCAATTTTTAGGTCACAAGGTCAAAGGTGAAGGTCACAGGAGCCATCTGTCCAAAAATTAGTTTCTGGATGATAATTTCTTCTTTTATTGATGTATGGATTTCGAACTTGGCTTTGTTATTTACCCATTAGAAAAGCAAGACCTGAATTGATTTCGGGGTCATGAGGTCAAAGGTCAAGGTCACAGGAAACATCTTTAAAAAGATTGTAGATGCATTTTCAGCCAAACAATTCATCTCAGATCTTTCATCTTGCACATATAGTTCACCTGCCAAGAGAGGAAGAACCCTAACAATTTTGAGGTCACAAGGTCAAAGGTGAAGGTCACAGGAGCCATGTGTCCAAAAATTAGTTTCTGGATGATAAATCCTTCTTTTATTGATGTATGGATTTCAAACTTGGCTTTGTTATTGACCCATTAGAAAAGCAAGACCCGAATTGATTTTGGGGTCATGAGGCCAAAGGTCAAGGTCACAGGAATCCTCTTTAAAAAGATTGTGGATGCATTTTCAGCCAAACAATTCATCTCAGATCTTTCATCTTGCACATATATTTCACCTGCCAAGAGTGGAAGACCCCTATCAATTTTGAGGTCACAAGGTCAAAGGTGAAGGTCACAGGAGCCATATGTCCAAAAATTAGTTTCTGGATGATAATTTTGCTTTTATTGATGTATGGATTTCAAACTTGACTTGTATATGTCCCATTGGAAATGTAAGACCAAAATTGATTTGGGGGTCATGAGGTCAAAGGTCAAGGTCACAGGACACATCTTTAAAAAGATGTTGATGCATTTTCAGCCAAACATTTCATCTCATATCTTTCATCTTGCACATATAGTTCTCCTGCCAAGGGAGGAAGAACACTATCAATTTTGAGGTCACAAGGTCAAAGGTGAAGGTCACAGGAGCCATCTGTCCAAAAATAAGTTTTGGATGATAATTCCTCCTATTTTGATGTATAGATTTCAAACTTGACTTGCATATGTCCCATTGGAAAAGCAAGACCCAAATTGATTAGGGGGTTATGAGGTCAAAGGTCAAGGTCACAGGACACATCTTTAAAAAGATCAAGGTCACAGGACCAACATCTTCAACAAGATTGTGGATTGTTAGATGGAAGAAACAATAAATATGCCAAGTGTCAGTATATGCTGCTGAAAATGGGGGTCTGTTCTTGTAGGGGGGGGGGGGGGGCTACTATGTCTGGGGATACTCTGGCACCTGCGGTGCCAAGAAATGTCTAGTTTTAAGTGAACCTGTGAACTAATGCCATGGTGTGGTGGGGTTTGTCTTCTGTACGTTTACCCATACTATTTTGAAAATGATTGGAGCTAGCACTATGAAATTTAATGCAAAAAAATAGCCATCTGAAAATTATCTTAAATTTTATAGAGAAAAAGCTATAAAAATCTTCTCCTCTGAAACACTCAAGCCAATTGTTCAGTATTTCACAAAAATAATCTTTTATACCATCTTGCTCAATTTTGTTCAGGAAGTTGAACTTAGTCATCTGTCCAAAAAAGCATACTAAAATGACAGTCTCAGAAACAGCCAGAGCTATCATCACCAAATTTTTTGCCAGTGTTGGTCACATGAGTCATATATGAAATTCAGGTATTGGTGGCGCCAACTGAATTGACCTATTTTTGTACGCGGGTCATTGGTCATCTGTACATTAATCCATAATTTCTCAGGAATAGCAGGAGCTACCATTCCCAGATTTTATGCAATAATCTGTCACATATCAAATTTTGTGGGATTCAACTTATTTTTTTGCTATCTGCATTTACTGCATTTATCTGCATATTTGAAGTTGTAGATTTAGTGGTGCTACCTACATTGACCTGTTTTTTATGGGCAAAAAACCTCATAATTTTAGCCTCTTTCAGCTTAATGATGAAACTGTCAAGTTGAATTGTTCAATTTTTTAAAGAATTATCCTAGGACATGGTTCTTTCAATCATATCAGAATATACTAAGTTTGTTGATTTTTGGTTGAATCGTGATAGGCTTAAGTTGGTCTTATGGCCATTATTATTCCTTTTTCAAACTGAGGACTGCAATAGTGTTCTTCTACAAAATTATTATTTCAATTATATCTTCTGTAACATTGCACAAAAATTATTCTTAGGTGGCCTTTGTTCAAGTTTACTAGAATGATTTTGTTGCAGAACTATTGGACCTTTAACAATGAAAGTACTGCATCTTTTATTATTCTAGATATTTTGATAAAAAGTTTTGAATATGTCGGCTTGAAAAAAGAAATTTTAACCAAATTCTTTCAGTATGTGTAAACACATATACCAACAGGCCAAGATTGAATCTGTATCTTTAAATAGGTAGAGAAACTGCCAACTGTTTCAGATTTGGGAACAGATCAAGAGTTCTTTCAGTGCAGCCAGATATAGGTCAAGAGTTCAATCGGTGCAGCCAAGCACATGGCATGTGATCACCTCATGGGTGACATGTGAACACCTCATGGGCACCATGTGATCACTTCATGGGTGTCAAGCCCCTCAGGGCAGGGCCCCTGCATGAGCTTATGCAATGGTGTGGCTACTATTTCAGGTTTGGCAACAGGCTAGAGGTCAGTCTGGATCTATTTATAGCTTTGGCGGACTGCCAACTGTATCAGATTAGGCAACAGGTCAAGAGTTCACTTAGTGCAGCCAGGTATGGGTCAGGAGTTTACTCAGTGTAGTAGCTGCATTCTATTTATAGCTTTGGCAGACTGCCAGCTGTGTCAGATTATGCAACAGGTCAAGAGTTCACTCAGTGCAGCCAGGTACAGGTCAAAAGTTCACTCAGTCTGGCCAGGTGCAGGTCATGAGTTCACTCAGTGCAGTAGTCTGAGCAAGCAATTTGTCACAGTTCACTCGGGGCAACAGCCTTTCTCACCTAAGCCTGGTCAGCCCCATGCATCAGACTCAAGGTAAGTTTGATGTATTGGCCTAATATTTTGACCTGTCTATGTGTCTTTGATGGCTTTCTCAATCACAAGACAGGTGTCGCCACCTACCATGACTTTTGCACACGTTTTTCTCAGGAGGGGTTTGATATATCAGTCTGAAATTGGGCGTATGTATATATCTCTGATAGCTTCATTGTATACAAGACTGGTGGTGCCAGGTACAATCTTTTAGTGTTGTGTGCACCTGTGCCAGAATTTCAGCAGTGATGTTTGTGTAATTGTTTCTTATTCAAAATGTTTAGTACTTGCATAGTTCATATACATGAAAAGAAATGGTCCGGCATTGAAGTATTATACCTGGTATATTTCCCAATGCACAGGTTCGCATTAGGCCTGTAGGCCTTGTTATTGATCACAGAATATTATCAGTCCAAGGGCAGACCAAGGCAGCGAGATGCTATAGTTTGTTTCATCCCCTCATGTCCACCTGTTTTTTGCTATAAAAATTTTTATTAGTTACATTTCAAGGGAAACAATTATAGTGAATAGTAGAGGATTAAAGGACCTAATTTCAAACAAGGTAAATAAATACCTACCCTACACCTTATTTAACAAACAGAATTATTTGAAAATATGAGAAATCAGTCTACATTTTACAACATATCAGACCCACTTATGGCAGTCAAAGTCATTGGTCACATGCAAAAACTGCCTCAACTGACAGCTGCCGATTGGATGATCTCCTGTGAATATTCTAAAAAAATATAACCAGCTCAAACAAAGATGGCTACTTATGGAGGAACACATCATTATCTGCTGGATCATGGTGAAGAGACTATAATGTTGTAAAACATAAACAGGGGATCTATTGTAAAATTCTTAATTGCAATATTAGGTTTTCACTTCCATAAGTTGTTTTCTCGGAAATTATTGAAAAATATAAACTTTTAAGAAAATCAGCTACAAAAAACAGGTGGACAGCAGGTGGTGAAACGGACTATAATTGCAAAAATCTCCATCAAAGGTTGTAATGATACTACTCTGTTTTCTTCACAGTCTATTTACAGATGATTTTTACATAATTTTCCTCCCAGTCGATATAATTTTCTGAGCTTACCCTACTTGCCATGCATTAGTAGAAAGTAAAATAGAGTGAGAGCTAATTGAAACCCAATTAAACCCTCACATATCAAGCCATGATGTAGTACTGCTCACTGTCAGTTCTCAGAGCTTGTATATCATATTTATTTATACAACAGTTACTGGATCACTCCATCTTTTTGTGTCCCACATGTATAGGTTCATTGGCAGAAATGGATACTTCAGGAGGTAATTGACGCTACTAGTTGATAAGGCCCTGCAGATTGTAAATTGATAGTCTTTCTGTTGGACACCAATTGGGCTCTGAATGACAGTGTGATCGTGTTTAGTGATTTAGAGCTTGCCCACTAGACTTACTTGTTTTAACTTTTGATCTAAATGTTGGTACAGCCGGGTTAAGTTTTATTGAATATTCTTTTATCTCACAGCCCCTGAATTAACTCATCTTCTTGATCTGGTTTTGTTGTTTAAATATGTGCCATTTGATATTCAAAGTAGGACCTTAAAGAGGATAGGTGAGCTAGAAACACATTTCAAAGAAGACTTGAAAAGACAAGAAATGATAATTCCACTCAGTTCTCATGTATTGCTTTATCTGAATATATGGCTACAGCTGTCTTTTCAGTATTTGAATTTAAATATTTGTTTTCCACTATATGATATATATTCTTCATTCTGTACAAGCCTTTGTTACTGTAGATATCCTGTGAGCCCTTATAGAACAGTTCAATTACAGGTACTCTTACTAGAAGTCTGCATTCCAAGGAATACAAGGCTCCACCATATGGGCATTCACTTATTCGGCCCATATTTCCAGGTTAATTTCTTGCATAAGTCACTGAACATTTGTGAATATTCCTTGATGATGTTCCTGAATCCGCACTATGTGCCAGATCCACACCAAAATCTAATTAATTCTTCATTGGCCCTTTCCTGAAATGCCCTGAAAATTTCATGAGATTTTGCCCGAGATTGCATGAATTATGTTGTGAACGAACACACAAAACACACAAACAGGGATGAACACATACCTTCCTGGCCAAGGCAGTTAATGAATTTGTCATGTTTTACAGTAGATTTGTTTTACATATTCCTTCAGTATCTTTGAAATCTACAGCCTATCAAATAGTATTTCGGTTAAACCTAAGAAAATCACATCTACTTAATTTCAATGGTTCTGGTGCTCACAAGCACTCTGCCTCCTTCCTGGCTTTCGTAGCATCCTTCATTTATTTTCTTATCATGCAAGATTCCAATGAATCTGCCGTAATAGAGTTCAGTTTGTGACAAGTGTGTGATATTGCATCCATTGGACAACCACAGGCCAACACCAGTTGACTTTATGGTGAAATTTCAACCTTTGTCAAATTGCAGAATAATGAAAGCTTAATTGGTAAAAAAAGAGTAAAGTTAATTAACCATTTGTGATGTTTATTACAGTAAATACCTTATGAATGTTTCTTGTCACTGGAAAATGAGATGGCAAAGGAGAAAAAGTGAAAAAGTGGTTGACTAGTCATTATAGAAACGTGCAAGCTTTATGGCCTAGTAAATCATCTAGGCTTGGCAAAATGGAATTAAGCATTGATAGTGAGCAAGTTGGATGAAAAATAGATAAAGGACTAATGTATGAGGACAAGGTAGATAAGGGGTAATGATATGGAATATGCCTCCCTTTTCTTTATTCAAAAACAAAAAGCAAGAGTTATGTTTGCTGATTATGGTTTATGATCGTTCAAGATTTTGTCAGAATTTATGTTCATTAAGCCAATCATGGCAAGGTTATAGATAATGTGGGCCTAATTGAACTGCTCACTGTTATCCAAGTGCTGGTTTCTCTGTCCTTATAAGAATTAAGTTTACAGAGAAATTAAAGATGCATGTTCACATTAGCTACAGTTTACTTAATAGCTGCTTAGATGTCCATGTTCTTACACTTTTTAGACCATTTTACTCTTTCAGCTTGGTCTCTTTGTAAACCACAGAGGTTTAGAAATGTTCATTTTGATGACATGATAATTAGGTTACTGTGACCTAATTTACTGTATTTGGAAAAAAAAATCCTTTCAGCAATTTGCTATTGAGGTTAGATATGATTTACACATTTTGTCATTTGGTTCAATTAACGAATAAAATATGTTGAATCAGAAACATGATACCTCTAATATATTAATCTATATATATTTATATGTAAATATATATTAAATGTTTACTCCTGTAGAGTATCATAATTATCTGCATACCCTTTATATCTTTGTAATACATTGACCCCTTGGATTACAAGAAAAGTACATACAAGTTCAATATGTTGAAAATATGCTAAACATTTAGACTTTGTCTTGTCACTCAAACCAGTTTATTTTAATGAGTATTCATGTGCAACTGTACTGATTTATTCATGCGATTTTGCAGTGAGTTCAGACAGTGCTCATGAAAAATACAAAGGTTGAATACAGTATGAGTACAGTCTGGTAAAATTTAAATATTCTGCCCTTGATCAAACCAGTTTACTCATACAGATGGAAGATTAATGTCTTAATATTGCATTGCCTTTGAGCCCAGATAGGGCTCGGCATTTCCAGAGAGTAAAGACAGTTTTCCTGGGATGAGCAGAACGTGTTTCACTATTCGTAAGACTACAACATTAGTGATAATACTGTATCAATCAAGAGATGTATGTTTTGCGCTAACTATTCATAAAAGATATATAACCAGCCCTGGACATTCCTGATGTGTGGAGTAGGCCAGATTTAAACTGAAATAGAGAACCAGCGTTAGCTCAGTAATGGAGCTTGTATGCCTGATAACGATAACCTATCAGGATGAAGCCAGATAAGAAATACCTTATCAAATGATCATCAAAAGATGAAAGAGGAATTACCGTCTTATAACTAGGTGTGCACAGCATGGCACTAGAGCATTCTCAGATGTATAGTAAATATACTTAGTGATAAAAATACAATTCATACCAGGGCTATGTATGAAGTAAGAGGCCTGGCACACTTACAGATGCATGATTCAATCCATGTTCAGGCTTGTTAAGATAACGGTTAAATATCAAATGTGAAAGAATACATACTTTATGTTTGTTGACATGCCCAAAAGAATCTCAATGGTTTTCTATACACACAAATTCTAGCTTTGTCAGATTATTTTAAATAGCACTTTTATCTGATCAGCTGTTACATATTGTGCTTTCATTATCAGTCAAACACAATGGTTCAGGGCAATGTACACAAGAGCTCTTGAACCAGGCATATAGGCTTTTTCAAACTAAAGGTCAGATAATGTGAATTGCATTTTATTTAAATTTTCACATCATGAGTGCCAGCACTTGATTTTAGTATCTAAGTTCTCTGTTACACTCACGGCCAGCTTTTGCCCATGGCCAGTAGATCGCGCTTTCAAGCTGATTTATTTTCATGACTTTGGATCAAATTTAGCTCGCAATGGGTTAAAAAAATATTCTGCAGAGAATTTGTTCAGAGAAAATTGTATTAAATAACATTTTGATTCAACAGGTAGTACAGCCGGGAGAATTGGGACTTGGGTAAAAATATCCTTGTAGGTCTGAAAACAGTATATATTGCTTTGCATTGTCAATACAGACCGCATTACATCTCCCCTCCCTTTTTTACATAGATTTAATTTTATCTAAATTTCATCTTTACATATGTTTATTACTGCAAAATTGTATATAATGATTATGATCATATACCTTTCTTCACATCATACGGTAGGCAGCACCATCAAGAGGCAGTGGTCAAAACCCTAAAAAATCACAGGTTAACTACCTTGTCAGGAACCCCCTATTGAAGGTGTCTTTTGATCTTATGTCGTGCTTCAAAGACCCAGGGGGAAAACCTTGTATCTTCTTGGCAGAGCTATTAGGCAGCATCTGAGGAGAAGATCTGCCTGTAGACCATTAAAGTGAAAAATCACCCAAGATATTCAAATGGTGCAGGTGTGAGACAAATTAACAGATAAATATAACGGAAAGCTCACGATTAGACCCATAAATTACCTGCCTGTCACCTCTGCTGTGGTTTTATTGCAGTTTTAATGTCAATAGCCATACCCTGAGACGCTGCCATTTCAATATATCCACATATAGCAAAAATACAGGAACAGGTGGTTAACTGCAGCCCCCCCCCCCCCCATCCCTCCCCATGGCACAGTTTTACCTGAGGTCTAAGTTTACTGAAATTTTTTGCTTTTCTGTGTGTTTGACTCCAAAACCAAAAAATTATTTTAACTCCACTGACTACTTTTGAATTCAGAATTTAATGAAAATCCACAGAATTTCTGCTGATGATCAGTGACGCATCATCTTTCATTGTAAACTAGCCAGAAATGATTAAGCTTATCTAACATGGAACGTGGTATTGTAATGGCAAAGGTGCCGGACTTGTGATCAAGCAGCCATGGGTTTGAATGGGGTAGCCTCTCACTTCTTGGCTAAGACCCTTAAGAATGGTCTCAGTCACAAATGTGCTTATATATATATATGTCTACCTAGCATTTCAAATGGGTACCGGATTAAGTGCCATCATGTTCTTCAAGGTGCATGGAGGGGGTATTTTTTCCCAGCCATTGGCACTGTGAGCAAGAGTAATTAAAGGTATAGGAAGATATACTGAAGTGTTTTACTTATCAATGAGTACAGCTTGTAGTTGACAAGAGAATACTCATGAATATTCTGAATATAAATGGTTTGGCACTTGTGATATATTTACATCATTAATTAGAACAATGGCCAGCCATATATAAAACCATATACATTAAATGTTGCACTGTAATTTAAATGTAACTTGTGTATGTGTTTTCACTTTGTATACATCACTTTTGGCATCATTGAAATGTTCCACAAGGCATATGCAAGCAGGGGAATAATCGATGTAGAATTCTGTCAATGAAGACTTATGTTTTAGCTTGCCTGTTTTATTATTTTAGGATTTTTCATGTGCAATTGATGAGGAATTGATTTTGCCTGTGTTTAGGATTTTGCCTGTGTTGCTGATGTGGGAATTAGACTGTGTGATTAATATGTGAATTTGGCCCTTATAAGGGTTGCCAGTGGTCAGGGAAAAGTCAGGGAAAAAATTATTTTTTTAAGGTCAGGAAATTTTTAATGGGTATGATGATCACAGTAAGTTATCAGGTTGAAAGAGTTTGGCATCTCTTATAAAAATGTGGTAAGTTTGCAGATATTAATCTTGTTTCCATTTAATTATTTGTATAAAAATCTAAGGTTGATGATGCAAAGTATTGATACACAATTTATAACATCTACAGTGTATGATGGACCAATTCTGAGCAGTGATATAAAAAATAGCAGGATCTGATGTTGGATTTAGCCTGCTCTCAGTGATTTCCCTGTAATTCTGACAAAATGCTTATACTAACCCTATGGAACAAAATGCAGAAAGATAAATTAACTTTTATTGTTTAATTGAATTGCCATCACTCAGGACACAGCAGCCAAATGATTCTGCTATCATTATAATTTATAAGGCTGGTAACCCTGAATGATTTTGTTTTCTTGCTGTTAACAGTTGATAAAACAAAAAGTTATCATTATAATCATATCTGATCCCCATGACTATAATCACATTGTCAAAGTAATAAAATTAAAATAAATTTACTTAGCTAAAAAATAAATGATATTGATTACAGTTACTAGAAAAATGTAATAGATTGTATTCAGTTATGATTTCTTATTTTGATTTCCCAAAATCTGAATAAACAGAATAATTACAGTAAAACCTTGCCTTATGACCTCCTCAGTTTAGTGACAACTTCAAAATAATGACCTCTTTTTCACTGTCTATATTTAATATATATATATATATATATACCCTGAAGGTTTATTCCTATTATTTAGTCCATCTTCTAGCAGTGCCACTCTTACACAGCCCCAATATTAACCTTCATACTCAGTTATGTGGTTTAGAATGCAGGTGACAAGACCACCATCATTTACTGGCATAAAACGAAACTTGACAGTCCCTTGTATTATAATAACCTACCTGTAATTAGACCTACCTGGGTTGAACTTAAGTTTAAACCTTATTAATTTACCTGCAAGCATTTAATCCAGACCGCTTCCTGCAGGCAAAGTTGGTTAAGATATTTTTAGGCTGGCATTGGAGAGATCCTGTCATTTTTGCGTTGCTCACCTGTTGGGTCTTTCTTGCCACCTGTACAGTTGTCTGAGTATTATTTTGGGGGCACAGAGTTCGTCGTCTGGGTGTCACCAGTTACAGGTTCGATGGTTGCTGGGGTTGCTCACTGCTTTGTAATAAAAAGGATCTTAAATGTTTGAAAATGGATGTAGCTAGGTGGCAGGGCTCGAGGTTTTTATAATTCACACCTGGAGGTTTTCTGGTGTGATAGAAATGTTGTTTGCTTAAAGGATTATAATGCCATGTCTGTCTGTCTCAGGGACTGGCGCTTTCACCTACATACAACACTGACCTAATGTCTCACAAGTGTGAAGTTTACATGGAATTTCAAGCATATAACAATGTCTGTATTACTCTGTGAAGCCTAAGTGCTATATTATGGTTAGGATGCTTATGAAAGTGTGCACTGTGTAGTGATTTATGTCACAGTTTAGTGTACTTTAACTAGTTGTCATGCTAAATAGCGTACTGTGGGTCTGTACCATAGGACATACAGGACCACAGTGACTTGTTGTGTTAACAATGAATGCTCAGTGGCTCCATCTGTGATCATATGTGAAGTCTAATTATTGATTTAAACCAAAAGATTTAATGGCTCAGTTTATTGTAAATATTACTAAATAATAATCTTTGTTTTGTTGGTAGCAAACATAAAATAGGGTAAATGTTTAGTTGAAAAATACACATTTTATTCACTGGTCTGTTTTGTTAATCAACTGATGGAAACACTTTCAGCTAATTAAGTCACATGGTGTTATTTTAACATTGCTATAGAATTAGAAATGCATGCACTGTACCTTTTAAATTTAATATCTTTATGGTCTTCCAAGATTTTGAGTTCAGATATTCATAATCTTTATAATTTACAGATGAAATGGGCATATATTGGCCTTTTACATTGCCTGTCTGTCAAGCTGTTTAACTATTTGAATAGCCTGTTTTGTGACTACATATAATAAAGCGTAAAAATCCCAAAATATCAAAATGAGATTGACTAAGGGAAATTAATATATAGAATGATATTACAGGTTAAATCAGTTGTGTAGGGATTTCCATGTGTGTGTTGTAATGAAAAATTGTGTTAAAACCTGTCATTGTGTATATACTTGAACTGGCAGACAACCAAATTATTTCAGTAGGCCTTCAGCCAGATTGACACTTAGCTGACTTCATTTTGCGGAAAAACTCCCTCCATTCCATCATATAAAAGGGAGGTGGCCACAATTAGAGGTTCCACTGTATGTATGAATATATGCACAGAAATATGTTGAACCTGTTTGAAAGGAAAATATAGAGGCATGGCACCTTTTGGTCAGGCTATTGTTCATATATGATAAAAAAGGAAATGTAGACAGTCCAAGGTTTTCTGCATTTATAGGTTATCTTGTTAGGGTCATCATGTGTATGCTCTAGTGATTATCAACCAAATTGTACCTGTCACAGTGTAGAGTAGTAATTGTTCCAGTATGGAATGAATTGTATGGCACTTTGGAAACAGGGGTGGTGGCACAGAATTGTCCATCATTATTATGATTGGAGGTTGTGCCTCAGGGAAGTTTTTTTCTGGGGGACTGCTCAGAGGTCACCTTAGCTAGGCTTCAGAGTTTGTTCAACGCTCAGCTTTCTTCATTTACAATAACACAGTACCAGAGCCCCATCACGGCATTCATTAGACTGCCAGTGCCTGCCAATTCCTGCGTGAACTCAGGCACAGGACCTGTATTAGTGAAGAAAAAATAATCTCCAGCAAAATACTTATTTTCACACTAGATTAGCTCCATTTCCAAAGATATTAGATTACGGGGATAGGGGAATCAGATTTATATTATTGGTCCGTTCATCCTAGTGTACAACAATGGGTATTACACATTGCCCCGAGGCAAGTCTTGACCCAGTGCTTACGGTACATGAGCATCCCAGCAGGGTGTACCATTAAGGGGATGTAATACACAGGTTTAATTAGAGACTCCTCAGTGTTGGTGTACATGGTGGAAACAGGTGGGCAGAGCTGGTGTATGGCTGTACTGTCAGCAAAAGAGTTAAACACAAATTGGAGCAGTCTGTAGCACAAGTGTATTCATGAACTTGAACATATTAACCTAGGTTACAAACCGTCTCATGCAGAAAACATTTTGTAACTAGAAAACTGCATTCTAAGGAATACAAGCCTCCACCTTGTGATCATTCACTTGTTTGGCACATGTTCCAAGGTTCACTCGTGCAATAAGTAACTGTACAATTGTGAATATTCCTTGATGACGTTCCTGAATACAGGGTATGTGCCGGATCCACACCAAATTCTAATTAATTCTTCCTTTGGCCATTTCCTGAAATGCCCTGAAAATTTCATGAGATTCTGTTCATGATTACGGGAGATTTGTTGTGAACAAAGATACACACAAACACATTCATAGCATAATATTAAGATTATTAGCTGTTTGCCCATATGGCTTGTATCACGACTCAAGTTAGGCTGACCAGCACAGTTTAAATGCACCAGTGCCTACTGAGTTGTGTATTCATGGCTAGACTAAACAAGGATGCTCTTTTGGTAAAGACTTTTGCCAGAGGTTGTAATCAGCACAAGTGAACATTTGAATGGGAAACAAATATACTGTCTTGTAGTCTTTGGTGCAGTAGGCCTCCTGTAACCATTACACCACCACACTTGACAATTAAGTTAATGTGGCAATAAGGGTCATGATATATTTAACTTAATTTTATCTAAAGGACACATAAAACAAGAGAAAATCTCAATGAGAAATGAAACCTAGTAAAAGTTATTAACCTGCCAGTTAAGAATCAGATAGGTGTTATTATTATAAGAGCTAGTTGTTGACAATTTATTGATCCTGTGATGTAGAACCTTAGTCCACTGTTTTAGGGACTCAGGCTTGGACTCGAGTGTCCTTTACTCAGACTGAGTCGATCTGAGTCAAGGACTCGGGGAAATCAGGTTGAGTCCATCTTGAGTCCAATAGAAAAAAATCTGTCACATATCATGAAGAATTATATGCATGTGTTAACTACTGACAGAATATTACAAAATAATAACACTATATATACCATGCTTTACTCAGCATCCGGAGCTACATATAAGTGTAATGATCCAAGTTTATAAAAGCATCTGAATTAACTTACACTGAAGTTTTCTATTTAAATTGCTTTTTATGGATATTTATCCTGGACTCGGACTTGGACTCAGGTTCCAAATTACTTGGACTCACAGAAGGTGGACTTGGACTGGAATCTCATGGACTCAGACTTGGACTTGAACTCAAGTGTATGGCCTGGACTCAGTCTTAGACTCATATCATGATGGTATTGACTCCACTATACATCACTCTCCTGTGATATTTTCATAAAAAGTTTATAGATTAAAGTCTGGCTGTTGAGACTTTATAGCTCTGGTGATCAAATATATAAACTCTGGTTGTGGAGCTCTAGTAAGACTGTATATATATATACTGTGTAAATTTAATAGATCAAGTCATGATGAAATGTCACAGCAGAGTCACCACTTTTTGTTAGCACTGTGTGCTGTGGGATAAAAATGGCACTAGTTAGATGACACAAGCAATTGAATCGATTAAAAATGTCACATGAGCAGTCCACCAATTATGCCGCCTGGTACTCTTACTGTTTGCATGATTGGAATTCAACTGAGGGTATGCTCAGGACTAAGGCCCAGAGATTGATGTCATGGGGAAAAAACTTAATTCATTAAGTTCATTAATTCACTTGGTTCCTGTGAGACCTAGTTTTCTGCACTCAGATAACACATTATGTTTGAATGGAATTGACAAATGTTGGTTGAAAATGGATGCTTCTACTCAAAGGAGTTACAGGTGGCACTGTTGGTCTTATATCTGATCAGAAATTTATTATTTCCCGAAGACTCCCAAAGCATAACATATTGATATTAAAAAATTTGAATCAGTAATATCAATAATATCATATTATGACTTTACAGTGTGGTACACTCTTTTCATATGGTACACCAACTGTAATCATTAGCTATGGGTACACTTAAAAATGATGCCTGTGAATTACCCACAGTGAGATTGATACACAAATGGGTGAACTGTTGATTTATTATACAGAACTAAAGACTGTGAATTTATTTATGATGCTACATTAACTGAAACTTCCGAAATGACTTTAAATATTGTAACAGGGATTGACACACAGACTGATTTTACAGTCATTTTTACCCAGATTGATAAAATGTAACTTCATCTCCTACCACAACATTCTGTAAATTTACGCTCTCTCGCAATACACTGATTGATAAATGGCAATTACTTAAACTCTTCTTATAACAATGATTGATGCAGTGTGTGACTCCATTGAAACCCTACCATTAAATTAATTGATCCACTATGACTAAACTCTTATAAATTCACAGATTTATACATTGTAATACTTGACCTCTTCACAATTGAAAGAACCCTACTTTGTATGACTTAACACCATTTTACATCACAAAGTATGTTTGATATGTATTTTAACACTGTTCTCTGCAATACATCTGGGGTTTAATACACTGTGACAAATTTTCTATCTTAACATTTTATAAGCTGTAGCTGGCCACATGCTGGGCTTTATGTTACACTCAACAACATGTGTTTTCTCTATGACATTATGCCTCTTTAGTACACTGAGTGCATAACTTCCTCCATAAGACCTCCACACCTCATTATAAACTTTGATATTGAGAACTTAGATGCTTTAATATATAACATTTTATGTGCAGTAAGCAAAGGTTAAGGGGGTTTTGATTGCAGATAACTTCCTCTGCCTCCCCAATCTTCCTCACCCAATTGTGTGTGTGTGTGTTAGAGAGAGATTTGGAGAGAAAGAGAGAGACAGCACACTTTTTTTTAAAGTGGTTTTAATATGAGGCTATCATAAGGTATATTCATTCCTGTGGGTGCATACTTTTAAACTTTTACCCAAACAAGAAATATTGTAAATTGGAAATCAGTTAAACCACAGTGCATACCATTACTTACACATATACCTAAACAAAATTAATACAGTTTGTATTTAAAGATCATGAATTGAAGATAATGAATTAGTTTTACTTAATGTTGCCTTTAACATTATTAGTGGTATACCCAAAGTTTTGAACATGTAAACTGTGACATCAAGGTTTCATTTTGTAAGCATAATGGCAGACCTATGAGAAATGTAGAGAAGCTGTGAGAAATAAACATCTGAGAGCTCGATAAGGGCTTCCTATGAAAGACAAAAGTACTCTGAGGACAGTGTCCTGATTAGAATGTATCCCTAGAGAGAGTTAGGTTGCGGGGGGGGGGGGGGGGGGGGACACGTATCTTCAAAGTATACAGTAGGATAACCTTTTTTTGACCACACCCAAATCATCAAATTATAGTAGGTTAAGACTTGTGCTTGAGACTTGTGAGCCAAGAGATTAGTGTACCCATTTTCTCAATTCACAAATCTTCCCTTTGTACCTTATAGTTAATCCATAGCCTACGGCTGAAGGCCTGATGATATTTACATTAGGTTTGACAGAATTTGTTTGGCAGCCTCACAAGCAAGAGGTTGTAGTCCTGTGGTTGTAGCTCAATTTGTCTGTCTTTATAGCTGTATTGAAGCATAATTCAGGCTGGTTTTGTAGCTAAATGCATCCCCTCCGGCACTATTTACCCATTTTCCCATGAATGGCCTCATGATTTCAATTCACTGGTCTCACATTCACCTTTGACCTATTCTGATGTTATGACATGATTGGATAAAACATTTTGAAATAAGTGTATTGAAAGAAACTGCTCTGGTTTTGTCATATATAATATGTTACCATGCTGTATACATCACCTTAGGATTGTTATGTTTTCTGTTGATATTGTGAACTTGTGTGTTGAATTTACTGGTTGATGTTTAAATTGTTCTCTTAGACAGTTATTTTAATTTTATATTTTCAGGTTTAATATATTGAATATAGTCCCTAGTGTTTTGCCTTTACAAAGATGTTTTCATCCTAGTGAGTGTAATCTAGTTGGGTTCTAGCGTGATGACATAATCATAATATTAGGTGAAAGTTTATTTTAATTTGCAACATGCATAAATCTTTATTAAGATGTTCCAACTAAAAGTATGCCAGGGGAGGGCATGACATACCGTATATCTGATTCCCAGACTTGTTTTCTATTTTGTATTTGCTCTCCACATTTACACAATAAGTTATTACTTTTGAGAGATCTGAAAAAAGTTATAAAAAAATAAAATATAAGTTCAGTCAGAATAATAAAACAAGTTCACAGATGAATGTTCAAGTTCATAAAAAATTGCATGTGTGAACTGTTGAAAAAGGTCAAGGTCATATATTCAGCACAAAGGTCGTAAGATGGGGAAAAAATTGCTTGCTTAATACACCTCAGGGAAATATGCTGCTGAACATTGTATCACTGTTTTTAACGGATTTTTACCATGTTTGATTAGAGTAGGCATTTTTTTGGTTATATGTATGTATGAATAAATCTCCCTTGGCAGGGAGATAAATCATCCATGGGAGCTACAGCAGCAGGTGACATATATGACAGATTTCTGTGACTGGAGGATGTAGAATGAAGACTGAGGCTGAATGTCATGTAAAACACATGCAGAGGTCATTTGTGGTGTCCTCATGACAGGGCTCATGTCACTGGTGTATAACTCCGTTATTTGTGAAGCTTCTCACACAGATTAAGCTAGCATTTTGTTAACCCTTTTGAATATAAAATTTTTTTCCTTGATATTGACCATTTTCCAGTTCCCTTTAAATTTAAAGGAAATATGACTGAGCCCTAATTCTCTTAATTATTACTTTATTTGACTCCCTTTGATTAACATATTTGTATGTGTTTATTCAACATTACCATGGGAAATAAAATCTCAGTATTCTTTCTGAATCACCCAGCCATAAATTTTACTGGCAGCAATTACCTCTACAACTGTCATATACTATACTACACATATATACAAACAGCAACCTTTATTGCATGTAGAAGTTCAAATCTTGTTTAATATTATGGTCTATATGTCTAAATCAACTTGAATCACCTAGGAATTCACTCGTTCAATATTTTGACTCCATTTGATGAAACAAAACACTCAGTTAAATTACCAGTCATGAATATTCATAAATATTGATCAGTCTCCCTAATTGTAGTGATTAAGTCTGAGGGGGATAAACCAATTAGGCAGCAACTTTTGTTTTTTTTCTGTTGCTTCTCTTCAGCTACAGAGTGATGAAGTACACACAGTAGAGAAGTACATTAGTACAATAATGCAACAGCTACAGAGTGATGTAGTACATATAGTGGAGATGTTCATTAGTACAATTAGGCATCAGCCACAGAGTGATGAAGTACACAAAGTAGAGAAGTACATTAGTACAATAAGACAACAGCCACAGAGTGATGAAGTACACAAAGTAGATAAGTACATTAGTACAATAAGACAACAGCCAGAGTGATGAAGTACACAAAGTAGAGAAGTACATTAGTACAATAAGACAACAGCCACAGAGTGATGAAGTACACATAGTAGAGAAGTACATTAGTACAATAAGGCAACAGTCACAGAGTGATGAAGTACACAAAGTAGAGAAGTACATAAGTACAATAAGACAACAGCCACAGAGTGATGAAGTACACAAAGTAGAGGAGTACATTAGTACAGTAAGGCAACAGCCACAGAGTGATGAAGTACACAAAGTAGATAAGTACATAAGTACAATAAGGCAACAGCCACAGAGTGATGAAGTACACAAAGTAGAGAAGTACATTAGTACAATATGGCAACAGTCACAGAGTGATGAAGTACACATAGTAGAGAAGTACATTAGTACAATAAGACAACAGCCACAGAGTGATGAAGTACACAAAGTAGAGAAGAACATTAGTACAATAAGACAACAGCCATAGAGTGATAAAAAACACAAAGTAGAGAAGTACATTAGTACAATTAGGCAACAGTCACAGAGTGATGAAGTACACAAAGTAGAGAAGTACATTAGTACAATAAGACAACAGCCACAGAGTGATGAAGTACACAAAGTAGAGAAGTACATAAGTACAATAAGACAACAGCCATAGAGTGATAAAAAACACAAAGTAGAGAAGTACATAAGTACAATAAGACAACAGCCACAGAGTGATGAAGTACACAAAGTAGAGAAGTACATAAGTACAATAAGACAACAGCCATAGAGTGATAAAAAACACAAAGTAGAGAAGTACATTAGTACAATAAGGCAACAGTCACAGAGTGATGAAGTACACAAAGTAGAGAAGTACATAAGTACAATAAGACAACAGCCATAGAGTGATAAAAAACACAAAGTAGAGAAGTACATTGCTACAATTAGGCACTGTTGGGTACTCTTACAATAACAGTAAACTAAGCTTTGAATTGTTTTTGCACTTTAGTAAAAAGATACATAAACATTTATATTTTTCTTATATTTGCATTTGTATATTGATATTTGTAGGCTTATTTCTCACAGAGTTACATTGAAGTATGGTAATTGTTCACTCATAACAAAATTTGGAGAAAAACATTGGTAAATTAAATTCAGTCGTGATGATTGACAACTCATAAAACCAATCAAATACATCAGTATGGACAGTTAATATAGTCCTCCTAGAACTTGATACAGTTATTGTAGGTTTCTCATATGTAATTAAAACAAATATTTTTTTCACTTGCTGATTTAGCAAGATTGATCTGTCATCATATTGATTTTTCTTCTAAGTTTTACACACTCTGTTCCTAGTGAGATGAAAGTTTGAGTTGTATGATTGATCTTTTCAATTGTGACACTAATCTTAATGATAATATTGATATTTCTTGTTGTAGCTCTTTGAGCTTTCTTCCCAAAGCAGGAAAGTGTGAAGTTCATTAAGTCCAACTTTGGCAAATGCAAACACAGAACATGAATGAATAATCTTTATTCTTCAATTTTCTCTTAAGTTTCTCTTCAAATAATAAAGTTTTTCATCCATCACAGAAGAATAGGCAGTCACTTCAGAGGGTCCTCATGTAACAGTGAACATAATTTGATTTTCTTCTGTGGGTATCAATTTAATCTGTCTACAGTATTGATTGATTCTGATATACTGTTGTCACCTCAAGTAATAGGTTGTGTTAATGCTAGTAAAATGCCAGCATTAGCTGAATCATGTGCAGATATGAATGCTGATAACATGCTTGATTTGGTATTCAGATTAAAGTCATAAATTTACTGATAAATAGTGCAAGGGATGCTGGTTTTGATTGATTAAACATTCAATTATGCAAATGAGAAGCCAACCAGATGTGGTTTTGACCCTGATTAGTGGTGAATGTTGCTGATTCTTGGTAGAAAAAGGCCAGGTCTGGTCAAGGGAATTATTGACGGTAATTAGGTTCGTTGCAAGGATGGGACACTTAATAGGCTGCTTAAAAGTTTCACAATAAAACCACTCAAATGGAGTACTGTAAAGCATAGCGTGAAATGCAGCCCCCCGGCACTACTTGAATAAGGGGCCCCATAGTGGTCAGAATTAATTTGGCAGAGATCGACTTATTCTGCTGATGCAAAGCAAAGATGGCACCAGTTGAGATGGGTAATTTCTCCAGCCCCCAGACTCTGATAAAGAGCAGGTGATCAAGTGCAACAGGGGGGAGTCTGAGGAGGCTCCAGATGAGGATGCTATACAGATGTGACAGTGTCAACAAGACCTTCCTGAGACGTGTATAGAAGATTTAACCTCAGTATTCAGGACTTCCTTGTTCAATGTAAACTCTGTCAACCCCTCCTGATAAGCTCTGACTAAGAAAACTACACTGTATGTCAAAGAACCTCTCAAGCGTCTGAGTTTGTTGCTTGATAAAGTTGTTGTTCCATTCATAGGGTCTCTGTTCAGAGAGCGCCCGTTATTGATCAGAGTCACTGGTTAATGCATTTTCATGTAAGTCTGATGGGAAACAGACACTTGTTATTCCTAACACCCCTCCAAAAAGGAACCCACTTAAGATTTGTTTCTGGTTATAGATGTCTCCTTTTTGCTGTATCAATATCCTCAAGTCCCTTCTTATTTTCTTTCTGGTGTATGTCTTTCAGTAATCATTCTTTTAAATTGCAGTACCAGTGGATATATAATGCTAATTTTTAGGAACACCGGAACACTTGATACAGAGCAAATGCTAATGTGCATTCTAGGCAATGTAACAAGAAATGATTTATTTTTATCAGACTACCTACGCCTACATTCTATCCTTGTTCACCATCCCAGTGGGCTTGTCCCATGTCCACTTGACCAGCCAGTGACTAAAGGCCTGAAATCACTTATTGTTGTGACCTTTAAATCAAACAAAACTAAAATGAATCACACCTCTGAATGACAAAACTGTTTCAAAGTGTTGTAGAAAATGTAGATAACTCAAAATGATTGCAAAATGCTTTAAGTTGTCATATGGGCATGTCTTATACATCTTTCTGTCTGATTTATTTATTTCATTCTTATTTATGAAATAAGGCTGGAGGTGAAAATTGCATTTGTCATGAGTTAGGGGTCAGTTCAGTATTTGTGGTATCAGATTTAAAATGGTGTGAAAATCTTACCTAGGTGAGCATGAAATATATAAATATTTATGAATAATATTAAATATTTATAAATATTTTATAAACACCTGGAACCTCAGAATAGTCTTGCCACTGTAGGCTTAAAGATATTTGCCAATTTTTGCTCCTATTCTGATCAAATGAACTCTTGTGATTGTCCGTAAAACCTATACAGGTGCTTAAATGTAAATGTTTATTTATGACAGAGCAGCTAAAAGAAATTTAAATAGACCTGCTCATAAGTCCCTGTTGTGACTTCTACTCTTGCCCTGCTCACAACCCTCAAAACCTGGAACTGAACTCACTCTGTGCTTGGAGCCTCTCATGTTGCATTATTTATCCGCTTAGAATGACATGGCAGTATGTTCCAGGGCTTTCTAAGATTGGCATTGGTTGAAGCTACTGCTTGCACCTTGTGATCACATGTCCTGTGTCTTGATCGAATCCTGTGTTTTCACTCAAAACACCAACTTATAAAGGCTAGCAGGGTCAGTAAGTGGATGTTTCATATATGTGATTTTTTTTTTATTTTGAGACTATTTCCATGCATGACCCAGAGTAATAAAATGTAAGATTGGAATAGCCTGTGGGACGTTTATGCTGCTGTTAAATCAAACCCACTAAAACATGGCAGTATTGAAACTGCTTGAAAAGTAGACCTTTAAGTTGGGCACCTTTAATTGTGTTTTATTGGCTTACATGCTCACATTAAGTGAAAATAAGCGCTGCTTTTACACATTATTCTGTTTTGACACTTCTTTCATAATTAAATTGTGTTTGGCTTTTGAGTAGAGAGTCACTGAATCATTATTTGAGGCTAAAAGATTGTCAAGGACACCACAAAAGCAAGGCTTGTTCACGTAGCAGTCGGAGTCAGTATTTTTCTACTATTTATAGATGTAGGAATATACATTGCGTTAAGTTACCTCTTAATATGACTTGGTGTTTTTTCCTTGCAAATAAGCATGGATAGGCTGCGGTTATTTGATGTCTTTACGTAAGGCATGTTTTGCCACTTTGCACTGTCCTGCTTAAGCTGTTGATAAGGTACTTGAGCTTTAAATCTGTTGTTGATGTTCAGAAAGGTATATTCCTTTTAGCTTAACTGTCTGCTTTTGTTATGAAAAGTGGGTATCAGCATTTGTCTGTATGTAGCATGTGCCAAACTGTTATTTTATTGATACTTGTAATTTTTTTTTGGTAAATACAGCATCATAAGTGGAATTAGCATTTTAAAAATGTACTGATGTCATCCACATCAGTGACTTTGTTATCAGGTTTATTTTTTGTTCTTTTTTTAACACACAGAAAGTGTAATTCACTTTTGTGTTAATGGCTAGAATAAAACTGTTCTTGCTTTAGTTGAATAAATGGATGCCCTTTTTTCCATTCTCCAATACATGTGTAATGGCATAAACATATTTTGCCAAAATGTCACTATTTAAAGTCAAGAGCATTTAACAAAATAGTTATTTTTAGCTGAGCTGACCATATTGCCTGGCCAGCAGTTAGTCTGCCCAGATGTAAATTCATAGCCACTGACCTAAAATTTGCCTTCAGTTAGGTAAGAGTGAAATCCCTAAACAAACCTTTGGTCAAGCCCACAGACTGTACACCAAGTGGCTCATCAAACTTCCCAACTACTAGAACAACAGGCTTGAATCCATTCAGGATGGTATATATTATAGATACATCTATATATGATCCATATCCACTATAATCCCTAGTATTGAAGCTTAAATGAAACATTTGCAAAACCATTGTATGTGGGTGAAAGCTTAATTCTATTAGTCCTTGAATATTCATTATGTTTATTCATGTGACCTATTTTGAAAACTATTACAACTATAAGCTTTTACCTGAATATCTATGTGGCTGGTGTAGTTTTGTTTGTTTATTGGTTGTTTTCATGTTTATTTTACTGAACATTTCTACCAGGTTGCCTAATCCTTATTCTGTATTATGTTAAAGATGTTATATATATTATATTATATTTTGTACCAACACCATGCACATATATATCCGAGGTTTGCAGGGTAGTTGGTATCTCTTTTACAGTCTCGTTCTTGCTGTCTTTCTCTGTCAGATATATATTCACTGTATTTATTCATGTCTTAAATGCCTGTATAGTGTGAGCAGAGCCATGCAAATATCTCATCTATCTACATCACAGCCTTAATAGCTGGAGTATCTGCGGGAAAAACATAGCAGTGGTCAGAATTGTAACACCATAAAGATAAAGAGGAGAAGAATAGAGCTGTCAATGATCATCGTCCACAAACAATGGATGGATGGCAAGATTTATGATGGAAGCTTTGGCTGTTATTGTAATTCAACAAGCCATATCCATTTGGGAGATGGTTCTGGTTCCAGAGATGTGTTTTATTGATGCCCTTGATGTTTACGGTGTGTGCTTTATGAGTGAATTGACAAAGGTGGAGTTTTTCTGTGTTTAGTTGCTGAATGTCACTACTGGACATGTCTCTGTATTTATTCTTCAAGCCACAATGGAATATCAACAATCATTTGTGACTTGAATAAAACACAAGTGTTATCAATGCACACCCATTGTTCACTAGAGTCGAATGAGAATTTTTCTATTGCTGCAGTACTATAATGGTATGATAGTTCTGGATTTTGAATACTTTATTCCCATTTTGTTGGCACCCAGAGCTGGGTACCTTGGATTCTAGCTGAAATGAACCACTAGTATACAGGAACTATTATCCCTTGTTAGTACAGATCTTTGATAGTTTTGTCTATTTATGTGTTCATAGACTCCACATATTCTGTTTGGTGAAGTTCATTTCTGAATTTGAATTTTTTTTATTTAATAACATATATTATTATTATTATTATTATATAGGCAAACCTGAACTATAAGGTTTTTTTTATCAGGGGAAGATATGGAAGGGTCTAATACAGATTTGAACCTGTGTCAGTGGTACACGCATTCAGCAATCCCAGCTCTTTGTTAATAAAGCAAGTTCCCAAGTGCTTTATTAAGCACCCTGTTACAATATGTGTGTGTGTGTATATATATATATATACATATATATATATATATATATATTTATATATAGATATATAGATATAGATGTATTGGCAGAATGATTTAACACAATAGGATTCGGCATCAACTGTTGACAGTGCATATCTGACAATTGCTCTGGCATTAAAACATGTGTTAATGTGTGATAGAACATATTCTGAATAAATATTTTATATATATATGTAAGTATATTTGATATGCATACTCACACTCACATCCCCCCCCCCCCCCATAGATGCATATACTATTTTGATAATGTTGCTCATTGTAAGTGAGCATCAACCATGTCATGTGATGACTCATACAAGAAAACATGTTCTCAGACATTGAATACATAAATCATCATTTGTCACAATTATGTCAGTAACTTTCCTTGTGACATAATGATGTCTTAAATACAGTTCAGTTTTGTCACAAATGTAGCTGAAAGAAAAGCTTTAGACAGGCTTAAAATGGACTGGCTTAGAATGAAAATTGTGCCATGTTGATAACAGGTGGAGCCATTGGATGGAGTGAGTGACATATTGCAATGAAATGATTGACAGCTAACCCAATGATTTGCAAATGAATATAAAATGATTGACAGATGTCAGTGCAGTGATTGGCAGATAGGGACGTTATGAAGTTAAGTATGGATTTATTTATTAAAATAATACATTGTTAAAGATAAATATAATAAAAGATAAATTAAGAAACAATTATATCAGTTACAAATCCTTTCTCAGCTATATTCATGTAAAATGCTGTTGATAAGCATATATATTAAACAGTAATATATATATTCATATTTGAATGTACTTGGTTTAAAAAACTCTGTTATTGTATGAATAAATTCACAGACAAAGATAAAGTCCTTGTGTGGAAACAGGTTATTTTCACAAGATTTAATTTTTGTTGGCAGACGGTGGCCCAGTGGCCACTTTTTCAGATGTAATTTCAGGCAGATTGGATATCATTATATTACATTGGATGAATATGTTATCAATGCACATGCAGAAAATACATCAGTATTGTCAATAGTGTTGAAGCTAATATCAGTAGTCATCTAGTCTTACATTAACTAGTATTTCTGATATAACATGTTAATTTTGTATACATACCTGCAAGTTTTACTAAAGCAAGGTTTAATCACAAAATTCATGAAAGTTACATGTATGTGAAATCTCTGTCATATATTACAGTAATCCAATTGTGCTTAGAGAAAAGATAATCAGACCCTGACAGCACTGATACTGAGCAGTCCAGCCTGGGTGACAGGCTTGACAATGAGAAGGGTAATAACAGGGTAAACCTGAGAAGAATCTGTTCAGTGACTGGCAGGACCTGTCTTATTAAGATGACTACTCAGTGCTGTTCTCTGTTCTCCTTCAGTAATTTGGTCACCTGACATGTGGGGGATGTATGTTCTAGACATTATTTCTTGTCATCCTGTCAGCATCCAAGCAGACCAAACCAGACTTCAGGGTCTCGCAGCTGGACCATGTCGGCCAAGGAGGCTTATGTTCTCTCCTGTGTTAACTGATTAACCCCCTCATTTTACAGAGTGAGAATAGGGATTTTAAGATTAGAACATGTCAGCCAAGGAGGCTTATGTTCTCTCCTGTGTTTGCTGATTAACCCCCTCATTTTACAGAGTGAGAATAGGGATTTTAAGATTAGAACACGTCAGCCAAGGAGGCTTATGTTCTCTCCTGTGTTTGCTGATTAACCCCCTCATTTTACAGATTGGGAATAGGGAATTTAAAGATAAGACCGTGTCAGCCAAGGAGGCTTAAGTTCTCTCCTGTGTTAGCTGATTAACCCCCTCATTTTACAGAGTGAGAATAGGGATTTTAGGATTAGAACACGTCAGCCAAGGAGGCTTATGTTCTCTCCTGTGTTTGCTGATTAACCCCTCATTTTACAGATTGGGAATAGGGAATTTAAAGATAAGACCGTGTCAGCCAAGGAGGCTTAAGTTCTCTCCTGTGTTTGCTGATTAACTCCCTCATTTTACAGAGTAGGAATATTGTTTTTGAAGATAAGCTCCATCAATCTGTCTCTCTCCGTCTGTAAACTTTTCATATGTAATAGTCATGTGATATCACAAAAAAACATTACATGAATCTACTGCTTACTACCACAACAGGTGTGTCTTATGAGTTTCCAATTCTGATTACATTTTGGAGCATTTTGGTTGATCGTTTGATTCTTTATGTATTCTTCATAAGGTAAAATCACAAAGGTGAACATGATGTCATGATAAGCAAAAGTATGTTTTTTTCTCATTTTCCAGAAGATTTGGTCCTTTTGAAAATATTTTCTTATCTCACTGGTAGGAGTTTAACAATTTAAGATATTTCAAACTCTACCCATTGATGAACATGGCAACTAAACAATTCGAGAACAATAGTTTCACCAAACAGGACACTGGAAAATGAGGTTTTAAGAGCACCAGCTCCCCCTAGTGGATAGCATCAACATCTTGAAGGGAGCATATGAGTTCAGCTTTCAAGAAGAGCAGATAAGCATATTGCTTAGTTTTCTGCAATGTTAAACCACTAGATTAGAAAAAAATATCAGTATATCCAAGATTGTGCATCACTATCAAGAAAATATGAAAATGATGGTATTTATAAAAGGTATCTACTATTATAAAGATCTTCACTGAATGGCATGTTGAAAGTATGGTCCTTTGCATTTTAACTAAGGTCAGGAGTGTGTAGCTTGGTCAGGACTCTTCCTCGTCACTTTTGAACAAACCATGAATCTTGTATGTAACCTATCAACCCGGTGACTGATCAGGGAAGGTCCGTGTGAGGTAGAGTCTGTACAGTGTTTGCTCCCCTGGCAACAAAAAAAATTCAGTAAAACCGTGATCTCATTTATATGATACTAAAAACCAATACATCTGACTGTTGGCTGGATTCTTGATAGCCTGGTGTTTTCTTTCAGTTTTCCTAATCACATTTGGTTCTCTTTTCTGCAGAATTCCCATCTAACCCACAAAATACAGTTTTCTTCAGCTGCCTGTCATGATGGTTTTGCCCATACTTAGGATAAACAGGTTTGGATTCAAGAAAAATAAGGAAATATTCACCTCTCAGCTCATATTTTATCATCATATATTTGCTTGGTCATTCAACTTTACTTCTTCCTGTTCATAGCTTACAGACAAATCAGTGTATATTGCATGCCAGACATACATACTGATTTAATAAAACTTGTAATACAAGTTAAATAGTGTATTGTATCCTGACTTTTTATGTTTTTGTGTATAGTATTGATGCAATATAAGGTTCAGTTTCAAAGTTTTATCAACAATGGACCACTTATATAATCTTTGCTGAGCTTGCTTCTCTGTATTCCAGATTTATTCTGATTTATATTTTGTGTTTGTAATTGTTTTGCTCTCAACTCAATTTAGTGTAACTGTTGCCCCTCAGGTGCCTTGGGGGGGGGGGGGGCTGAATTCTCCAGTGATCAATTGGTGGCTTGGCAATTGCAAATGTCTAGTTTATAATATGAATTCTAGTTTGACCCATTGATATTGATATTGATTTTTGTCAGAATTGTCAATAATTGCATTAATTCTTTATTTTTATTCAAATGTCAGAGTCATCTTTAATCATATCAGTTCTCTTGTATCAAGCGCCAGTTCTGTTACCAACCATTTTGAACTTGTGATATATTCACAGTTCTTGAATAAATATAAATATATCTTTTGATATTTTCTTACAGCCAGATATTCTGGTTGTCTTCATGTTCATAAGGATCTTATTTCTCAATTTTCACATTTTCACTGTTTTGCGAACTTTTATTTTTCTGTGATCTCTCCATACAATAATGAACTCAGTTTATATCCCTTATTTTATGAAATAATTATACAAAATAATATTTGTGTAAATCATAAAATTTGGACAGGGTCCTGAGTGAATATCCATCGAGGAAGAATCATTGTTCATTGTTGGCATATAATTTGCTTTTTTACTTGCCTTCAGTGATGCCGTGTCTTATTCATGAAGGTTTCATCTTCACGATAATTCACCTTAAGAGAACATCCCAAATTTGAAACCCCTATGAACAAAAAGGCAACAACACTATCATTGGTTTACTATGTCATTCTGTTATCACATGATGTGCTAATATGCAGATCTTGTGGATGCACCCCTTTATTTGGGAAGGTCATTCACTTCAGTTAATTAATAGTTCTAACATGTTGTTACGTTTATCTTATTTAAATAAAGTGGCATATGTAAAATGACAATACTTCATGGCAAATACTATGAAACAGTAAAATGTATGCATATGAGTATGACATTTTTCTTATATGTAGGAGTGGTGAAAAAAGCTTTGTCTTGTATGTGAAGTCTTGTTAGTACTTTAACATGGAAGTTATAGTCATCAGAAATATATAATAAAAATATGTAGAACTTGTGTGTTTGTTAGTGTCAAACATCAGAGGCAAGCCAGACCGGATGCCGGGATGAAGTTTTTTCATGTAGAGTCAGAATGGGGAGGGTGAAGTTTTTCTTGTATCTGGTATGACATATTATTTATTTGCCTGTAGTGTTGTTTCTGCAGCAGCCAACAGTTCTGCTGACACAGCAGATGTGGGAAGGGAAGAAGAATGTTTTGGGGCTGGCCCCTTGCTGCAGGATGTACCAAGGAGGCTGCATCATGCACATGTCTAGCGGCCAGTGATGTATCCATCTTGGTATACAGGAGCCCTGACATGATGACAAATGGCTCTGTAGCATTGGACTAAGGGAAACAAGGGCTGGGAACTTTGTAGGTGTCTCAAGAACTGGATACACCCCTGTCACAGAAACTCCCCAGTGTATGAATTTTGATATAATCACCAGCTGCTGCCAACATATAACATTCCCCTCAAAAATATGCATTTTATCAGATTTGCTTTTCCCCCTTAACGAGTGAGAATAATCCAGAGAGAAAAAGTTGTTTCAGTATTTTCTTGTTTTCTTCATTCAATGTGCCTTTGAAACTTGTCTATATTCACTGTCATTCGGTATTTTCACATTATTTCTTTATGGGTTAAATAATTTAAGAATTGTCCAATCATAGAATAAGAGTCATTGATTTGGTTTTACTGTTTAATAAATACTTGAAAGAAGAACTTGTTCTTTACACATTCTTGCAGAAAATACCACCATACCTCTTGGCTGATATATCTACATATTGTCACATCTCTCTGTTATGTTTGACAGAGAACTACCAAGGAAATAAAGTTTACCTTGTGTGGGTGTGTTTTAAATGTATTTATTTAACTTATTTTTAAACTGATACTATACTCCATTTTATTACCTATTTTTAAACTGAAGCTGTACACCATTTTAAAGCAGAAAGACTGCAATATTTCTGGTCCAGCATTTCAATAGGAATTGCCTTGCTAAAAAAAATTCTTCCCATATCAATAATATACAAAACAACCCACAGAATGAAAGGGGGGGGGGGTTTGTAAAGGGGAATACTTAATACCCTGTGACACCTTGTACCATTTATAAGCATACCATGGATGGTTGGTGACATGGACTTCCTTTACGTCCTGTTAGAGTGATTGTCTGTGTAACAGTCAGTGGCAAACCAGCACAGCTGTACCAGTGGTCCCAAGCAGCCCTACACTGGCATGCAAATGTTCACAATTTATTATGACAAGGCCAGTGATGTTTCCCGTTAATACTGGGGACATGAAACAGTACATACAGAGGACAATATCACTAGATATGACATACACGGACAGCCCGGTAATATACAGGGGCTCCATATAGATGTGACTGGCCTTTTTCTCAAGACATGGTAATTTGTGTCATGGGCGGCTCTTGTTTTCAAAGGGAATAATACAGGACTTCTCCAAAACTGTATTACCTAAAGAAAATAAGACATTTTGCCAGCTTCTCTGTGCCTGGCTGCTGTTCTGTGTATAACATGACCCTTAGAATATTTGGTAACAGTAGAAGTTGTTTAAAGAAAATTATACCAACATTAACCTTTTCGGTTTTTACATTGCACTCTTTAACCCATCTCCCACAGTACGTTATTTTTTTCTGGCAAAGTATTATTTTTTGGCTTTTCTTCAAATGTAAATTTTCTGTTTGTTCTGTTTACATCCAAAAAATTACAATTCCTTAGTAGGTTTACCATTATTGCAAACCTCAAGGTATGCCACATGAGGATAGACTGACACACACAACCTAAAAACCTGTGACTGAACTTTGTCTGCATACATTCATTGGCCTGTTTGAAAATGTTAACTAATTGGTGGGTACCCCACATTAGGACTTTTATGGTAGTCAGTAACAGCCATTTTGCGCCGCCAGCTGAGTTCAGATGCAAAACCATCACAAGAACTTTGTTTTCTAATTTCTCTTTCTTTTGTTTGCCCATGTTTGCTCTAGATTTCTGTAATGGCTTTTTTTCTTTTTTTTTTACAAATATTGACCTTTGGTCAGAGTTTAAGGGTCAGAGTAATGGTCACTTATGATAGATTTGAGGCTGATATTTGTTTTTTTTTTTTTTTTTTACTTCCACCTAATCTGAACGGTCATGATCAGGGGTAGGTTTCGTGTTAGAAGGAAGACTACTGTTTGATATGATATTATGATATTTCTGACTTGATACTCATTTTTCTCAGATTAGGGTCTACACAGATTAGCCAAATATCTGTCTGAAATTATCCATGATTAATATTTTTACCAATGTTGGCAGACTTGGGGTGCCACTACACATTAACAGCATTACACACACAAACATAAATAAGCAGGAGAAAAGAATACAACAATTTACCCATATTATACAGGAGGAGACAAAATTCTTACATGGTCTCTGATTAAATAGCCAACTGGGCTTGGTGTCTTGGACTTGCTACTTGATGAACAGCCATTGAGTTTGTAGGCCCATTTTATAAGGGATAGCAATTTAATTTTCTGGGGATGAGTCACATGCTTTGGGTGTATTGAGAATGATAACGGGATAGTAAATCAGTGAGTGTCTTTGACACATAATGTGAAAAGTATGGGGATGCAGTATTCCATTAATGAGAGCTGAGGATAAATCTGATCAACTGTGGTACTGAGGCAGACAGACCCTGCAACAAATAGATATTGGACAGCATTGAGATAGACAGTGAGAATCACATTTATAGTGTTTAGGGTATATTATGATGCACATCACACATACATATTTCGTCATTTACCAATATGGTGCGTTGTTGAGTCCGTGCACTGGAAACCAATAAGGAGCCATGCTTCATCTGATACAGACCAAATGTATATTAAGTTTTTTATTAAGTCGGATATCTTACAAGAAGGCTTGAAATGAGTTTGGTGACCTATGTGTCTGGATGGATGAAGGTAAGAGTGTTAAGCCTGGTGTATTGTCCAAGCCACATCGTAAACCAAACAGCGAGCCTGACAGGACCAGATAACTGCAGCAAGCTTTTGGGATTTGGCAGCTGTGAATGTAACAATCTGGGGAGCAATTTTCCTCACCTAAGGGAACTAAGGATAGGGTATGTTGGGACAAAACGTGAAGTAAGAGACCCTTAGGAGAGACATGAAGGTCACCAGAGATTCAGTGGTGGATGACAAGTTTATTTACAGCACAAAGCTTCAATCTCTCATTGGCCCATGTGGCATATGTCACTCCTGGCCCACATAAACATCCCTTGACAGACCCGACCACTCTATCCATCAAGCTGTTCAAATATTTAGCCCATGCCACGCTCCCTTTTCCAGTTAAATCAGAGAAACACAAATTGCATAAATCAGCTGTCCTTATGACAAGAGAAGTCATTCAAGCGTGCAGACACTGTAAGAAAATATTCTGAAGAACTTGGTAATTTATCCGCCCTGGACCTCTGGGGGCTATATATTTCTACATGCGTTACACAAACAATTATTCAGCAAATAAACATGTAGTTCTTCCAGCCTGTTCCAGACACCTCACATAGCATAAACTTGTCTAAATTATTTTTTCCCCAGTTAAGAAATAGAGTTTATGGTGGTTGGTTTCATTGATTTTGTTGGGATGTGCAGCTGTAATCTAGTTATACTCCTGTAATAAGTTTGAGTATTTATGATTGGCTTCGTCTTCAAGGTGACAGAATAAGAATTTTCCAGTTTGAGGATGTATAACAGCGGTTCTAGTGTACATGTTGTCATACTTCATGGCTGAGTGATTCAATGAACTATATTCTGGCTTGGGTGTAATGTCAGATATGCAAGCTGCATCATGTTTACTGCACATTGTATCAATTACTGAAATATTCTGCAGCAAGCAGAGTAGAAGTGCTTAAATAAAACTTTAATACATACTTACCGGTAACTTTTTAGCTCAACTGACTGTATGTCATCTGAGCTATAGTCGTGGTCCATTGTCTGTCCGTCCGTCTGTCTGTCCATCCATAGAAGTGGCACGTTTTGAAACAGTAAGACCTAGGAATCCAAAATTTGGCATAATGTTAGATGTCCCCAAGATCTCCTACCAAGCTGAAAACTGGGTCTTTGCGACATTTTTCCTTTGAGAAATAAAGAAAAAACCTAAATTTTTTATTAAAAACCTTTTTTCACACTTCAGGACTGCCTAATATCAAAACCATTCATCTGTTTTTCCTCATATTTACCATAAATATTTCTCTATATAGTTCCTATGTACATTCCAGAAATTAGGTCCGTATTGTATAATTTAAAAAAGTTATGGGCTCAAACATAATGCATTTTGTAAAAAATCAGGAAAGATATTTTATCACTTAACACAAAACATGTTAAAGGTAAGGACTTTTTTTCCAGTAATATAACTTTAATTAATCAAAATTAAATTGTATACCCAAAATTAGATCAGAATCTTTTAAATTTTCTAAAATATTAGCATAAATTAAAATTGGTATCTTAAGTTTTTGCCAAACTTTGGCCACAGCAAGTTTTTTGTACACATAAGGATTTAATTTGTTAAAATCTGAAATTTGAAAATAAAAGCTGCAAAATGAGGCTAGTTATTGAATTTTTTTAGTGGCTCTTGTTTTATTCCTTTACATTGTCAAGCAGTCCGCTTTGGTCACTTTAGATCAGTCAGTGCAGCTTTCTACGCTCCCCAGGCTGTTGTTATGTTATCGCATCACTAGGGCAAGCCCTCTCTCCACTGAGTTGAGCTTGGTCAGGCTATCTGCAGTTAATACCACAGGGAGCCTTTTTCTCTCCCCCCCCCCCCCCCACCCCCACCCCATTCTGTTGACAGACCTGTACTGTGAACTAGATGAATCTTATAATTAACATTTTTTTTCAGCAACGAGCAGTAACAACAGAGACCCTTCCCCCCACCCTTTCAATACACAGGACTAATAAACAAGATGAATCTTATAATTTTAATGTTAAATAAATTCTTTTTGTTGAGACTTGGACAATTTTGAATTTTTTAAAGAAAAAAATATTCAGGAAATTAATTCTTATATTCATATATGATAAACTATTAGGAGCTAATGTAAGTGATAACTGACAAGATTTAAGAAGATATAAATACTTTGTAGCATTTCATTCATATCTCTTAAAGTTGGCGGGGCCAAGGTGTGAATAACCCTGTTAACTTAGTATTAAAATTAGGAATATTGGTCAAACTTTGTGGGATTAATTTTTAACTCATATGGCCATATATTTAACTTTTGAAAACTAAATTACCTTCACACATTATTTGTTTATGAAATGTTACTTTTATATAACACTTACTGTAGGCCCGTTTTTTCCCTTGGTGCATTACTTAATGGTTTAGATCATGTCCATTATTCTGTAATTTACAAAGTTTCATTTTAGCTGGGCAATTTTCTCTTAGCTTTTCAAATGATAATAAACATGAAAAACCAAAAGAAATAAAAATTTTTGCAGTAACAATTATTTTCCAAAATTCAGCTGAGGGATGTGACCCATGGGTTCCTTGTTTTTACTTACAGATATAATTAGATGTCCAAAAACCTTCAAGAGCAAAGTCAATGCAGTCCTTTATAAATTAATTCAGGTTTAACTAGAGAGCACTATGATAAGCACAAATACCCCTTCCAAGGCCTCCATTCAGGACATAAAAACGGTGAACAAATATTACTGTGATACCGTGAAAACTGTAATATTAGAGCACATACTCTGCCAGTCTGCATGCTGGGTATTTTACAGCCGTTACCAAATAACAAAATTGTATGTATGCAGACTGTTTATAGAAATGGCACATACTTAATGATGCTTCCAGATTGTTGCTTGAAATAACAATTACACTGTAGTGAAATAGTATGTAAACACATCCAGACTGATGGTACTTTTTATATAGGGTATAGGCCTTAGTAGTACACAGTTATTCTGACCTGCTCAAAAAGACACAGACCCAGAGTCTATTGGAAAGTTGTATTATAAACCATAACTGGGTAAATGTTTTTCACTATGGGTCATGAATATAAATGAAGACCTTTGATTGGTTCATGAATATAAATGAAAAGTATACTGTGTTGATATATTTTTGATAAATGCTTATATATATTTTTGAAGGAAAGAGCTAAGATATTTTTTAAGTGAAAAGTATGTATACTGTGCAGAAATCCCTTGCTAATTTTATACCAGAACCAAAAAACATGGTTGGCAATTAAAGTGGTAGAATAGTAATCATGATAATCATGATATATCTGACAGATGCAATAACAATTGTAATATCATGGTTTACATTTCTGTCCATGGTTTTGGGACACAAACATGCATTTAAAAGATTATTGTATCCACTAAAACAAAGTTTTGCAGATACTGTTTTTGACAGGTTCCGCTGCCGCCCCATTCGTTTCCGGAATAGAACTCTGAGACCTCTGGACAGATTTTTCCGAAACTTTACACGATTATCGGGTCACATGTGAACTGGTGCCAAAATATTTTGCGTTGACCTCTGACCTTTCTTTTCTCCAGTGCGTCCATCTGTGCGTATGTTTTGACACATTAACCCTTATATCTTTGGACTCGTTTGACCAATCAGAAAAAAAATTGTGCACAAATCTAGCCCATGGATAGCTTTATAACATACATAAAAAATGGTGGCACCACCTGCAACCATTTTGCACAGCGTCCATCTGTTCATCTGCCTTCGGATAAAATTACTCATATCACTGCAGTGAATGGACTTATCCAGCTGAAATTTTGCATGTGTATTCATCCTGGAAATCTTTTTAATTTTATGACAGGTTGCGCCACCTACTTTCATGTTCAGGCTGCAGACTTCTAGGCTTATATCTCAGGACTGGTATGACTTATCCTCCTGAAATTTTGCATGTGTATAGATCTCACATAGCTCTTTATCATACGCAAAATTGGTGGTGCTATCTACAACCATTTTTGCACAGCGTCTGTCTGTTTGTCTGCCGTGGGATAAAATTACTCATATCTCGGCAGTGGTTTGGCTTAGCTGCCTAAAATTTGCAGTTGTATTCAACAAGGATAACTTTCTGGATTTTTTGGTAGGTGGCGCCACCTACATACACATTTCTGCTGCAGACATCCATGCTTATATGCAACACACCTCTCTCTGTTTCCCCATGTCACTCAATCCATGCCTCACTTAACCCGTCCTTCTCTGGTTTTGGCAGATACACAAAGTAAATTGTCGACTACCCGTATTCTAGTTTGCTCAAGAGAATGGCGTCACTACAAAGTGCAAGGTTTTTCTGTGTTCAGAAAACATTTTTTTTTCAACAATAACATTTATTTTAATGAATAACATTGAAATTTAATCATTATAATACAAAAATATATGGATATATGTATGTCCAAATGACAATGTTCCATGAAATGATAGACTTGTGTTCTCCTAAAACTCTCTTTGGACCTGCCAGCTTAAAGGTACCAGCTGTCATGGAAAGGGGGGGAATATATTAACAAGTGTTATTATATGATGACGAGGGCTGATGTGCTAAGGCAAGATACTGATATTTTGATATCATGATATACCACCATATATTTAATGTCATTATCATGATTTAGAAAAACTGATATTATCCCAACCCTAATGTCTGGACTTATGCTTTATCTCACAGACTTACCAGGAGAGGTCACTTCCAGCCTGTTTCACATGTACATACTTTATGAAACAAGTTATTTTACATCATCTGACGGAACATTTTAATGGAATTTTACAGGACATGTGGTTTGTTGTTCAGATTTAGATAATTGTGTCTGGTATTACAACAGAATATATTGCTTAATCCAAGTAAGGCATTTGAATTAGCTAAATATATGACATTACTATAGTACATACAATTCTACTTAGATTCTAGTGATGTTTGCAACAACCCACTGTTAGAAGTGTAGTGCCCCCTGGTATAAAACCATATTTTATGACACGTAATTGATCAGGAGAACACTAAATCCAGGAGTTTTCATATCTGCTGGTACATATGGTATTTTAGCTTATCAGAGACAGACTTATACAAAGGAGCATTTACCAAAATTAGCTTAAAGGGAGGTATTCACATACTAGGTATGTTTAATTTACATGAAAAATAGTGTCTCCCCCCCCCCCTTTGAATATTACAGTATATGTCAATATTTCATTCCAAAACCATGCGCTTACTCCTATTCACTAGTGGAATTTAGTTTATGCAGGGAACACTCAGTGGCACACAATATAAACAAAGCACTTATACACCACCTGGTGGCCGTGCAGCTGTGCAGCTTCACAAATAAAGCTTCCAACCAGTGTTTCTGCTGAATTTATTCAAGTTTCTAAATCCTTGTTTTGGAGTTGTCATGCATGTGGAAGATAGGACCAAGGACCCTGCAGTCTTTTTATGTTAAATAGACACATGTTGAGTGTCTTTACTGACACACAGAAACATTACATGTAAAATAGGTGAATTGTGATTGTTAGTCTGTGAACCTCTTGTTAAAGTCAAAATTATAGAATAGCATGATATCATACACATATAGTTGCAAATATTTATGTATCTTTAAGTTCTTTTTTAATGAAATGCATTGAGGCTGGTGTGTTATTATATTAAGAACAGTGAGTGAACACAGATATGAAGGTAGATATTAACATAATGAGGAGTGGTATCAGATTTCATAGTCAGTCATCATATTGAAGAGCTAGATATTTCTCATGGAAATATTAACTATAACTGTTTAAGACCATTGGTGGTAAATTATTACAAAGGGGTGAGGCAATTTACATATGTTAGAGATCATATTCAAGAGTATTTGTGGCATATTTATATTTATGCATCTTTAAACCACATTTTCATGTGGAGGGGTATGGCGGTCCGATGCCTGAGGTGGGGTGACCAGAGTTAGTTTCACTATATCATTGTGTCAGTGTTGACATTTGTGCATATGGGGTTTATTTAGAATGCTGGATGTTGGATCCAGAGGCCATATATCTGCTGGCCAGCTGGTATGTCCAGGAGGCACCAGGGTGATACAGAATCATCAGTTATCTCTGGTGCTGAATCAGGATCAACCTGTGCCCTATTGTGAGCATGACAGGGTTGAGGGGTAGGTCAAAGGTCACCCTGCATCATGTGCTGACACGACCTGTACCCTGCTGTCTCCTGCCCCTAAGTTAATTTTTCACTGCATTTTCTAATTGCAGCCAGTGTTTAACCCCCTACACTACCTATTTTATACTGGGGCTGCTTTGGGGGGGGGGGGGCAGAACAGTTCGCAGTACAAAAAAGCTACTGATACTGTGCCTGCCCCATTCAAAACTACCCAAGTCTGTGACATTATAGCCTAAATTAGTCTCTACAGCACCACCTTCTCATACTTTCAACCCCCACCCCCACCCCCACCCCCACTTGCTTCATCTGATGTGTTGTTGCCTCGCAACATGAGCTCTCTCTGTTCTAAAATCCTCCATCCACCCTGCTTTATATATTTTGTTGCTGAACCCCATCTGTAAGAATGGGTCTGTTTTCAAGTGATCAATTAAAGACTACTTTAATAAATACAGGTAGACCTGTCTTGAAGAGCACTTAATTCTGTATTACAGATTCAGCTCCGTACATTATAGGACTTATTGCAGCCCCACGAAATATAACATCTCTAATACAGGCCACTCTCTGTTACAGGCAAAAACTCATGTCCCACCAGTATTTGTATTATTTAGTTTCCACTTTTCTGTTTGAATGTATTAAATAAAATTTTGGCATAAGTAATTGTTTCTCTGTCGACATACAGCAGCATCTCACAATATGAACACCTGGACCACCTTATATATATATATATATGTTAATGAAAAATCTCATGGGTCTAGGTCTCTGTGGTCTAGGGTGGTGCACATTACATTAATCCAGGAGATAGTGAGCTCAAATCTCAGCCGAGTAGCTGTGAGATTTATCACTGTCAGCAGGTATCATCCACCTACAAATGTCTCTTTTGGGGGCTTTCTCAATGTTATGATCCACCAGTGGGGATGATCACAACCCTGGGACCCCCAGGTGCGGTTGACACCGTGATACGAAATAACATGATATTAAGTGAGTTCTACCATCCTGCCTCTTACCCGTAGTTCCAAACAGAAATGGAACACTATATAGATGTACATAATTAGATAAGAATTAGATAAGAAAGCATAAAAGATGGAAGCGGTTTTCTCCACTTAAAAAAAATTTAATTTCTTCAATTAAATTGCAAAAAATCTTGTGACATCAGCCACCCCTACCCCTATTCTATAATATTCCAGTTCTCATAGCTCCGTTGCTCAACCACTTGTTGGCCTCAGGAGGATGGCTGGACTTTCTCTGCATTAAATCTGGCCAGTGGCATGGCTGTAGGGATTAGGGAGATAGTATATTTGCCACAGCTTGCACTTCAGATAATAGGCAGTGCATCTGTAATCTTTATGAGTCTGCCTGGCCCTCCCTCAATGCTCAGGTTATCTTTCCAGTCTCCCAGGAGCCCAGTGGGTAATATGCCCCCTGTGCTGCACCTCACAGGACTCAGTAGGCTTTCCCCAGCAAGCCTGGATAAGCAGTGCTATTTTAACCTCGTTTGATTTGATCACAGGACAGTCAGAATGGGATTATATTCATGAAACACAAATCACCTGCGGTGTGGTTCAACTGCTGTCTTGTTCTAAATAGAATGAAATATATTCTGGCATTACACCCCATCATGTTAAACTTATGGTCCCACTGTAATAGGTTTTAGCGAAGTTTTCACTGCTCTCATGGTCAATATTCATGAAATGTTTAACCAGTCAAGGCTCGGGTGTCAATGATTTAACAGTTAGATGGGTTAGAGTAATAAGATTATTTTGATAATGTATCATTGTGTTTAATTATACTTGGTCCTGCAGTTAACTCGGAAAGTAATTTCTCTGGCCACTAGTGACTGCACTAAGACAGTGTGCTGTGTAATACATTCAGTCCTCTCACCTGATAAAAGTTTGTTCATGCTTGCTTGCTTTTCCTTTTTTTCTAAAACTTTTCATGTGAAAGTTCAAGTAAGTTTTGTGTTGTAGAAAATTATCTTCAAACTGAAATAAGATAAATAAGGTTACAGGTGTGTCTATAAGGTTACTTTACCTGAATAGTGTGTTGTCTTTCTCAGCTGATTCTGTGATAATGTTGTGCATATATCTGTTATCATGCTTGGCCTTTAAAGCCAGCTATTCACCTACCGTTTCTGTAGAATCTATGTGATTTCTGGCTTACTCTGTGAGCATATTGATGAACTCTAGGTAATTCTATCCGCCAAAACAATGTTTAGCGGATACTATGTTTTTGACTGGGTGACTGCCGCCGCTGCAGTATTCGTTTCCTGAGAACTCCCCTGAGACTACTGGACTGATTTTTCTGAAACTTACACCAATTATCAGGTCACATGTGAACTGGTGCCTAACTATTACGCGTTGACCTCTGACCTTTCCTCTCTCCAGTCGCGGCATCCATCTGTTCATCTGTTTTGACACATAAACCCACATATCTTGGGAACCATTTGACTGATCAGTCTAAAAATTTTGTACAAATGTAGCCCTTGGATAGCTTTATAACTTACACTAAAAATGGCGGCGCCAAATGCAACCATTTTTGCACAGCATCCATCTGTTCATCTGCCTTTGGTTAAAATCAGTCATATCTCTGCATTAGTTGAACCTATCCACCTGAAATTTTGCATGTGTATACATCCTGGATAGCTTTCTTGATTTTATGACATTTTATGCGCCACCTACATTCACGTTCAGGCTGCAGACATACAGGCTTATATCTTAAGACTGGTTTGACATATCCATTTGAAATTTTGCATGTGTATAGATCTCACATAGCTCCTTATCATACGCAAAACTGGAGGTGCCACCTGCAACCATTTTGCACAGCGTCAATCTGTTCATCTGCCGGTGGTTAAAATCACTCATATCTCTGCATTAGTTGAACCTATCCACCTGAAATTTTGCAGGTGTATACATCTTGGATAGCTCTCTGGATTTGTTTGGCAGGTGGCGCCACCTACATTTATGTTTGCGCTGCAGACATCCAGCCTTATATCTCAGGACTGGTTTGCTGTATCCTCCTGAAATTTTGCATGTGTATAGATCTCACATAGCTCTTGATCATACACAAAATTGGTTGCGCCACCTGCCTCCATTTTTGCACAGCGTCCTTCTGTTTGTGTGCTGTGGAATAAAATCACTCATATACAAGTATTGGTTTGACTTACGTTCCTAAAATTTTGCATATATATACAACTTTAATAGCTTTTTGGAATTTGTGGTAGGTGGCGCCACCTACATACACATTTCGGCTACAGGCATCCATGCTAATATGCAACACTTCTCAATCTTTATTTCCCCTTGACTGTCAATCCATGCCTCACTTCACCCATCCCACTCTGATTTCGGCGGATAAACGTAGTCGCTTCTTGACTACCCGTATTCTAGTTAGCTTTGAAACTGAGAGTGAGAAAGTCTCACATTTCAATTTTCATGGGTAAAAAGGGAAACCTATATCTAGTTATTCATAAGAAATATTTAAATGGAAACACTTAAAATTTGGTTATGACTTTTAAAGTGTCCTGTACAGACCATAATGTAACCATGATGCAAGTCTATGTTCTCTGGGTGTGTTTATTTGTAAATGGCATGTTTTTTCCCTACCGAAGCCTACTTTGTCTATCAGGTATCTGTACATGATTATGAGGCCTGAGGGGAAGCCTCTTTCCAGGGCTAAGTGTTCACGATAAAAACTCTCAGTTGGTGAGGTTTTTTAGGCGGACAGCTACTTCATGTCAACACCATGTTGTCCCACTCATATGGGATCTGCCCACCCACCCACCCCTCCACAAAGTTATCCATTTTGTAGCCATATGGATTATTTGATTCTTTCTTTCATGTTTACAATTACATATGCCAAGTCAAGTTAAGAATTATTTTCCATCTGGATGGGACATTTGTCCATTAGGCAAAATATTTTAGCTGTAAACTAGCTGGTACTTGATCACACTATTTCCACATGAACCATATCTTTGGACATTATGTAATGGTTTGATTGTTGTGTAAATTCAATCTTGTTAACATTTACATATGTATATGTCAAATTTATGAATTGTTAAACATAAATTCACTGTTGACTTAGATTGGCGATTTGGACATTTGCCAGCTTTTGACACTGTTAAATAGTCTCATCATAAAACCACAACAGTTTGGGAAGACTTGTTGACATTATTAATGCGGGAACCGTTGTACACCTATCCTCCTTTGCAACAAGGCGTAAAAGATAAATGCCTGCTTATTCAGCCAGAGACAACAGTGTGTGATCCATATATAAATATTATTTAATCCATCTGCTAACACAGGGGTCGCCTTCACCTGTGGTATATAAATAAAGATAACATCAAAGCTACTAAATTGCAGGTGTTATTCAGAACAGCATAAAGAATACCTGGACAGAAAAAATATCTTTGTCTACAAGGCAGGAAACACTGTAAAGGAATGGTAACCACAGTTCCTTTGACCTTTACACATATTAAATCTTGCGGACACAAAGACTGGATGTCTCAGGTAGCATTGTCGGGTGAAGCAGCGCCGGGCTGCTCAGCCCACCTTTAAATGTGCCAGATGGTTTATAGGACAAGATAAAAAGATACCTGAAAAGATGGCCATTTATCAGAATGCACCCTTGAACTGAAAATTTTTACATTTTGTAACCTTTTAGCTGTAAAAAAAATTATATATTAAAACCCTTGAACTGTCAGTTTTACATAAATATTGGAAGTGTAAATATTTACATATCATAATGTTGGAACTGTAAATTATATACCTTTACACATCTAAGTTTGTTTCAGAATTAAATAGTATATGTTCTTGTCACATTATAGTCTAAAGTGTTAATTCAAAGAGTACAACAGTAAGTTAAACTTTAAATATATCACAGCTGTATTGTATTTTATATAGATATGTGTGAATGATAACAGCAGCAGTTCTTAAAGGAAACTTGATAATATTTAAGTTGGTGTGTCCTGAACTTTGGAGTTAGAAAAAAGTTAGAAACAGCCACACAATCTTGGTCTTGAAGTCACCTTCATCAAAATGTTTGATCTTGATGGAAAATTGTCGTCTTTGAAATGCAACCTTTAGTAGTAAGAACATTTCTGATAAATCTTTGATATACCGTATTTATTCCAATTTGGCGATCCCTCTTATTTCTCGACCCCAAAAAATATTCTGAAAGCATAATTATTAAAATGACTCTAATTTCGCGACTGCCGACGATGTTTTCTGTCGACGATGTTAAGGTGAAATGCCTCCATCTCTCACGGCATCGCAGTTTGTATCTGACCAGATTCTTATTACATTGAGCATCCACATCAAACTTGTTTCCAATAAAATTTTTGAAGATACAAAGATGGGTTTTTCATAATATGTAAACATGATAAAGCGTTCAAGATCAAAATGGAAGTCCTTGACGAAGCAAACTCGTGTACCATTCCTGGTACGCACGTGCCTCGTGTGCAATTCACGTGGGATCTTTAGTAATAATATTTACAACATGTGAGAAAGCACGTGCGGTGGAACAAATGTGACACAGTTGGAACTGTCATCTTAGTTAAGTTTAAACGTCCCGGGTTAGCTTTTGGATGGGTGACCACACGTACCAAACAGGGCCCGATCGAGGGCACGCGAGCTAGGACCATTTCCGGTCGTATGTATTTTAACGCGCCTTTACTTTCCTATATCTATCACGTATTATGCAAATAAAAGTTATCTGATAATAGGCAGTTATTTTTTTATAAAGTCTTCTTCCAACTTCCGTACAGCTGCTTGTCCCTTTTCGGCCCGCCGATATCGCCGCCTTGTGGGTTAACTTGAAACAGCTGGTAGTTACATGAGTTGCCGTCTATCATTTTGTGAAGTGATTGAGCTCAGTCTGATTAATTATTTGCGGACTCCGTATAATTCATGTGACGGTTTGAAGCCCGTTTGTAGTAAATACTGTTAAGCTAACAAAACAAACTTATAAACGACCAAATTATCACTCAATTCATATGACCGCTTGAGTGTCAGAGCGGCTCTGCGTCTCTACGGAAGGTTATCAAACCGCATGCCTTTAAAATCTTGTTCACCGCTGCTGAACATGTACACAGAAATGCAAACTTTTATTGAAAAATTGATTCCTGTAATTGTTCCATAAACAAGAAGCCCTGCTATTGATACCAATAAAGTTGTTCTGTTAAGTCAACAGACAGCTTTGTGTTCATGGATAAAAGTTGGACTTTAAATGTAAATACTAAAAGAGTGAAAGACAGATGTCATAAAGCTGATTGGCAGTTATTGTGAACAATTTATTAAAGTTTTTATTGGATCTGGACATAAATGTGTATCAAGGATAATTGTATCTGCCAAAACAGAGTTTTGCGGATACTATGTTTTCACGCCGCCACGGCCGCCGCGTAGGTGTCCGGAGAACTCCACCATAACCACTGGGCGGAATTTTACGAAACCCGGGATTATGTTAGGGTCACATGTGAACTGCTGCGCCCCGATTTTGTTTTGACCTCTGACCTTTCCTCTGCACTCTGCGTCCGTTTGTGCGTCTGTTTCCACACATAAACCCACATATCTCGGGAACCGTTTGACCGATCAGGAAAATTTTTTTGCACAAATGTAGCCCTTGGAGAGCTTTATAGCATACACAAAAAATGGTGGCGCCACCTGCAACCATGTTTGCACAGTGTCCTTCTGTTCGTCTGCCTTGGGTTAAAATCACTCATATCTCTGCAGTGACTTGACTAATTCACCTGAAATTCGGCATTCGTATACATCCTGGATAGCTTTTCTGATTTTATGACAGGTGGCACCACCTACATTCACGTTTATGCTGCAGACATCCAAGCTCATATCTCGGGAACCCTTTGACCGATTGGGCCTAAATTTTGCATGTGTATAGATCTCACATAGCTCTTTATCATACACAAAACTGGTGGCGCCACCTGCAGCCATTTTTGCACAGCTCCTGTCTGTTTGTCTGCCATGGGATAAAATCACTCATATCTCGGCAGTTGTTTGACATATCTGCCTAAAATTTTGCAGGTTTATACATCCCCGACAGCTCTCTTGATTTTATGACAGGTGGCACCACCTGCATTCTAGTTTATGCAGCAGACATCCAAGCTCATATCTTGGGAACAGTTTGACCGATTGGGCCAAAGTTTTGCATGTGTATAGTTCTCACATAGCTCTTTATCATACGCAAAACTGGTGGCGTCACCTGCAACCATTTTTGCTCAGTGTCCATCTGTTTGTCTGCCACGGGCTAAAATCACTCATATACATGTAGTGGTTTGATTTATCTTCCTTAAATTTTGCATATGTATACAACTTGGACGGCTTTCTGGATTTTGTAGTGGGGGGGGGGGGGGGGCAACCTACATACACAATTTGGCTGCAGACATCCATGCTAATATGCAACACTTCACTCTATTTCCCCTTGCCACTCAATCCATGCCTCACTTCACCCATTCCACTCTGATTTAGGCGGATACACGTAGTCTCTTGTCGACTACCCGTATTCTAGTTTTCATGTGGGTCTGCTTCTTCCTCTCCCATCTTGTCACTTCACATAGACACTGGATGGTAACTCTTCTTTCAGATCCAGTGGGCAGGATGGGCACCTTTTAGAATAGTGGCTGTGGTTTGAATCCCTGCGCAAGCACATGTAAGAATTGTATTCTTATATTTTACCATGTAGGTTCAACCATGTCTGAGGTATTTTTGGTGTATTAAAGTTTAAAGTACTTGGTAAATACCCTAGTGTTATGACCCAGCAGTGGGGATGATTACATATACCCACGACCTGCCGGTGCGGTAGACACCATTTTGGGTGATATCAGGATACAAAATAACATGTAAGGAAGCAAGTGCTGTGTCCTATTACATTGTTCCAAAGTGAAACAAGACTATGCAGATATACATACTCCACCTAAAGAAAATAAAAATAGTCAGTTGAACCAATCAAATGGCTTGGGTACAGGCAGTCCATGTTGCTGGGAAAACTATTTTTCGATCAATCATCTGGCAATAGGAGATCAACTTTATGGAGAATCTGACTAATCGTATAAAGGCTGGTAAGTGTCCAGTGTTCATGTTCTTGTTGATGAGGCATGTGAACAGTGTTGATATCTTTGAACAGTTATAATTTTGGCCCTATCACATGTACGCCTGTACAAAAATTCATGCTATAGCATTCCAGGAGGTCAACTGAAGCAAGGCCTCTACTCATCCAAACTCCAGACCTGGCTCACAGGAAGATGATACCAATGACATATGTAGAATCAATAACATAAAACCTGGCAGGTCAGAGCTCCTCCAGCAGAAGATTAAGGCATGAAATGATGCATGTCTCTGGGATATTTGAAGTACATGTAAATTTATACAGCTGGCTTTCTATATTGTGTAGCCCAGCTGGCTTCATGCCCATAACTCTACATTCTGAGACTTACAGAATGTTCCTCTGTTTGCAACTCACATTTTCATGCTGGAATTACAGAAAAAAAGAGTACTTAAATACCTTATTCTTAAATTATTGTAACTAAGCCCTTCAATCTACGACCTCAGTACTTACAGTATACCCTGAATTCCATCATGTGACATCCAGGTTTTAGTCCACATGACAGAAAGTGTTTAATTGTAATTAGGATTGAATCTGTCAGGGTGTGATTAGGCCCAGCCTATATGACATGAAGATATTCTGAGGACATTCTCAAGGCAACAGTCTAGAAGAGTCTGTGAAGAGAGTTGGTGATGGATGGTATTACCCATATCAGCCAATAAAATAAGAATAACCCTCGTGGGTGACCACGCCCACATCACTGTTGAAATAAAGGACGCTATCAGAATGAGACTAAATTAATGTGGCTTTTTGTGTAGTAATAAGTTAGGCATATAAAAGAAATTTACATACCTAAAAGGCAAAAAAAAACCCTACCATTACGATAAAGAAGATAAAAGACGTCCTCCCTCCCCCCCCCAAAAAAAAGGGTTAATTTTCTTTATTCCCATCAAACAGCTGTAGGAATGTTTATGATAAATTTACACAATACATACCCCTTTAAAAAACTATGTCCATATGCTCTTTAAAAATAAAACTTGGCTACTGATACTTCATTCAACAGATAAATCAGGCCTAATAATTGTTTCAGATTTTGTTACTGGTGTAAAAAAATATCCCATGGTTAAGAAAGAAAGGCTTATACTATAACAGTATTTACCTGTATCCTTACCAAAAAAAAATAAAAGTTTATTTCTAAATTTTACTTTTGTATATATCATGGAAATTATGACAAATTTGTGATAATCCATACACAAGGTATATTCTGGCAAGCAGTGGATGAGTCAGACAGGAGAGTTATGAGATGTTACGGGAGCAACAGTAACAGAAACAGCCCGAGACAACTGGGGTTCTTACACCTCATCCTGATGGGTAATTAACACTGGGAGAATTAATTAAGGCTGGGTGAGGTAAGGAGCTGGCAGGGGGGCGGAGATCTATCAAGCTAGACAGGTGAGAAATGACAATGTCAGCGCATCAGACAGCGTGACCCCAGGGTTCGTACCCCTCTGTCAGGGGTGGGTAACCCAGCATTTGTCTGAGAGTCTATTGACAAATGAATTGTCACAAGCAATGAGGCTGAACAAAGGCTAGGTCTGGCAGCTTGATGAAACTCACACAGGTAAAAGAATGCTGAAATTGATGCTCGTTAAGAATGGCTGAAACTCACACAGGTAAAGAATGCATGGCAGAGGCTCAGCTCTTTCATGGCCATCCAGCAGAATACGCAACTAATAAATTTCACTGGTACTCTGACAAGGAAGGGTGGTACAGTACAAAGGGTTCACAAGGGGCATGTCACTTCATTGTACCAGAGAACCAATCAAATCACCATTTGGAGTCAAAGTGCCAGACCAGATATTAATAATACCTGGAAGGTAGAAAAACCAGGAACATCATTTAACCTTTAGTTCTGAAGTCCTGTTCTGTCATACAGAAATAGGATACTTCTTGATAAATTAAATATTTTGTATTATGTTTATGATGGTGTGTATATTTATACAGTGAAACCTTGTTGTGTCGAACTCGCTTAAGTCGAATACCCCGCTTTCGTCGAAGTTACAGACTTGATATTCTTGACAACTCTAGTAAAATTATTACCAAATAAAACCTGCTTGTGTCGAACCTCAGATATGTCGAAGTTTTCTGAGGGTCCCTTCAGCACCAACACAACAAGGTTTCACTGTATATGGCCTTCATAGTCAGCTAAAATTGAGTTCTGTGTTTATTGTTGTTCTTAGGTCATTGTGAATATAAAACATATCTTGCAGTATTATGTGTAACTCTTGTTTGATCCTGTAAAGTGTTTGTTTATTTTTCCAACCCATAACAGTTAATTAAACATGTTACCTTTTTTACATTGGTTTTTCCTTTTTATACTTTTCTCATATACTGTTTTTTAAGGTTTTACACTTTATACCTAAAGTTCACAGTGGTGGTACAGTTCATGATAAATTGCCATATTTAGTGAAGCTGGAAGCACCAAAAAGGCTTTGAATCAGATTCCATCAGCAAGGCATATATTGCCATTACTGTGGTAGAGCTCAACATGGTGTGACACACTAGGGAACAGACAGGCTCACAGCATGGTTCTTCACATGTATAAAGTTAATAGTACAACTTGCAGAACATACACAATAAATTAGCATCACTTAATTGAGCTCTACCACATTACCCATGATTGGCTAAGATTTTCTGTATAATTGCTGATTTCCATTAGCTGGTATTAAGACCATCTTTTCATTATTATTTATTTTTAAGGCAAAGTGTCATGAAATCTAGGGACTCGTAAAAATATATAACAATTTATAGATACTAACTCAGGAGTATCTCACAGGCTTGATTCCCCTCTGATGTTGTGTGCATGTTTTCACCACAGATTGAGTAAACTCATGGAATCCATTGGTCTGAACAGATGTTCACTAATTGACAATTTCATTTCTACCACTACAATGTCTAATTCCACCCCTGGAACCATAACTCTGATTGACTCATAAATGAGAAAATGTTATTTGTTTCATACTGTGTACTATGTGTTACACAGACATGCATACACATTATACACTCAGGCAGAGGTGATGTTACACTCCATAGAATAGGCAGTTCCGTTCACACCAGTATGTTCAAATGTAACAGTGTGTCCCCTAAAGCAGTTTTGCCAAAGCCTCCCCACTTCCACCCTTATTCATATCTTCTTAACCTTTGACCTGTTGCCAAGTTGAGACTGTCTCGCCCTCATGCTTAAGTCTATTATTACCCTAATGAACTATGTATTACCTATCATGAACTTTTAAGTGGCTTATAGAACACTTGTTGGGGTATATATAGCATCATTTATGAACCAGCCTGTCAATAAACAATGATTACCTTTTATTAATGCATACTTAAAAAAGTATAAATCACACCTGTAGTGAGCATTTTTGATTAACCAAGTTTCAAGGTACACAGGTATGTCCACAGCTCAGGTGAGATGAAAGGTTATCACTGACGTTCCATACACATCATGATAACAAGGGGCTGCTCAGGCTAATATTAAATTGTGTTTCTTTGATTCAGGTGCCCCATCTCCCGCTCAGACCATCCAGACAAGATGTAACATGACAGATTTTATTTTGAAGCTTTCCCTATAATGAACACATCTCTACTTGAGGCATGAGTCACATTTAAATATATATATATGTGTGTATATATATATATATATATATATATATATATATATATATATATATATATATATATACATATACATATATATATATATATACATATATATATATACATATATATATATATATATATTTACACTGATGGTATTCTATAAATAGTTTGTATATTGTATTGTTTGTACATGCAGTTATACGATTATTAATGTGGTAGAAGAAACTGTACATAAAAACACCTAACAGACAGCTAACAAATATGAAAAACAAGTAACCCTTCTCCCAATTTGAGATCCAATGATTATAATTTGTGCCTTGTAATAAATCAAAGTTTCTGAAGTTGAGAAACTGGCACCATTCCTGGCAGTCTCCAAAATACAGGTAAAATGTATGAATAACACAAAACAAATACAGGTGGTGCTATTGGTCATTATCATCTCAAAACATGTTATGATCAATAAACCTAGGGTTCAGAGCACTAAAAGAACCACTGCTGAAAGACTCCCTGAACTGTTGCCATTTGATGGTCTCAAAAATAAAAGGAAAAAATGTGACAAACATAGAAAAAAATACAGAAACACCAGCAGTCTTCAGGAACTGATAAAACAGTTTATAAGCAATAAGTTCACGAGATTTCAGGACACTAGATGAAACCACATATGAGAAACTTTTACATTATTGCTGTAATTTGGTAGTCTTGATCAGATATGTTGCAGTGACCTAATCACAGATGTCCTCAGAAATTTTTCAAAGACCTCCCTGGACGTATATTTAAAAGTTTCTAAGTACAACTACCATGAGTTGTGCCCTGTTAATGGACAACCACCACCAAACTGCTGAAGGACTAAGCATAATCACTAAAGTTCAGATGACTTACAGTGAGCTGAGCTCAAAACATGGGTTTAAAATCTTGGGGGTTTAAATTTGTCTTCTGGTTCAAAAGACAGAACAGAAAAACAGCACAATTTGTCCATGAGATAATGAAACTGTTTCACCAGTGGGTGCACATTCAAATTAGGTGATTCTTCTTTCAAATTTAGGTATGACCACACAGTTTGACAAGTTGATGAGGGGCTAAGGCCCTGTGTAAAATGAAAAACCTAATGCCAAAAACAAAAATTTACTGTCACAATGCATGTATGTATGACCAGAGAAAATTCCAGTAGCATTTCATGATATCACTGTATATGTTGGCACTGAATGGTTTTGACCTTCAGTTTGTTTAGCATCTATAAAAACCCTTAACCACTGTGCTATATCCTATCTAGTCATTTTCCTTTCCATGATCACTTTTATGGTATCTACTGGTATGTATGTTGCCTGGTGCAGGGATTACATTGCAAAAGCGTGATAAGTGTAGTTATCCTGCAGGTTAGATACACTGCCAGGGTTATCAGGCCCATTCTACCACTGTACACACATTAACCTGGCACTGTATGAAGTAATTACAGTGTGGTTGGTTACAGAGCAAAACAACTGATCTGTCAAGCTGATTTGGTGATGAGGTTATCTGCAGAAAATCCTCCACAGGACAAGGTGTAAATACACAGACCAGGGGTATATCACATAATTTACTGGCATAAGCTCCCACCAGTGCTGATAATGACTGCAGTTGCTGAGTTCAAGCTGATTTATTGTTATCTCTTACTGGTGAGCTCCAGTGCTGAAACCAGTTTTTCATTGTGTCAATCTGTCCACAAGCTTCATTGCAGCTACTGTGGAAGAAGGGAAGTTTCCACAATTTGTCTGTCTGTTTGTCCTCCTGCCTGAGAGAGAAAGAGAGAGAGAGAGAGAGAGAGAAGGGGGATAAGATAATACAAGATAAGACAAGATAATATTATTTAATAGATATAAAGTATATTTAACTTTTAATGCCGTAAGAGCTACTATTTCATGTTTTGTCATTTGGAGGATGTTGTATGTTTAAACTTCTCCCATTGTCATTAATATATAATATTGATTATTAATTATATATTTTATCACACTGGGAGATAACAGGCTCAAATATTTACTTTTGGTAGCTGTCAGGCCTCACAGTGCATTCCTAACAGGGAATATGACTTTGGTCTTTGTATGGGAAGGTGTTTTGAACCATGCACCTTGTATGTCTGCTGCTTTCCAAAATGGGGACCACTAAACTTTAATTGAATTTGATTTGTTAAGAAAGTAAGTAAATAAATTGAACTGTGCTTGTTGTAAATGTTAACAGGGTGCCTAGTGACTGCTAGATTTCAAAAGTGTGTTCTACCAAATTGTACCCACTGGTTTTTGGTGATAACAGTTCAGTTAAATGTATGTTGAAAACAACACAGGCAGCACACTGGCAATACAGAATGAAGCACTTTATCCAAACCTGTTGATTTAATAATTGTATACTTTGTGACTGCTTTAATCTTCATAAACATGCAGACAGCATGGCATCTTTGTGGTACCAGGTACTGCCAGCATCCAATCAACATAAGGTAAAAGGTGTCCTTGACCCTGTCATTTCAGGTAACATGTTGTGACAGAAAAAAATTGATTTCTTTTATATTAAATTGTTTCACTCAAATTTTTAGCTCAGCTGACTATAAGTCATCTGAGCTATAGTCGTGGTCCATTGTCCGTCGTCCGTCCGTCTGTCCGTCCGTCCGTCCGTCCGTCCGTAGATGTGGCACGTTTTGAAACCGTAAGACCTAGGAATCCAAAATTCGGCATAATGTTAGATGTCCCCAAGATCTCCTACCAAGCCGAAAACTGGGTCTTTACGACTTCGTTCCTTTGAGAAATTAAGGAAAAACCTTAATTTTTTATTAAAAACCTATTTTCACACTTCAGGACTGCCTAATATCAAAACCACTCATCTGTTTTTCCTCATATTTACCATAAATATTCCTCTATATAGTTCCTATGTACATTCAAGAAATTATGTCTGTATTATATAATTTAAAAAAGTTATGGACCCAAACATAATGCATTTTGTAAAAAATCAGGAAAGATATTTGATCACTTAACACAAAACATGTTAAAGCTATGGACCTTTTTTCCAGGAATATAACTTTAATTAATCAAAATTAAATTGTATACCCAAAATTAGATGAAAATCTTTTAAATTTTTTAAAATATTAAAAAAATTTAAAAAATTGGTACCTTAAATTTTTGCCAACTTTGACCATGGCACGTTTTTTTCCTGTAAGTACTGTGGATTTAATTTTCACAGCATGTTTTTGTTAGCTTTTCAACTGTTAACACCAAAAATTTGAAACCAGTTGATCAAATACTGTAGATTTTATTCAAGTTTTCAAGCACCATGTAACATTGTTTACATCAAGCTAGTGTTATGCAGTTTGCAAGAGCTCAGCTCCCCAGCTTCAGCTCTTAGTTCCTTAAATTTGGCATACAGTTAGATGTCTCCAAAATCCCCTACCATGCCAAGAATTTGGTCACTAGGACTTAATACCTTCAAGATATTAATGAAAAACTTCATTTTTCATTAAAAACCCATTGTTACACTTCAAGACTGCCTAATATCAAAACCACTGATCTGACTTTAGTCATAAATAATATACATATTTTTCATTCTCTATGCACATGCCAGAATGATGTCAGTATTGCGTAATTGTTTTAAGTTATGGGCCCAAACATAATGCACTTTGTAAAAAATCAAGAAATATATTTACTCCCTTAACAAGGGGATTGCTGAAGCTAGAGATTTTTTGTCAGGGATGTAACATTATTTAATCAAGATTCAATTGAATACCCAAAATTAGTTATGAATTTTTCAAATTTTATAAGTTATTAGTATTAATGTAAAATTAGTAACTTAAATTTTGGCCAATTTTGACCATGGCACGTTTGTTTCCTGTGAGCACTGTTGATATAATTTTCATATCATGCAAACATAAGGATTTCAGCTTTTAAGTTTAGAAAGCTGAAAGAAATTGGCCAAAAATTGTAGCTTTTATTAATGTTTTTATGAGACCCTGTCAGACTTTGGCTCTCTCCAGCCCCTCTTGAGTCACCTGTATATTGACCTTGTTGAACTTTCAGCAAATTATGCACGCTTGAGGCGAGGCATACACCAGAATCCAGGCAGCTTATGGCCAGCCACAGTTGATCCAGGTGTCCAACCCAACTCATCTAGTAGTTTTAACCAACTACATAACAATAAACAATAAATTAATAAATTTTTATTGGTTTTTAATAAAAAATTAAAGAAAAATTGAAAAGGAATTTGTTAGTTTATAATAACAGGAAATTAACTTGCAGTTACTGATGATATAAGAATCTTGTATCGATGGATAGAATGTCACGTATTCCAAATAAAACCATGCAGTCACCTATGGTATTTTTCAGTTCAATTTTAATGATAAAGAAGTAAATCATATCATTCATTACTAATCATTAGGGATCATATGTTGGAAATTAATGATAGACAAAGATGCAGTTGATAATATTAATCTAGATTCCTACTGTGTCTAGTGTGTACATTGATGTGAAATTAGTCCAAAATGAATTTATTACAGTTATTTTTTAATATAAATAAAAGCCATAAAACCAGGTACTTATGATCATTATTTAAATGTGTGAATTTTGTATATTCTGGATTCTCAACATCATTGTTTAGTGAAAACTGAATAAACACCAGACATGGTGCGAATACTTTGTAATTGTATTTAAATATGAATATGATTATGTACTCCATTATAAAATTTCTTGCATAAAGAATGGGAATTCAGGTAAAATGAAAGTATATGAATACCAGTGCAAATACTTTCAAAATGTATTCATGAATGCATTCATGAATATATTCTTTAATATTATTTTAATAATCATTTCAGTTATATTTCATTTTAAAAAATCACATGATTCTCTTATTATTTTTAATAAAAATTATATTTGGGACAATATTGGTAATTTTTTTTTTATTAATAGTTAAACCCTTATATTATATATTCTGCTTATAAGTTATATGGCCAAGTCAAAATCTGTGTGACAGTAGTACTCCATTTGTTAATAATATAAATGAAATCAATCCTCTTCCCTGTCTCCAACGGTACTATCAAAATCATACATAAGCTAAACAACAACAACTCATAATACAGCTTATATTTATTACCACACAAAACCAGCATGTGCCTCATTTCTAAATAATATTTTTTTATCATATATAACAGCTGAGCGTCGTGACCCATAGGTCCCTTGTTTTATATAAAGTGATGGTTCCTTCCAGGTATTCTTTGGAATTCCAGATTCAGTCACTGACATTTATCCAAACAAGCAGACTTTATATATTAATGAGGCAGGCAAAAGGTTGGCAGGTATTTAGTGAGTACTTATACTGGTAGGAGAAGTTATACTGGTAGACCACCCCTCATACCAGTGGTTCCAAGGTACCATAGTTCCAATGTTGTGTATGATCAGGGTTGATAAATGAGAACCATTACCTGTCATCACATCAGTCATATTTGATAAAGTTAATATATGAATGAATGATGTTACTGGTGGCTTTTGAGATATATGTCTCAGTTTAACTCAAGATAATTGAGTACCTTGGTATAACATGTGCTTCTATAGCCTTTAAAAAAATCTAAGATGGGAAATAAACCCACCAAGGTATAAATCAAGTCAAAAGTTTGCGTAGTAAAATATGTCACATATTTAATTTTTTAAAATAACTATATATTTTCCTGAAATTATTCAAGGTCAAAGATATATATATATATGTCAAGGCCCAGATTAGAATCTGGCCCAATTTAAAACTGGGCCAGCCCAGATCAAAATTTTGATCTGGCCCGGCCCAGATCAAAATTCTATTCTGGGACAGAACAGCTTTAAACTAGGCAAGCTCAGATTAAAATTTTGATCTGGGCCAGTTAAGTTTACAATCCTGTGGTGGACTGATTTTAAACTGGGCCAGTCAAGATCAATCTAATCCTAGGCTAGCTTCAATAGCTCAGCATTTTAACTATCAAATGTAGAGAGTATTTTTATTGCAGCATTTAACTATCTTCAATATAGATTAGATATCAGTTATTAGATTTGCTTTTTGAAAAGGTATTACCTCTAAAGTAAAACCTCCACCATGTTTGTCACCTTCCTGCATACTTATGTTTTTTTATTCTGATTTTTCATTCTGAAATAAAATAATAAATATAATTTTCATGCATGTTCACCTCTATTTATTAAACTGCAAAATGACAGCAATCATTTTATCACCTGTGGATTTCCTGCTATTGAAAAATTACAGTAATGCTTGGTATCACAAACTTCTCCCTATAGCCCCATGTTAGGGCAAATTGTCATGGCGCCTACCAATATAAGCATCAATACTGATAAATTACTTTTGTGCACTTATAAATAAGTAAAGCTGGTACTTAATTATGCATGTATATATTTAATTATACACATCTAATTTTGATTTTCAGAACAGATAACTATCACAGTTAAGTTGAGAATTTTTATATTAAGTTGAACAGATGTCTCAGAACTGATATATATTCTAAAACTATGATTAACTAGAATACGGGTAGTCGACAAGCGACTACTTGTATCCGCCTAAATCAGAGTGGAACGGGTGAAGTGTTGCATATCAGCATGGATGTCTGGAGCCAAATTGTGTATGTAGGTTGCGCTACCTACCAAAAAACCCAGAAAGCCGTCCAAGTTGTATACATATGCAAAATTTAAGGCAGATAAGTCAAACCACTATATTGTATATGAGTGATTTTTGCCCTTGGCAGACAAACAGATGGACGCTGTGCAAAAAAGGGTTGCAGGTGGCGCCACCAGTTTAGCGTATGATAAAGAGCTTTGTGAGAACTATACACATGCAAAATTTTGGCCCAATTGGTCAAACTGTTCCCTAGATATGAGCTTGGATGTCTGCAGCGTAAACTTGATTGTAGGTGGCGCCACCTGTCATAAAATCAGATAAGCTATCCAGGATGTATACGCATGCCAAATTTCAGGTGAATTAGTCAAGTCACTGCAGAGATATGAGTGATTTTAACCCAAGGCAGACGAACAGATGGACACTGTGCAAACATGGTTGCAGGTGGCGCCACCATTTTTGGTGTATGTTATAAAGCTCTCCAAGGGCTACATTTGTGCAAAAAAATTTTCCTGATCAATCAAACGGTTCCTGAGATATGAGCTTGGATGTCTGCAGCGTAAACATGAATGTAGGTGGCGCCACCTGTCATAAAATCAGAAAAGCTATCCAGGATGTATACGCATGCCAAATTTCAGGTGAATTAGTCAAGTCACTGCAGAGATATGAGTGATTTTAACCCAAGGCAGACAAACAGATGGACACTGTACAAACATGGTTGCAGGTAGTGGCACCATTTTTGGTGTATGTTATAAAGCTCTCCAAGGGCTACATTTGTGCAAAAGAATTTTCCTGATCGGTCAAACGGTTCCCAAGATATGAGCTTGGATGTCTGCAGCGTAAACGTGAATGTAGGTGGCGCCACCTGTCATAAAATCAGATAAGCTATCCAGGATGTATACGCATGCCAAATTTCAGGTGAATTAGTCAAGTCACTGCAGAGGTATGAGTGATTTTAACCCAAGGCAGACGAACAGATGGACACTGTGCAAACATGGTTGCAGGTGGCGCCACCATTTTTGGTGTATGTTATAAAGCTCTCCAAGGGCTACATTTGTGCAAAAGAATTTTCCTGATCGGTCAAACGGTTCCCGAGATATGAGCTTGGATGTCTGCAGCGTCAACGTGAATGTAGGTGGCGCCACCTGTCATAAAATCAGAAAAGCTATCCAGGATGTTTGCGCATGCCGAATTTCAGGTGAATTAGTCAAGTCACTGCAGAGATATGAGTGATTTTAACCCAAGGCAGACGAACAGATGGACACTGTGCAAACATGGTTGCAGGTGGCGCCACCATTTTTGGTGTATGTTATAAAGCTCTCCGAGGGCTACATTTGTGCAAAAAAATTTTCCTGATCGGTCAAACGGTTCCCGAGATATGTGGGTTTATGTGTGGAAACAGACGCACAAACGGACGCAGAGCGCAGAGGAAAGGTCAGAGGTCAAAACAAAATCGGGGCGCAGCAGTTCACATGTGACCCGAACATAATCCCGGGTTTCGGAAAATTCCGCCCAGCGGTTACGGAGGAGTTCTCCGGACACCTACGCGGCGGCGGCGGCGGCGGCGGCGGCGGCGGCGGCGGCGGCGGCGGCGGCGGCGACCAGCTGAAAACATAGTATCCGCAAAACTCTGTTTTGGCGGATACAATTATGGTAGTTGGTTTAGGTGCAGTTGATGTGAACTTGCATGCTTGAAGAATGGATGACCCAAAGAAGCACATTACATTTGTTGGTTAGCTTTTTTTGCTCACTAATATATATATATATATATATTTATATTAAACAATCAGGTGAGCTTATATCTCTGGAACCACTGGATGGATTGTTATGAAATACAGTGTGCTTTTGGGTCTTGGTGATCTTTAACTGCTTCACTAGGTTGCTGGCGCCACCTAGAATATCTTATCATGTGCAGTTTTTTTCTGCCATTTTTAATATCATCCTTGTGAGTGCGGTATCTTAAAAATAATTAATGGAGGGGTTTCATTTCCCAAGGGAAGATAGATGTATAACAACAATAATTTTGGTCATATTTAAAGATGGGCAACCTTTGTGCTCTTCTGTTCCTGTGGACATCTTCTTTAACAGGTTTTCCCCTTCAAGGTGTTAATCATCATACAGATCTTTATCACTTCTGTTTTGAGACTTGCAAAGGTCATTGTACCTCATGCATCTCTAGATCAAAGTTATAAACTTGAACTAGAGTCATCAAAATTTGTACAGATACACATCCATGTGAGTACTGATGTTCAGTACTTTTTACTGTTACCACACATACACACTGTCCTTTGACTAAGGGTCTTCGTCAGCTTCTGCTGATTTTCCGATTGCCTTTGAGATTGTTTATTATGACCTATCAGGCAGGTATAGTATCTTATATTTTTTGACAGTCTGCCTGCAAATATCATACTGAGCTGAGAACTCCTATCTGCCAGTATAAACTCTCCGGTCTGTCCAGTCAGGCAGAAAGATAATTACTGGTTCCATCAGCATGGCTGGTATCTCGGGCTCTGATGTTTGACTGCAGATGGCAAGGTGCTGAAATTTTTCACTCCTGTCTGTCAGTATATGTGTGTGTGTGTGTGTGTGTGTGTGTGTGTGTGTGTGTGTGTGTGTCTGTCTGTCTGAAGCTGGGCAGTGAACATCAGTGAGTATGTCTAGCTGGTCCACTTACCAGTCTCTTTGTCTGATTGACCACTTAGTCATTTTAGAAGTTGTTGGTCTGTGGATACCTCTGTGGTATATGGTCATATGGTTATACATAAATTTCCTGTAGAATTTCTACAAAAGCCTAACGAATGGACCTCTCCTCTGCAACTGTATTCCAAAAGAAAGCTGTTTAACCCCTCCCCACCCCCCCTGGCCATTTTAAAGTGGAATAAAGTCAAGAAAATGATGATTCTGTGGATCTTTGATGACATTTCTGGCAGAGTGAAAAGAACTACCATCTCCTCCACTGGAAGTCATTTACACCATCGGGTGTACACTGTCTTTTATTGACCCATGATTGAAAATTACATGACAAATAGTATATACATTACTCTTCTAAAAATAAGGAACCCTGACTAACAGTGGCTGTCTTTTTTTTGCCACCTGAGATTATAGAGTCCATCAGAGCTATCCTGAACATCTAAAACTCTCTATTGACCTCCATGCATATACATAAGAGCCTGTGACCTTTCCTAACAAACCTAATAGCTTGATGAAATATATTTCCACCAGTTATAGTCACTTTATGAAGCATAATCTGAGAGGGAAAGTTTTATAACTCTCAGTCTATCTTTGTGTCATTGCCATGAATAAGCTCATGCAAAAAAATATTTGTCTACATAAAGATTTTTCTACAATTGGTTTCAAGAAGTTAAGAAATAAACAAATGGGTCCCTACTTACTGACCTTTATCAATTTGATAAAGCCATTATGATAATTGTGGTCAGATATAAAGTTGGTAGACAATTTTTTTTAGCTGAGACCTGGTCATTATATCAAAGATTTTGTATTCTTTATAAAATTTGTTCTTTCAGTTTTGAAAATTGTTGGTCTGTGGGCATACCGTGCTGCCTTTCCAACCATTCTGTAATTGTTTAAACTTATTTGTATGTATTAATGATTTATCATTTGTAAAAGAATTCCAGATTTTGATGTTTTTAATGGTAGGTCCTATTGATGGCTCTGTCTGTTAAATTAGGATGAAGAAAACTACATGATAAAAATGATACATTATCATTATTAAGCCAAATGAGTTTCAACTTTTTTATGAATAGAGCAAGGAATAATCCAGAAATCATATATTTGAATAAATCTTAAGAGATTCTATTAAGATTCGCCATTAAGACTGGAATGCCCAGGTTGGCACTGATCAATAGACCATATTATAGCAGCACAACATCTCCACCATGGGACTAGGTACATTGTTTTGTAGCCTGTTAATCAGAGGACGATGGGCTATAGACATACATCACCAATGTGGTGTCAATACAGGTTGTTGTTTAAATTGTGTATATATTTTCAATCCACAGTCAGTTTTTGCTTATAACTGAAATAATATTGAGCAAGTCTGACTGTAACAGGCTGCATAAGTAAAGCAGGACATTGATAAAACCTGACAAACATGGATGTTAGTAAAGTGTTTTAATTGTACCAAAATTTTTATATTTGTAAATTTTACACTTCCTGTCTGTTTGCCTTGTGTTTATACAAATGTTCTGGATAGAGTTGCTTAGACTTATAATCCCTGGACAAATGTTCAGCAGATGAATATTTTCTCATTCCACTCCTTGTGCATTTGATGGCAGATTTATAATAATGATGAGTGACATGTGTTTAAACAAGTGGTTGTTTGACATACACCTCCCTGTATATATCCAACTTATGTATACACAGGCAGACATGTAAATATACAACCCGAGACAGGGGGAGGAGGATGTACAAGATAAAATAATACACTAAGAGTACAGACAAAGAAAAGAATGGAGCAAAAATATGGACATAATGAAAGAAAACTAGCGTGTGGTGTTGTGCCAAGTAATACCGTGCTGGGATTTTATACACAAACAGATGTCCTGCTATTTACATTTTCCGCTCTCTGTGTTCTTCCCTGACTTGTTTGTATGGTACAGGCAGGCATTTTGGGTAACTGAGACCATACATCCACACCGTGAACTTGGCGGGGAACTGACCAGATGCTTCTGTGGCTGATTAGCGTTCTTCTGAACTTTCCCTTAGATGTGACGGAAATCATCACTTTCTCAGTTAGGGAGTCTTTATTTTGGTGTTGCTGGGCTTGGGTGACCCCTGACCACCACAGACCCCTTGGAAGTTAAAAGTAATATTGAAAGATACCTCAGAACTTGGCATTGGATGGTTGACTTACTGTCCCATCCATGTCCATTCAGCTGTGTATGATTTATAATTGGTAAAAAGTATGACCTTTCTCTTTAGGCCTAATTTACTGCAATATAAATTTATCATTTCAACTGCTTTTTGTTCACCTGCTGGCCCATAAAAAATACTCTCTGTCAGGTGCTGTGTTCAAAGCTTTGAAGTTATGGTTTACCTGTACAATATATCACTGTTGACCTTTGTGTTTATACCATAATAAAAGCATATATATGTGGCAAATCACCTAGATTTCCTTTCTAAACTTGTATTTTCAAATAATCCTAACTGTTGGCTGTTTGATTTAAGTGGAGTCATAAAATATTTAACTCATGTCGTGCTGATTCCTTCATATTCCTGTAAAAAAATTACTTATTTATCATTCAGAGCAAACATTTTAACTCAATAGCATAGTCTAATGAAGACTTTAAAATAAAACCAGTACTATGTTTTTATCATATTTTTCTGTTATACTTTTATGTTGATGTTCATGATTTAAAATATACAGAAATATGGTGTTATTTAATCTGATACAGGTCTCGTAAAATATGTGGAAAGGTTTTCTTTTTAGCATATTAAAAATCAAAATGTCACTGTGATGAGAGAAATCATGGCCAATCCCTCAGATGGATTAAAGTCTGATATTACAGGTGATGTCAATCTCATCTGACTTAAACTCACATTTTCATTCATGCCTGTTCATTCTTGTAGCTTTTCTTGGCTCCCTAAGGTTTATCATTCTGCATGTTCCAGTATCCATTCACTCGTTAGTGGATATAGCACCTTCTTGTGGTAAAGACTTTGGCTAGGAGTCTTTGTAAGGGGGCACAAATCCTCAGGCTTGGTCACAAGTCCAACACCCTAACACTTTTGCCACCAGGCTCCACAGTTTAAATGATACTGAGTTTGTAGACATTATTATATTCATGTTTCAATAATGCTTTAGTTTAACTTGTAAGAGTCCTATCAGTAAAAATTAATGGGATTAAATGAGCTCACATTTGAGAATTAAAGAACAATAAAATAAGGCATGAAAGGCATCATCATTGTCAATGATTTCACTTAGTTTGGTTATTTTACAGAAATATATAATATAATAAAATATATATCTTCTTTAGTAGGGTAGAATTATTTCATTCCATTGTTAATTGTTAATGCCAGAGAAGAATGAATTCTGAATTTGAGTGACATTCTGATGTTGATGTTTCAGTCAGAAAAGTGAAATGGGACCAATAAAAAACAGAGCCAAATGCTCTTTGATTGATGACTTTCACTGCATCAACAATAATGATGATTGTTGTATTATTTCAGCCTGTATTGTGATATTGTTCAATGGACTGATTTACTGAGTGGATTTCTTTGCCTTTATAAACTTTATTAACTGAACTTCACATTAAATATATTTATTGCAAGTCTAATATATCAGTAAATACTTCAGCTCATGTTAATTCATTTCAATAAGTGGTGGGAAAATTTCAGTTACAAAAGAAAGAAAGAAACAAACAAGTGTTTCCATGAAAAAAAAATCTGACCCTTTCATGTTTGAAAAAATTATCAGTGGTTTTTGAATATGTGATATTGATGAATAATATTAATCAAAGATGTGACAAAATTACATTTGAACAAATTTGAAGATTGGTTTTGAACATTCTTAAGATAGGTAATGATGAAGCTGGAGATTACTTTTTGTTGTAGTTGTCAGTGAGCCATCATAGTCTCAGTTATTAATCAAAAGGAGAATTATAGTGTCTAAGTGCCCATAATTCTTTGGATTTAAAACTTAGAAATATATTTATGTAATATAATTCTATAGCAGGTATACAGTTGAAGGCCATTGGACTTGAGTTCAGTTGAGAAGGGGGCTGGGGTGGGGGGTGGGGACTAAATGAGTTAAATGTTCCTACTTCTAGGCATGATACTATTACTAATTTAATGTAGATATAGCTGAGTTTATTATGAGTGTTCCCTCGGCTGGTTGAGAGGTGCAACATCTAAATCACACAGCACAGGACCTCGCTCTACCCAAAGTGAGGCCATAAACCAAATCCTTATGTTTATAGGTTGGTTGTCAGCATAAACTACATGGGATCAGATATATTGGTATCCCTTGGGCCTGTGCTTGTGTGGCCTCCTAAATAGGTCATTTTGTTGTCATGTTGACTAAAGATATGTTTAATCGGATGGTTATAAAACAGTCAGCATGCATTGTCTGTGAGACAAAAGGTCCTGTTTGGTGATGACTGGGCTGCAGCATTCATGGAATGTTTCAGTTGTGTGCTGTAGGAGATACAGCTTGGCTTGTTCAGTTTTTTCCTCCAATGATGAAACGCAGAAGTGTGAGTTTTATTCACAGTTCTCCAGACCACTTGAAGATTTGCCACTTTAGCTTGGGCTGCTTACAGTATAAATAGCTACTGTAATGTAAGTGGGAGGCAGTTGAATCCTGCACAGGGTGGGACACATATATTATACCTTTATTAATTCACTGATAGTGTTCCACAAGTATATGATATATGATGATAATAAAGTGAGCACCTTCTGACTGATATACTTGTTTTATACAGTTATTATGCTCCAAGCTTTAGAATGTGCTTATTGCACCTTCAGCTTTGCCCACAGCTACACGGAAAACCATCCTAACTCTTAAAATGATTATAGACAATTGTTTTGCAAAATGGTGCAGTTAATGACAAGTTAATCCTGTTACCAAAAGGGGGAATTGTTTTATTCAAGTTACCTTCCAAATAGCATAAACACAATAGGAGATTTATTCATTATTTATAAACAGAGAAACTTGAGTTTATAGGCAGATCAGTTGATTTTTGTATCCTAGCTCATGTAGCTACTGACTGACAAGCCCTTTGCAACATATGCATACACATTTAGAAATCAAAACATTATAGTTGGCCTACTTGGCAGTGCTGGGCTACCTGTAAAGAATACTGCATGAATCACAGGTAAATAATATAACTACATACACAATATGGTATCAGATCCAGTCATGCTATGTCATTCAGTGCAGCACGCTCAATTTCATTTCCAACGAGAAGTCTGCATTTTAAGAAATGCAAGCCTCTGCCATGTGTTTGCATTCACTTATTCTGCCCATATCCCCAGGTTCATTCATGCATCAGTGACTGTACATTTGTGAATATTCCTTGATGACATTCCTGAATCCAGGTCAAGTGTCAGATCCACACCAAAATCTAATAGATTCTTCCTTTGCCCATCTGTGAAATGCCATGAAAATTACATAAGATTACATTTATGATTGTGTGATTCATGTTGTGAACAAACACAAAAATACACATGAACAGGGATGTACACATAATCTCTTGTTCTCTGAAGCAACAACATGTTTTATATAGATTTCACAACAGACCTTTTATAACTATGCACAAACTTGCACAAAGCAAACAAAAATCGAACTGTATTATAACCATTGCTGATTCAGCAGAGAACTATATAATGGTAGTACAAAACCACATTAGATTAATATACCTTTCTTTGTTTGTTGTAATAATTTACCATGGTATTGTACTCTCATGAAGTTTACAAATGGTACCCTGAGGTCTAAAATGTTTGCAATCACACACTGCAGTTTTCTTTACTGTTTATATTATCTGTTGCATCTGCAGCTATCTGTTTTGCATCAAATAATGCTTTGCACTTTTCTAAAAAAAAAACATTTGTTCATTATATTCCTTTTGCTGTACATATACATTGGAATTTTAATTCAGCTGTATTTTCTATAGAATGAATTGAAGACCACTTGTATTCTTTTGTTTTTCATCCAGATTTTTACTCTTTGTTTCCCCTTGATTTCTGTGTTATCTACTTCTTTATTAATGTTTTACTTTTCTTATTTCCTATTTTCCCTCTTTCTTTCTGTCTTTCATCTTGTTTGCTGTCTGTCTGCTTTTCTAATTTTAATTTCATTTGGACACTTGTCCCCCCTTCCCCTACCTGCATATCCATAGATCGATACACTCATTAATATATTTTCCTCTATTTCTTAATCTTTTATTTTCTCAACTTTTTTCTCTTTGTATTCTGAGGAGGAAGCCTTGGTGGTCAGCATAAATAATGGCTGTCATGATGCCAACAATAGTGTCTGTTCTAAGTTGTCCTTTCAATATAAAACAGAAAAAAAGTTATTCTTGAACTGTGACAGAAAAATACAAAAAGGAATATCTGGGTACACTGTGTATATACAGCATTTTTCTTCAAGTACACCACTGAAAGGTCTGGCAAGTACAAATACTGGGGAGTTCACAACATGATGGGTATGTAGTGTCCCTGTGATTTAAACACAAGAGCCCTATGTACTGCCATTGTACTTCCCACTCTAAATAGCAGGAATGTACAACAGGCCCAAGGAGGTACAGAAGTGAGCTATTGTTGCTTTCTTTAGGATGAGCCATGAAGGTACTTGCTGGTGTTAAAGTATTGCACTGCGGTAGATCACTTGAGTTTTTTGGGAAAACTCCACGGCAGTATGCATTTGGCCCCACTTGTCTGCGCTTTCTCCCACTTTTCATCACCCCAGTGGCAAGTATTCGGGGTCCTGAGGCTCCTGATGCCTCCCTTGGATGTGTGAATTTTCAGCAGGCTCTCAGAGCTGATAAGCCAGTGGAGGGGTGGAGTACAGCTGATTAGACTCTGCCCCAAGAGCTAATTTAGTCTTTGTGCATAAGCTGCAGGAATAAGCCAACAGAACGCTTGCCACACAGACAAGATGTGTGTACTATATTGGATAGGCTTCACCTGTGATGAGGGGAAATGGGATAGCCTGTCAATCAAACTGAGTGAATAGTTCAATCAGTAGCTCACTGGTAGTTCTACTCTGTGCCTCAAGGTGGCACCACCTGTCAAATAAGATCCTGTCATGTGTCATTTCTGGCATCTTTATATAATTATACTGCAATTTAATTTATGCTGTATTGTAATTAATTTAAATCCATGTGAATAGAAAAAAATTTAATAATACTTGAGAAAGAGATGTAATGAAAGTTATTAAAAATCATACTTTTCAAAGAATATCCCTGTCTTATTTTATATATGATGAAACTGATCATAATTTTATATATATATATATATATATATATATATATATATATATATATATAGTTATAATCATAGATTTATCATTTATAAAATAAGACAGGGGACATTCATTTAGATTTAGCAGTCTCTTAATTAAGGAGAAATAGGCCTGATTTACAAGAATGAAACCAAAACCAGCTTTTTCAAAATAATTAAAAATTGCAGTTAATTTTTTATGCGAGAAAACTTTGTTATTCACATCATTTAAATATTAAAACGCATAATAGTCAAGGCTATTGGTCTTATGCAAAAACAAATACATTAAGTAGTAGCTGATTTGCTGTTGATGTCAGACATTCCTTCAAAATAAAAACATAAAAACTCACTGATGATGCCATGCCATCTGCCCAAGAGGAGACAGAAAAGTACGAAAGGTTTCAAAATGTAAATGCTAGTTCTTGTCTTTATGTCTCTCATTTCATTTTAGACCTCCTTACACATTGGTGCCTTTCAATGTGAAGATAGAACAGATAGTGAAAAAAAAAAAAACACCAAATTTCAGTTGACACCAATTATTTTGTATTCCTCATTTCAATTTGCAACAATTTGTTATGATTTTTTGTTGGAATATTCAGTTTAGTTTTCTTTTGTGTAAAGACAGATACAGCCCTGGAAGATGTACTGACCACCTTACAACTATCAAAGATTATTCATGCATATTTCTACACATAGTCCATATACTTGTGCAATTCTATATATAGCTGCAGTTATACAAATCTTTGCTTGTTAAAGGCTTCGGACAGTGGAGACATCATTCAATAGGATTTTCACAATAAACATCCTTATGACCTTCTGTTACCAGAGACCTTAGGCATGTTTATTTAAGGTAGGCGGTGGATTTGTTCCCCATCCATACGGTACCACCCCCTGTTTTCACAGACATCGTGGGGTCTGGTCTTACAAAGGGTACCTTGTGTGGAGAAATTGTAGAAGATCGTGGGGAGCTACAAGAACTTGACAAGCAGCGAAATGAGCGTAATCATTTGATGCCACCTCTGAGCTGCACTGTGTTTGTATTGGTGTTTTGTACCAGCGTGGTGTTGTTTAGATCTGGATGGTGCCATGTTTTTACAAGATCTATACCTTGTCCTCGATATCGGCTCTCAATCCTGGCTTTACCAACAGGTGTTACGGTTTTTGTGGCCATTTTGTATGAATAGAATTCTTTGTACAGCCCTTCCTGTTTAATATCAAAAGGCCAATTGTGTCCTGTTCTGCCTGTTTTAAAAGTTCATGAATTATTACAGTAAAATAAATACTACTTTAAATGTTCACTACAATTTGTAATTTCTTTTAAATGTTAATTACTCTTTTGAATTAGGCAGTGCTCATTTAAGGGTATATTTGATTAGTTCAGGCAGAAATACTTAAAATGGAAGAATAATTTTATACATGTTGTACAGACAAGTGTTGTTCATTTGTGCTACTCTGAAATGTATGTATCATCAAATCCCTGCCATTTAGGTTTGATGACTGTATTGGTAATAATATTGACCTCACCTTTATTTTTAAATGGTTTACTGTTTTGAAAAGTCTAGTAACTTTATGGTGGTACATTGCCTTAATAAAAAATCCTTATTAAAATCATGAAATAAGTCATAATAAATATTATTATAAAATTTGATGAAACCAGACATAGAAATCATAGTGATGCAAAAACAGAAAATCAGTGAAGAAAATTTAATAATGCATGGTCCTAAATCAACACACACACACATTTTCCATACATAGATTTTATATTAGGTGGTGAAATGGCTAATGTAGCGGCCTGGATTAGCTGCTTGATTGTTTTAAATCAATGGCAGTTTGACTTTAGGCTGTGCCAGAATCTGATGACTGTATGACTGTATGAACAAAGAGATACAAAGCATCCCTGTTTCTGTAACAAACCAAGTGCAGATAAAGAGCTGTAAAAAACATGTGCCTCGTGTACTTAACAAAGTACAGTGAAACTATTTGGTGTACACACAAGCATACAAATCTCACATTTGAATCGTTAAAAAAAAATGGGACATCATGACATTACATTAATTGTCATTTCATAATCGCCCACCAAAAAACCCTCTCACTTCAGCCATGTAATCATGCCTGTGGTCTGGGTGAATTTATCACAGTTAACAATGGGGATTGTGTACATGGTAACCCACCTATAGAGTATCAGTGCTGCTTGATTTGATTTAGCTAGCGGGGCTGCAGTAAATTAACACATGCCTTAGATTTAAACAGGTAGGTCCCAGGCAAATTCTGTTAATTTGTGATATGTCTCCAACCATGTTTTAGACACTTATTCTTCAGGCATCAGAAAAGGGACCATATCTAAATTATTGTCCTGAGGAAGTTGAAGAAAGATTATAAATTAGCTGGTGTAATGGTAGTAAAATACAGGCTAGCTATTGGTTGAACTGTTTATACCAACACCGGCCCGGGTACAGAGATCTGTTATTGATTAACTAGGACTATTGCTATTTGTCCATCCAATAATGGATCTCACCTGAATTTGATTCATGGCAGACTCAATATATTTAATGAGGTCAAAAGTCACAAGACTTTTTGATGAACTTATATGATCTGAATCCCTTCCTGTCTGTTGTATCAGTTAATGAATTTCATATTTTTCTTTTATGTTTTTCTTGTCAGAGCCACCAATGATTTCCTCAGCTTTTGTCACAGGTCTCAGTAATTACGTTGGTCTAAAAGCATTAAGTGGTATATCTGCCAGACTCTGTTTGGTGAAGCTTAGGAATAAACCTTGGGTTGAGGTTGATAATATGGAAACATCCTGCTTTTTTACAATACTCTGCAAATACCCAAATTTAATGTTAAATTTGGCAGTTTTACCAATGTCTGTCATTCCGTCCTTCTGTCATTCCGAAATCAAATAGTTGCACAGACTTTTTTTTGCAATGCCTGCAGATATTGGCCTGATTTTTGGTGTTAGGGCAGATAATGACCAGTTACAGATCAAGTTCGCGTTTCGTCCTGGTTGACCTATTTTCGACCGTTAACGGCTCCTGAACATGGAAAATTTCATGAAAAATAGAAATTTTCATGAAAAATGCACATGTACAGACTTTTTTTTGCAGTGCCTGTTGATATTGGCCTGATTTTTGGTGTGCAGGCAGATAATAACCAGTTATAGATCAAATTCTCGTTTAGTCAAGGTTGACCTAATTTTGACGGATTGACAGCTCCTGAACATAAAAAAAATTTCATGACAAAAAAATAAATTTTCATGACAAATGTACAGCCTTTTATAGCCCTCAGCCCATAGGCTGATGGGCTATTGTCGTCACCCAAGCTGTCCATCCGTCTGTCCATCTGTCCGGCGTGCGTATGCAGGGGTCCATTAAACTTTACCTTGTGAGTGGGATATCTCTAAAAGGATTCCCCTTTGGATTTCATCAGTGAAGATGTATATCGATAAAATCTCGGTCAAATTCAAAGATGGTTGACCTTGACCCATTCTTCTACATTTTAGAGCTGATTATAGATAAACACTAAGAAACTTATATCTCAGGAACCATTGTGTGGATTTTCATAATACTTACTATGGTCACTGGGACTGATGGTCTGTACCTGCTGCACAAGTTTGATGGTGCCACCTACAATTTCAGGTTATTTATGAATTTTTATTGGATTTTTCACCTTTGGCCTTGTGAGCAGGATATTTCTTAAAGGATCGCCATAGGAATTTGTATTTCTTTGGTGAAATTGTATATCAACAAAATCTCAGTCAAGTTCGAAGATGGGTGACCTTGACCTATTTTTCTTTGTTTTAGAAATGATTATAGAAAACACTTAGAAGATTATATTTCAGGAACCATTGTGTGGGTTTTCATAAAACTTACTATGGTCATTGGGACTGATGGTCTGTACGTGCTGCACAGTTTTGGTGGTGCCACCTACAATTTCTGATTTTTAATGAATTTTAATTGGATTTTTCAATTTTGGCCTTTTTTCCTGGATATCTCCAAAGGTATTCAACACAGGAACTTCATTTCTCCAGTGCTATTGCATATTTACAAAATCTTGGTCAAGTTCAAAGATGGGTGATCTTAACCTAATTTTCAAGGTCATAGAGCTTAAATAGAAAAAAAACTTAGAAGCTTATTTCTCAGGAAGCATTTGGTGGATTGTTATGAATCATGGTACATACCTCTCCAATTTAAATTTGTAACTGATTATCAGCTTTTGCTAATATTCTAGTTTGGCAGTGCAATGCTTCCAGATACTGGCCTATTTTTTGGTCTGTTGGCGCATAATGACCACTTACAAATTAAGTTTGCGTTTCGTCCCAGTTGATCTTATTTTTGACCATATGACAGATCCTGAACATAGAAAATTTCATGAAAAATAGAAATTTTTATGGAAAAATGCACACGTATGGACTTTTTTTCACAATGCCTGCAGATACTGACCTGATTTTTGGTGTATTGCTTGAAAATGACCCGTTATAGATAGAGTTTGCATTTTGTCCTAGTTGATCTACTTTTGACCATATGACAGCTCCTGAACTTAAAAAACTTAGCAAAATTTAACAAATATCTCTAATTTGCTCCAGGCGGGGGTATTCATGTTGTTCTGACACTTCAAGTTTGTGTTAATTAGTGTACCTGGTAAGCAGAATAAAATATTATATGACAAAGCACTTTAACTCCCCATATATAGTGATTTTGTTATATAAATGGGTACTATATATATATGGTACTACATTGTATTTTTTATATACTTTTAGTTTGTGGTGGCTCATATACAAATACTCTTAGGATTTTTTTTTTTTGGATGGGGATGGGGTACTTGCTACAGTCAAGAAACAGAGCAGTTGTGCTGATGTTAGTAGGCCTATATGATGGTCAGACCATAGAACTTTCACATTCCTGGCAACCATTAAGTCAAAACACAACACCCTACAAATCAGACACTTCCCATATTTAACGAGCATCCCAGGAGCTTTCAGTTAATGGGAATTCATGTGTTAATTAACCATATGATTTACATAAAGTTTATGTGCCAACTTAAACAAGTAATGAGGTAAAAACAAACTAGATTGTCTCAGTATGGACAAGTCAGTTTACTGTGCTTGCATTCACAAAGATTGTTGGAGCGTCTCATTAAGAATTAAAATCAGAATATTCAATTACACTCTCAAATCCTAACGGATTGTATTTATTCCCTGTAATAGCCACCAAGTTAATTGCCACCACAAAAATTACTTATAGCAGAAAAGGTGTTCATTATGAATTTAATCATTAGCATGTCCACCACATCACCAAACCTAATTTAATTAATCTGTTTGAAGACTTGTGAGATGGCCTAGGGTTGCGCTGGCAGTCAATTGACTTTAATTACTATGTTTATCTCATGTCCTTGATGGTTTTAAGAAAACACCAAATACAGACCATTATTCTCCTGTTTTCTTTATTCCTTAAATGAAAACTTCCAAAGTCTAAACTGAAATATCCATGTGCATGTCATTTATTGGAGAATTTGTTGTAGAGATTGTTTTATATAATGCAGAAGTTGTGTGGACAATTTAAGTTGATTTTGATTCACCCCTTACAGTTTACTGCACAGCACTGTACTCCCTATTGTCAAATTATTCATATGTGTTGTAATTATTATAAAAAAAATAACATTTAATTTTACCAAAGGAAAATGCATTATGAAGGGAATTTTGTTTCTTTCACAGGGTTAATGCAAAATTATTTTGAAATGAAAAGCAAATACTTGAGGTTAATGAAAGATGTTCACCATGTGTGTTGTTTCATCAAGTGTTCATTGAATATGGTTTTAAACTGGCTACCTTGATTTATTAAACTAATATCTAAAATATGCCATATCCTCACATTAAATCACAGATAAACTAATGTAGGAATATACATACATGCTGCCTTGAGTCCTTTGGTAATTGTTATAAATTATTAGATTAAATAAAAAACTTGCAGTTATGAGATAAGAGCAGATAAGATTCCAGAATTTCCCCTTAAAATGAGACTCTCACAGGGATAACACTGGGGCCCTGCCACTCCGCAAGAGACACCTTGACCACAAGCCCATAAAGTAATTGTAATTATCCACAGTGCTGTAAGAGTGCTTTGTACAAAATCCTCATGGAGAATCAATGTGATATGGTCCCTGTATTATGGTATATGATATAATGTATCCCATAATTTGAACAAAATGTGCACATCTGTATACACATTCACAGCTGTCTATTTCTATTAGTCAGTTTGAGTGTCTCCGGTGTAAACTATACTACAGTTATGTGAACTCTTCATGTCACATGACTGCCAGTGCTAGTCTGTGCTACTGTTGTACAGTCCTCGTCATCAGGGGGGATGCTGTGGTACAGTAACAGGGTGTGTCTACTTAATGAGGTAACAAGTTAAAACATCACTTGTACATGCTGCTGAGGTTGAGGTTACATGTCAATGACTTGTGAACATCACCATTTTATGGATACTGGGGCTTGTTTTACAGTCCTCATAAGGGTTTCAAATTTGCAATATATGTGAGAAGGAAATAATAATGAAAATAAAACCAGTCTCAATGCATAAAAAGCCCCATCAACACAGTTTAAAGCCCCTGAACACTGTAGGAGATCATGTATGTCATTCATTCCTGCTATGTCAAAAGTTGAAGTTATGAATAATAAAACTCACAGATCAGTTATCGAAGACTGATGTTTTTATAAAGGAAATGCAGATTTTTAGCTCAGCTGACTATAAGTCATCTGAGCTATAGTCGTGGTCCATTGTCCGTCGTCCGTCCGTCTGTCCGTCCGTCTGTCCGTCCGTCCGTAGATGTGGCACGTTTTGAAACCGTAAGACTTAGGAATCCAAAATTCAGCATAATGTTAGATGTCCCGAAGATCTCCTACCAAGCCGAAAACTGGGTCTTTGCGACTTCGTTCCTTTGAGAAATTAAGGAAAAACCTCAAATTTTTATTAAAAACCTATTTTCACTCTTCAGGACTGCCTAATATCAAAACCACTCATCTGTTTTTCCTCATATTTACCATAAATATTCTTCTATATAGTTCCTATGTACATGCCAGAAATTAAGTCTGTTAAGTATAAATTCTTTAAGTTATGGGCCCGAACATAATAGACTTTGTAAAATATCAGGAAAAATATTTACTCACTTAACATGAAAAATTTTGAAACTACCGTAAAAGTCGTTGCAGAAGTCGCGACTTGTACTAGGAAATTGAATTCTAAAAACAAGAATTTTCTAGAAAAGTCGGGGTGCGACTTATAATACGTACTTATCCCATCTCAGTCAGCTTTCCCGGTATATGGAACGACGTCAGTTGAGCGATAATATGCGATACCTTAACCAGTGCTTTGTGACACGTCTCTCCCCAATAGTTTAAACCTTTAACCATCTCTAATGAAAATCTGCCTTATATTTTGTGAACTGACGGAAGTTTGATTTTATTAATATGATATTTGCCCAGTTCATGGCCTACCCGTTCTGACAAGTCGCAATTCAAGTGACACTTCCTAATCTGCGTTACTGTTATATCACAAGTCAATTTGACGCATATGCCAGTCTGCCGCTCTTTGATGTACATTTTCTTTCCGTTTAATCTTTATGGGTATGCGTGTCATTATGAAAAACTCGCGGTTCCATATCCGTTTCTACATGTAAAGTTGTCACATTCAAGTTTGATTCACTAAAGACACGTGAGTTCTATTGCCTGCCCGGTTGATCGCTTGGTACCAGCTGACCTTTGAAGCCATGTAGCGGAAGTTCAAACCCCGGGTCACCCGTTCAATGACCTTTACATCCCCAGGTCAACTAAGCCTTCTGTGACTGATATCCACAGTTATAAACTCCCATTTTAAGAACCATCAGATCACAGTCACCATCTCGTGGTTTTCAAGCGTATTGGATAACAATGTTATAACGTTTCACGTGAGCTGCAAATATACGATTTGCTTCGTGATTTACCCGTGTCTCTTTCATGACGATCGTATGCCCGGTCAACAATATAACGGCACGCATGCATTACGGTCAATCGTGCGTTGACGTATTCGTGATTTTTTTAATGAAGACACATTAATAAATACAATGAAATAAAAAACACCATACAGGTATATATTTTATTTTCTGAAATTGCCACATACGTACCTAAATTCCACGGGAACCGGCATCGTTTGTTGTCCTGACGGATTTTGTTCGATACGGCCGAGTCTGCCATACATCTAAGCCATTTGAATATATTCAATGATAACGATGGAAATTGGACTCTCCAGATATTATCACAGAATAAATCATTAGTCTCAGTAAATATAATACCCGTAAATTCAATTATGTTTATTTTTTTATTTAACTGACCGGTCAATTAAGCGTTCATTATCCCCTTGTTGACTGACATATTTCAGTGATTTAAATGATACCGTGCATGTACCGCGCCTTGATGGTAAGTTGTAACAATTAATTCAAGGGTTACTTAATTCAGTTTGAAAGCCCATTTAAGAAGTTAGGTGAATAAAATCAAACTAAATTATTCTTTCCATCTTTCAATAATCTTTAGTTAAAAATATGCCCAATGCGACGGTTTGAGACTCGTCACGCGTGCGCAAACTGATCGTAGTGTAATGAATCCTCCATACATTTGACGATCTTTAACGTACAAATCTTACCTGACAATCAAACCCGACTTTATATGTAATGATTCTCTTGTTATTCCTGAAATATTAGCATTGAATTAAAGCTGTCCAATTAGTTTTATGTTTAAATGGTTTACTAGTTAATAAACCACATTAGTACTACGGGGACGTTGGTTGTAATCTTGCACCACAAGGAATGATACTTGAATTCCGTAAGTATCAGGTGGTTGGGACGCCTCTGAAGTCGGGGTGCGACCTATATTATGGACTTTTCCTGAAACAAAACTTGAACGGCTTTTTCAAGAGGAATCCTTAAAGTCAGGGTGCGACTTGTAATAAGGATGCGACTTCTGCAACGACTTTTACGGTAGAGTCTATTTTCCCAAGTATATAACTATGTTTAATTAAGATTTAATTGTTTACCCAAAATTAGATCTGAATTTTGAAAATTTTTTAAGTTATTAGCATAAAAATGAAATCAATACCTTAAATTTAGCCCAACTTTGACCATGGCACGTTTTTCTCCTGTATGTACCATTGATTTAATTTTCACAGCATGTAAACATAAATATTAAATTTGTCTAAATCTGAAATTTGAAAATAAAAGCTTGAAAATTAAGCTAGTTATTGATTTTTTTTCTTGAGGCTCTACTGTAGTCATTTGCTTTGATAACAGATTACAGATGCAGGGTCCCACTCCAGTTCACTGGAAGTCCGGCTATGCCAAGGTTTCTGATTAGTTACAGTCACTGGGGGAGACCCCCTGCTGTGACAGGTGTACAGTTATTCTAATATCACCAGCCCAATCCCCCCCCCCCCCCCCCCCCCCCCCCCCCGGCAAACCCAACCCACTAAGTGTAATGCAGTAATATTTATTGTATCGCCAGACATAGTCTGGAGATACTATGGTTTAGGCATGGTCGCGCCGCCGCCGCAGAAATTTCTTTTGGACACAATAACTCAAAAAATATTTCACGGATCTTTACCAAACTTGGTATATGTATAGATATGGGTGAGAGGACGACGCCTATATAAAATGAGGTCATGACCTCAACTAGGAGAGTGACCTTGACCTTGAATAGGTTCAATTTTGGGGAAAATCACACAAATTCTTAAATATCTCAAGAAAACTTGCATGGACTGATCCCAAAATCAAGTTGATCAAAGATCATGGATAGGGTTGTCATGTTCCAGAAACTGGTGGCGCCACCTATTATTCTTTACTTGTTTTCATGCCGTTTAATATCCCAAAAATTGCTACTTGACAGTACTGTGAGCATTATAAGTCAAAAACTAATGGACAGATTTCTTTCATATTATGCAAATACATAGATATGGGTTATGGGATGATGTTTATTTAAATTGGGGTCATGACCTTTCCTATGAGAGTGGCCTTGACCTTGAATATTGCCATATATGGTGAAAATCACACAAAATCATTAATTTCTCAATAAGGGATGCATGCATTGGTCCAAAAATCAACTTGACCCAAGATCTTGGATAGTAATGTCATGTACCGAAAACAGGTGGCGCCACCTGTTATTCTTTTACTTGTTTTCGTGGCGTTTAATACCCCATCATTGCCACTTAACAGTACATTTATAACCTGTGAGCATTATAAGTCAAAAACTAATGGACAGATTTCTTTCATATTATGCATATACATAGACATGGGTTATGGGATGATGTATATATAAATTGGGGTCATGACCTTTCCTATTAGAGTGGCCTTGACCTTGAATATTGCCATATATGGTGAAAATTACACAAAATCATTAATATCTCAATAAGGGATGCATGCATTGGTCCAAAAATCAACATGTTCGAAGATCTTGGAAAGTATTGTCATGTACCGGAAACAGGTGGCGCCACCTGTTATTCTTTTACTTGTTTTGTCCTGTTTAATACCCCATCATTGCCATTTATCAGTACTGTGAGCATTATAAGTCAAAAACTAATGGACAAATTTCTTTCATAGTATGCATATACATGGATATGGGTTATAGGATAATGTTTATTTGAATTGGGGTCATGACTTTTCCAATGAGTGGCCTTGACCCTGAATAATGCCATAAATGGTGAAAATCACACAAAATCATTAATTTCTCAATAAGGGATGCATTGATTGGTCCAAAAATCAACTTGAACGAAGATCTTGGATAGTAATGTCATGTACCGGAAACAGGTGGCGCCACCTGTTATTCTTTTACTTGTTTTCGTGCCGTTTAATACCCCATCATTGCCACTTAACAGTACATTTATAACCTGTGAGCATTATAAGTCAAAAACTTATGGACAGATTTCTTTCATATTATGCATATACATAGACATGGGTTATGGGATAATGTATATATAAATTGGGGTCATGACCTTTCCTATTAGAGTGGCCTTGACCTTGAATATTGCCATATATGGTGAAAATTACACAAAATCATTAATATCTCAATAAGGGATGCATGCATTGGTCCAAAAATCAACATGTTCGAAGATCTTGGAAAGTATTGTCATGTACCGGAAACAGGTGGCGCCACCTGTTATTCTTTTACTTGTTTGTGCCGTTTAATACCCCATCATTGCCATTTATCAGTACTGTGAGCATTATAAGTCAAAAACTAATGGACAAATTTCTTTCATATTATGCAAATACATGGATATTGGTTATAGGATAATGTTTATTTGAATAGGGGTCATGACCTTTCCAATGAGTGGCCTTGACCTTGAATATTGCCATATATGGTGAAAATCACACAAAATCATTAATTTCTCAATAAGGGATGCATTGATTGGTCCAAAAATCAACTTGAACGAAGATCTTGGATAGTGTTGTCATGTACGGGAAACAGGTGGTGCCACCTTTTACTTGTTTTCATGCCGTTTATTACCCCATCATTGCCACTTAACAGTACTGTGAGCATTATAAGTCAAAAACTAATGGACAGATTTCTTGCATATACATAGACATGGGTTAGGGGATGATGTTTATTGAAATTTGGATCATGACCTTTTCTATGAGAATGACCTTTTCTATGAGTGTGGTCTGATATTAATTGTTGCTGAAGATGGGGGGCCTATTCTTAAAGGGGAGGGATTAATTGTCTGGCGATACTATGGCACCTGCGGTGCCAAGAAATATCTAGTTGTTTTCAATGTATTTCCTTAATTGTAACGCTGTTTCCACTCCAATATACAAAAACTTTCCTTAAAAAAGTAATTCAAGTGTAATCCAGAAGATGCCATGTTGTGTTAATGTAGCATTTTTAAAGAAATTAATTTTCTTTTAAATAATTTTAACAGATATAATTGAACCCATCAGTATGCTTAAATTTATAAAATATGAAGCACATTATGGATAAATAAAGACACAATTAAAAATTGTGATATCTAAATCAAGTATTATTTTTAGATATTTATTGTTTTGCAGATTTAAAAGATATATTTTTGTGGTAAAAAATAAATAAACATTTGTATGCATGGTGTGGTGTTATATGACAAGATTGAGATTTATGATGATGAAATTGAGAATTATGAATCAGCTTTTATATTCAGATGTATCTGTTTTATTGGAAATGTATAGAAATATAAACTTAAATTTAAAAAAAAATTGATGTGATAAAAAAATTAGGATTTAATAAAAACATTTGTTCATTATTTTCATGCCACAGCAGAATTTGAGATCAGGCTTTGTTTGCCCTGTTTTATGTTGTTAATTAGTTATATTTCATCTGTATACATTTCATAAAAAATACATATATATTTAATAATATAAATTATACAAAAAAATAGATTCAGTTGAACTACTGAAATGTCAACAGTTAATCAAAAAGCCAACTGATGATCATGGTAATAGTACAGATCATTTGTTCACAAACTGCTCACATGCTTCAGTTTTCAACATTAGGAAACACATGGTCAGGTCACAAAATATTATTTGCAACAATTTCTTGCTCATCAATACAAACCAATCATATGAACCAACCATGGCCTTTATTACCTCTTCCTCTTACACTTGATCTCCATTTAATATTATTTTAGATTTTTACCTTCAAGGTCAACTTCAGCTGAGCACAGTGACCCATAGGTCCCTTGTTTATATTATATGCTAAAATGGAACAAGGATTTCCAGTGGTTTGTAGTTCCCTTTGGTTTTCATCAAATTGTTGAGATTTAGTGAGATTTTGAAACCAACCACTGTCAAACTTTGATTTGGTCAGAAATATAGTGTACATGATGCATTAGATGCAGCAGAGTAGAGACAAAAAGAGACATAAACTTTATTAAAACCCTTTCCTGTTTACATTTATTTTGATACTGTTTACCATCACAATTTACATTACAGGCAATAAAAATAAATATGCAATATATTTTACCAGTGAGAATTAAAATATAGCCATATTAGGGAGCTTTAGGTACCTATTTTGAGTGCCCTTTAGTAAGTCTATAAAGCCTGATGGGTTAAATCAGATGAAATTAATATTTAACTTGGATTACAGGTCAGTAAACTTTTGAACATTGTAACATTAACTGCCCTGTGCTAGTGTTAACCTAGTGAAAAAAATGTGATAAATTATATTAATAAAAATTTGCTTGTGCTGCTGGTTAGAGAACTTAGTTGTAAAAACTGTTCTGCACCATTTTTAAATTACAGGAAGGATTTTTCTTGCCAGTCTTTTGGTATATTGTAGCTGATGTTTATATATCACAATTAACATGGTACAATTAAATTGGTACATTGAATTTGTGTATACAGTGGAACCTCTGTTTACAGGCACCTCTGTACTAAGGGCACCTCCCTCAAGGCCACTTTTGGGCAGTCCCTTGAAAGTAGGTCCCAAAATCTATAACCTCACTACTAAGGACACCTCTCTGTTGCAGACAAAATGTCAGGTCCCGTCAATGTCCATATTCAGAGGTTCTACCATACATCACTTGTTGCTTTGAAATAGCATTTATATCTTTTGTTGGGTAGGATTATAAATAATGTAGCAGGTATAATCTTGATGCTCTGTCAAATATTTTTCAGTTGACTATACTGATTAAGGCACTTTTTCACAAGTTCAAATAATGTATGCAAAAGAAGTGCTTTTATTGTATTACATTATGTAAGTTTATGTATTTATAAAGATTGAGGCCAAGGTCAGCATATACAAAGCTACAAAACAGACCATGAGCTGAATCATTACATCCAATAGTGGTTATTTTCTTATCACCAATATAATAAAATGTATCAAACCAATCAAAAGTTAAAAAAAAGGTATATTTCAAGTCACGCTTTCCATTAAAATTAGAGTTAGCAGCACTGAAATAGGTATGTGTTCTTAATTTCTCTGAGAGGAGAGACATGATACATCAAGTCAAGTAAAAGAAGCAACCCCATCTTGCTATTGATTCCAGGGGCAATTTACACGGAAATGGGTCTGGGTTGTGATGTATAGGTATGCACAGGCCTTCTTGTGATGCTAAAAGCAAAGGGAAAACTGTCGCAAAGCACTTGATGAGCGTACAGATGGTTCGGTTTATGCAGCGGTGAGATGTGCTGAATATTTGTACATATTTATAAATACATATAAGGCTGTTTCTTGTCTTAATGAGCTTTAATTCATGTCTTTACAGGAGGGGAGGTGTCCTGAGAGATTCCGTCAAGTCTGTTTTGCGGTAAGACAGTTTAAACCATCCATAGACATTTACACCATAAGAATACATATTTGAAGTTGCACACAGCCAGAAGGTTAAAGCGGGCTATTCACCTGCATTATATGTAGAATTTATGTTCTTTCTGGCTTACTGAGGATACATTTGAATGAACTGTATGTAATTTCTGCCAAGAAAAGTTCTTTTATTGCCTTCGTGATGGATGCATGAGCTTGATGAGCAATGTTTAACTGTAAGCTATTAGTAAGCAGGTACACAATTTAAGTGTTGTAAAAGAAAATACCATAAAATTCCTTGCACGACTTGTACTAGGAAATGTAATTCTAAAAAAAAAAACAGACTTTTCTGCCAAAGTCAGGGTATAATTTGTAATACCTACTCCTTATCCTGTCAAAGTCAGCTTTCCTGGTACATGAAACAATGTCACTTGATAATGTCAATAATTTACACCTTTAACCATCTTTTCTGAAAACGTGCCTTAATTATGTGTGGAAAACTGATGGGATTTTACTTTTATTAACATGAAATGCAAATAATAAAGTTGCCCAGTTCAAGGCCTACCTGTTCTGTGACAAGTGACACTTCCTATGCGTGTCATTATGAAAAACTCAAGGTTCCATAGCCGTTTATACATGTAAAGTTATGTTACATTCAAATTTTCTCCACTAAAGACATGTGAATTCTTTTGCCTGCGTGGTTGATCATCAGGTACCAGCTCACCTTTGAAGCCATGGAGTGGAAGTTGAAGCCCCAGGTCACCCCTGCAATGACCTTTACATCCCAAGGTCATATAAGCCTTCCATGACAATATCAACAGTTGTAAACTCATATATTAAGAACTATCAGATCATGGTCATGTCTGGTGGTTTTTAAGCATTTTAAATGTTATATAACGTTACACATGAGCTGCTTGTGCCATGTGCCATGTGAGGAGGTGCCATGCTGGTGGTGGGGGTGCTCAGGCTTTGGTGCAATGTGGCTGTGGATGTCTGCTGCTCTCCAGATTCTGAAGACTTTTCTTACAGCCAATGGTTTGGGCAGCTTTGGCTGCTGGGCTGCTTGGTGTTGGGCTTGGGCCATATCTTAGCTGCAAATCACAAAATCTTAGTTTTGGATATTCCTAAGTCTTGTTGAGGGAACTAGACATGCGGTGGACCTTTTGCCCCCATTGTCATTGCTTGAGCTACATTCTAAATTATCATCTGCAGTTCAGTTCAGTTGAAAAATAAATATATCCTGGTTCTTTGATTAATTATGCCTGAAGGTTTTTTGGAAATTGTCACAATTTTTAACCCAGCTGACTGTAAGTCATCTGAGCTATAGAGATCACCTTTTGTCCGTCATCCATCTGGTTGTTCAGTTGTCCGGCCATTAACAGGGCACAAATCTTAACTGTTAGACCTAGAAACTTCTAACTAAACATCCAGGGAGGTTCTAGGCAAATCTCCTTGGCAACCTGAAATTATGTCACAGTGACCTATATTTTTCAACCTATAGGAAAAGATGTCATAAAAGCACCAAGACAGTCCAATGGGACGCAAGTGGAATCAATTTGACCTAAAATCTTCTAATATAAAGTTTAAGGAAGTTCGTGGCAAATGTCCTTTGAAACCTGAAAATAGGTCACTGTGACCTTTATTGTGTGACCTATGGACTAAAAACATGATTTTGAGCACCCAGACAGTCAGAGGGGGCACAAATTGCACCTATTAGGCCTAGAATCTTCTGACCTAATATTTTGTGACAGCCTGGGCAAATGTCTTTGGAAACCTCAAATTAGGTCACTATGACCTTTATTCTGTGACCCATAGGAAAAGGTCATAAACCCACAAAGTCAGACAGGGCATGTGTTGTACCCATTAGGCTTAGAAACTTCTAACATGACATCCAGGGTGTGCCAAGGCAAATGTCCTTTGAAACATGAAATTAAGTCATTGTGACCTATATTCTGCAACCTGCAGGGAAGGGGTGTTATATGAGCACCCTGAATGTCAGATGGGCACAAATTGTATGCATTAGGCCTAGAATCATCCAGGGAGCAACATCCAGGGAGGTTTTAGGCTAACTCTTTGGAAACAAGAAAATAAGGTTATGGTACACAGTCTATATTCTATGCGCTATGAGCCAAAGAAATATGAATTTGAGCACCAGACGGACAAGCTGCAAATTGTATCTATTTTCCTTTGGACCATCTATTGAAAAGTCAAGGGAGGTTGTTGGGAAGTCAGATAGGGTAAAAATTGTATCCTTAAGCCCTTCCAACACAACATCCAGGGAGATCTTGGCAAATCCCACTGGAAACCTACATGTTACAGGCCAAAAACATGATTTGAGCACCTTTAACATCAGATGGGTACAAATTGTATGCAGTAGGCCTGGGTCCTGGGCAAATCTCCTTTGAAATTCAAAATTAGGTCACGATGACCTATATTCTGTGAGCTATGCACCAGGAACATGATTTTGAGCCACCAGACAGACAGGGAACAAATTGAATCCATTTTCCTTGGAACCTTCTATTGTGAAATCAAGAGGGTTCCTTGGCAAGTCTTCTGTGAATCCTGAAATTTTAATTTTCCTACATTTTTAGCTCAGCTGACTGTTGGTCATCTGAGCTATAGTCGTGGTCCATTGTCCGTTGTCCCTCCGTCTGTCTGTCCATCTGTTAGACTGGCAAAAAACCTCAAATTTCTATTAAAAAAAACTATTATCACACTTCAGGACTGCCTTATTTAAAACCACTTATCTGTTTATCTTAATATTTACCAGAAGTATTCTGCTATTTATTTCCTATATACATGCCAGAAATAAAGTCTGTTAAATGTAAATTCTGTTAAGTTTTGGGCCAGAACATAATGGACCTTGTAAAAAATCAGGAAAATATTTACTTACTTAACAAGAAAATAGTTGAAGCTAGAGACTTTTTTTTCTTTGTTTAATTAAGGTTCAATTGTATACCCAAAGTTAGATCTGAATTTTGTAAATTTTTTAAGTAATTAGCATAAAAATAAAATCACCCATCACTGTGCTGCCATTGATACCTTTGCACCTGTGCACTTGGACATTAGTTTTTATTGCAAATGTATAAACTTTATTTAATTTAAAAAATAATTGAATTAGAAAAAATTAAGATCTATTCGAAACATATTCTTTCCTTGGGAGAATGGAACATAAAGTGATCAACTCTGTCTGTTCATCATCACTCCATTATCATTAAATATATATTAATTATGAAATTTTTCCTTTAAGTACTGTTGAAATAACTTTCATATGCTGTATGTGTATGGGTTTAAGCTGTCAAAGTCTGAAATTTGAAAGCAACTTTTATATTCAGTTATGTAATATTACAGATGTTAAACTTTAAAAATATTGATATAATAAGAATATTAAGACATAATTGAAACTTCATATATTACCAGCTTTGTTTGTCTACCAGTCTGTCTGTCCTTTTTAAATATTAAGTAATTGTGAATGAACTTTTTTTTATCATGTAAGCATTGTTGAATTAACTGAAAATCCTATACATGTATTTACACTATAATAATACAGAGATGTTGTAACTCCCATCATTCAACCCCATCCCCTTCCCCACCCACCAAGGCCTTCATCTGTAAAATGATGGCATTAGTTTTATTTCAACTGTATACCTTTTATAAAATAAAAAAATACATATACTTAATAATGTATATTATAAAAAAAATAGATCCAAATGTGTAAACTACTGAACTGTCAACAATTTATCAAAAAGCCAACCAATGATCATGGTAATAATATACATCTTATGTTCGCAAACTGCTCACATGCTTCATAATATTATTTGCAACAATTTCTTACTCATCAATACAAACCGATCATGTCAACCTGCCATGGCCTATATTACCTTTTCCTCTTAGACTTTATCTCCATATGATATTATTTTAGATTTTAACCTTCATGGTAAACTTAAGCTTAGCACAGTGACCAATGGGTCCCTTGTTCAACATAGTAACATTAGCCATAGGCTATTTTCACAGACAATATATAACATTAATAAAAGAAATGGGCACTCAGTAAAATTCAGCTGAGCATCATGGCCCATGGGCCACTTGTTAGTTATTATGTTGACATTCTAATAAAACATGAGTGTGCATGTGCTAATGAGAAGTTTCTTTCCCTGTCTCTGTCTCTCTCTCACGCAAAGACAGTCAGACACACGAAAACATAATATAAATACAGACTCTATCCTGTGGGAGACCTGATTCACATTGACAAGTATGTTCTGAACAGCAAATCCTGAGGAATTTGATGAAAACAGTTTTTCAGTCCAGCCAGTGCCATAAATTTATATACTGATGAATGATGGGCATATTTATATTATGTGTACCATTGTTCACTTTCAGTGTCTAGTACTAATACAAATCAATAAATATCTAATTCATGTTTTATATACTGTATGCATCAATACTGCACTGTCACTTTCACAGGAATAATCTGAAGGGAAGACATCATGTGTAACACAATAGATGTTAAACACAACAAGTGACACTGAAGTATTCTGTGACACTTCATTTCAGAAGCCAGCTTGACCTAATGAAAAGCAATTGAATGATGTAAATCACTGCGGGACATAATAATCAACAATCAGATCCACATTCTCACTGACCCAGCATTTGCCAGGGGTCAGAACAGGTTCTTTATGGAGGGTGTCTTGTTCCCCCTTACCAAGGGAGCTGTGGCCCTAGTTAGGAGTTTCTGGTTGCTTGTTAGGAAGAACATTCATGGGGTAAGAGTGCCGGGAGGCTGTTGTCAAGTAGTTGTAGCTGGTTGTCTGGAACTGGAGATGCTGATGCAGCCAGGCTGTGGCAGCCAGACCATTTCTGCAGCTTGGTAACCAGCCATGGCATTACTGTTAATACCACTGTCTCATAAAATGGCACAAACAGGTCATGGGATGGGTGGAATGACTGTAGGTTAAGCGGGCTGAGTTGCAACAAATTGAGTCTGACAAAATCTGATTGGATGAAATCAAGTGAACAAATAGTGTCTGTATCGCTGGCTGTGTTGTATGGAGGAGAAGGAAGATGGAGAGTGGAGTTGGCCACTCTGTCAGGAGACCCTCAGCTTCACTAGGTGTATCAGCAGGATCTGTAGGATTATACATTTATCATTTTTACATTTATTGTGCCTTTTATTAAGTGCCTTAACCAAACAGACTTATACCAGCTCATCAGAATCTCAATACCCAGACCTTCACACTCTGTTAGACAGCAATAGTTCAAACAGTTCTAAAAACATATTAAACAAGTAATAACTTTCTGTAAATGAATGAAAAGGTATAATATACATTATGCATTGGTACATGACAAACCTACACAATTTTCTAGTTGATGAGGGATATTACAGGTAGCTGAGGGCTTCCTCTCATGCTTGGCTATTCCAAATACTACATGTTTCATGATTGTATCCCCAGACAAAGTCGGGGGATACAGTGTTTTCATACAGGTCCCGCCGCCGCATATAAATCTTGTTGGCGCGATAACTCAAAAAATATTTCACGGATCTTTACCAAACTTGGTATATGTATAGATATGGGTGAGAGGACGACGCCTATTTAAAATGAGGTCGTGACCTTGACTAGGAGAGTGTCCTTGACCTTGAATAGGTCCAATTTTGGGGAAAATCACAAATTCTTGAATATCTCAAGAAATCTTACATGGATTGATCCCAAAATCAAGTTGATTGAAGATCATGAATAGGGTTGTCTTGTTCCAGAAACTGGTGGCGCCACCTATTATTCTTTACTTGTTTTCATGCCATTTAATACCCCAAAAATTGCTACTTGACAGTACTGTGAGCATTATAAGTCAAAAACTAATGGACAGATTTCTTTCATATTATGCATATACATAGATATGGGTTATGGGATGATGTATATATAAATTGGGGTCATGACCTTTCCTATTAGAGTGGCCTTGACCTTGAATATTGCCATATATGATGAAAATTACACAAAATCATTAATATCTCAATAAGTTATGCATGGATTGGTCCAAAACTCAACTTGATCAAAGATCTTGGATAGTATTGTCATGTACCGGAAACAGGTGGTGCCACCTGTTATTCTTTTTCTTGTTTTCGTGCTGTTCAAAACCCTATCATTGCCACTTAACAGTACCTTGAGCATTATAAGTCAATACTAATGGACAGATTTCTTCCATATTATGCATATACATAGATATGGGTTATTGGATGATGTATATTGAAATTGGGGTCATGACCTTTTCTATGAGAGTGGCCTTGACCTTGAATATTGCCATATATGATGAAAATCACACAAAATCATTAATTTCTAAATAAGGGATGCATTGATTAGTCCAAAAATCAACTTGACCAAAGATCTTGGATAGTGTTGTCATGTACCGGAAACTGATGGCGCCACCAGTTATTCTTTTACTTATTTTCGTGCCGTTTAATACCCCATCATTGCCACTAAACAGTACTGTGAGCATTATAAGTCAAAAACTAATTGACCGATTTCTTTCATATTATGCATATACATATACATGGGTTAGGGGATGATGTATATTTAAATTGGGGTCATGACCTTTTCTATGAGTGTGGTCTGATATTAATTGTTGCTGAAGATGGGGGGCCTGTTCTTAAAGGGGGGGGGTTAATTGTCTGGGGATACTATGGCATCTGCGGTGCCTAGAAATGTCTAGTTTACATATTGTTTCCTTAACATTGAGTGCATATTCATGTAAAATCTTTTACCCTCTCCTCAACATGCTCATAAGCTTGACAAGTTTATCAACGTAGCAAAATGTAAAATATGTTGACTTAATAACATATGAGATGACACTAAATGAAATAAAAATATTTTGGTTCACTTTCCATGATTCCACGCAGTCATCCTGCATGAGGCCAGAAGCATTTAATGTGTTGACATTGGTCTTTCAACCAGACAGAATGATCTAAATTTCATAGTCCTTCATCGGTTGTATAGGATTCTGATGTTTATCTAAAGCCTGTCATCATTCACTGATTGCCAAATGAGCAGTGAAAACTTCCACTGTAAAGCTGAAGAGTGTCAGCATCGGTAAATGGATTACCACCAGTATGTTACAAATGAGGGTATACAAGTTTCACTTTGCCTCACTTGTAATTTGGTCCTTTTGTTTTTGAGCTGTCTTGACAATGTGAATATATGCATATATGAATAAACTGGCAGAAGTGTCCAGTAGTACAGTGACCACATAAAACAAGTGGACCTTACTTTTTAACATTTTGCCTGAGAATCTCACAGTTCAAGCAGACTCTGTCCCTGGAAATCATTTCCATGCAGATTTTCACATATATTCGCATATACACTTAAGGAAGCACGTGTTAGTTAAAGGGACCCAATCACCTATAAAGCATGTTGAATTGACATTCTATCTTTCTAATAGAATTTAAGAAAATATTACATAATTTTAGATGCTATGTACTGGAACATTGCTTCACTGCACCACAATTCAAGACAATGAGTCCACTCCCCCCGGTCTGCCTGTCCATAAGTCTTTTTCATTCATGCAATTGTCATATTTGACACAGTAACTCAAAAACATTCTGCCAGATCAACTTACCTGATTTGTATTGGTCTTTTATGAGTACCCATTTTAAAGATAAAGGTTCCAACGATGGCCTTGCATATCCAACACAGGATCTCAAAAAAACAGTGGCAGTGATCCACTTAAAGTGTAGGTGGCAAGTGCATCTTGTTTGTCTCAATGTTGAATTCTGTTGTGGTCATATCATGCCCACTTGAATCTGTGACCCTTTATTATACCTCTGCCAGGTGGGGCATTATTATATTTTCCTCTCAGTTTGTCTGTCAGCAACTTCACACAATAAGTCATGGAAAAGATTTTGATGAAACTTTGTATGTGGAGGGTTCATGTAACATCAAAGTAAGAATCCATAAAATATCAGAGGTAATCTAGATCACCACATGTGATTAATTTTTAATCAAAATTCAAGGGTTCCATATAATTTTTAACTAGAGTGATTCCTTTGATCCACAAGTTTTTTATTCATAGGTATTGAGGGCAGAGTTCTTACACTGGCCAGGGGGCAGAGTTCTAACACTGGCCAGGTGAATCTGTATTACCGAAGTAAGACAAATGACACCGTGTACATGACAAGAAAGTCTAATTAGAAAATTCTGGTGGAGTAGGATGGCTCCAACTACACAATCTAATCATGCTTTCTATTATTTCCCTGCTTAACATTGTTTGACAGATTTTATAATTTATCTAATATTTATCAACTTAATCATTTCACATGGATTATACAACTAATAAAAATAACTTATATGAGGCACTCTTTTCTGTAATCAGTCTTTTATCTAGGACAGTGACAAGTGATATCCGAACAAATGTTGTGTTTGAGATTGTTTACTGACTTCATAATTGTCAATATACATTTCATATATATATACCTAGACATATATACCTAGACACTCCTTATTGAGATATTTAAAAGCGGGGTTAAGGCCTTTGCCAGGGGTGAACTTTTTGTGGCCCCATTGGAATTCCAACATGTATTCTTTAGCCACAAGTCTATCATCTTGCTTACATGCTTATTTGATAAACCTGTGGGCTTCAGTGTATAAATATTCATCAGCTCATAAATATTCAAGATTTATGTAAACTTTAAAAGTGTGTGTATGGAAAAGCATAAAAAAACATAGGCCTGTGTTTAATTCATGCAGGTTGTATGGTGCACTCCTCAGATGTTCTATATGCAGGTTGTGTGTTTTATATTCTGGGATGAGCATAAACAGGTACACAGCAGATGAGATCCACAAGATCTACTATTTATTATGGTACAAATGATATAGACGACACTGTGCTTTGCTTGTTTATTACAGCCCTGTAGGTGAACTCTATTTAAGAGGCTTTGCATGTAATGCATGTGTTGTCCAGTACATCAAGGCTCGCCCATGGTTTATCAGTCTATCTCTGACAGCCATGCAGCCCTATTGCAGCAGCTGTGGCACTGTGCCAGTCCAAGGTTAGATAGTTTTTTCTTGGTGACTGGGGTCAGAATGCTTGGCTGCAGGGCGGCTTGATTTGTTGTGGGTCCCGCTGTCAGGGGAGGTGTTTTATTTGTGTTGCAGGTCAAGAGGTAGAACTTGCCAGATAGGGTTTACTGATGGACCGGCATGCTATTTGGTGCACCGGTGTTTTTTCTGTTATTTATACAGGTGGGAAGTGAAATGAACCCTTGTTGGGGATATTCAGTGTGATTTTTCCTGTGTTTTCCTACCCCAGACCAAACAAAGAAAAAAACCACTTGTTTTCAATTCCATCTCAAGTTGTGTATGCAAAACCAGTTCAGCTACTCTGTTTAATGTGATTACTCTCTAGTCTTTCTTATGTGCTTCTGATGTTTGTAAAATATACCAACCAGAGCTGTATTGTAATGTAATGTACAGTCTTCAGGTGAAATCTGTGGAACCAACAACATATATAAATCCATCTGAGTCTGTCAGAGTTGAGTCTAAGTATATAAGTACAGTCTTTAATGGAAGTCAGTTTCTTTCCAGGTATGTTTTTAATGGTAAAAGTTGTGTTAAAATGAAAATGTGTAATATCTCAGGGATGCAGTAGGTATTTTTTATAGCCATACTGCTATTAATTAAATGGATTCCTATTTATAAAGACTTTGAGCAAGAAGGGAGGAAATTAGGTGTACATGTGTGCATATGTGTTCAGATTCTGAACTATATTTTGCCAGATTAAATACTGACTCTTGCGATCTTGTCCAAGGAGGTTTTGTTTTGACCTGTGTCAGTTTGTTTATGCCTTGTACTGATGTAGGTTTGTTTGTACGTTAGAGTAAGGGAAAATTACTCAGGATTTTCACAAAACTTTGTGGAAAAATGGATCATGGGCCATGGAAGGCCACATTAAACTTTAATAAAGGGGCAGATCCAGTGGGATTGATTTGCCTTGGCGGAGGTATGCGCTCGACTGTATGCCATCCTAGATTATCATGGTAAACTACATGATCCAATGGAAACTCCATATTTGACACTGCTGTGAATAAATGGCACATCTCTCTCATTGATATACCTTTTTATAAGGGACCTAACTTTTCTGTATCAGGGCTCTACACTAACCATTATAGGTAACTGCTTGCCAGGGACAAGTAAATATTCCAGAAAATGGTGGAAGGACAACCTTAATTTGGGTTCTACTTGCTTGAATGGACAAGTGGGTCCAATTTAATCCTTTATCTAAGGATCTTAATCTTAACTAACGTTCAGTTTATTTCAAGATCATATTGACTATGAAAAACCTCTTCATTTTAAATCTCCATTGATGTTTATTTGTACAAATACTAAAGAGAAATATAATTACCTAACAAACATTTGAAAATTGGTCAGCTGAGGCATACCCTCTTAAATAATTAGCATAATGATATTATTTCTCCCCGTCCAACGAACAGTGTACCAAATGTGAAAGGGCATTTTTAATTAATTTGACTGAATCTTTTATTTTTGTTAATAAATTAAGCATGTACATTAAAATAAAACTCCCTATGTACAAAACATTATTTCAAAATGATCCTAGGAATAACCTAGAAGATGCCTTTTTGTGACATTTGGATTTTTTAGTGATTTTATCTTAACAAATTATTGTTCTTTTAAATTCAGTTTAAACATTTTTTGATTAAAAAATAATAAAATATATGTGAATGTAAAATTTGACATGATATGAGCCAAACTAAGGATATATAATGATGCAGCTTATAATTCTGAATTAACTGATATTTTCAGATTTTTTTAGCGAAGCTGTGAGCTTATGCAATGGTGTGGCGGCGTCCGGCGTCTGTCTTCCGGCGTCCGGCGTCTGTGCGTTCACCCATACTATCTTGAAAACGGCAAGAGTTAGCATCACAAAATTTTATGCAAACAATTAGTCATCTAAAAAACTCTATAGGATTTTGCTTATTTTTTGGCTAACTGCATTTTCTTAGATTTTATAGGGAAAAAGCAAAAAAATCTTTAAAAATCTTCTTCTCCGAAACTGTTCAGCCAAATTGTCCAATATTTCACAGAAATGATCCCTGGAACAATCTTTGTCAAGTTTGTTCGAATGGTTTAAGTTCCGTGATTTTTGGCTGAGTTACAGGAAGTTGAACTTATATATATATATATATATATAGTCATCTGTCCAAAAAAGCATACCAAATTTACAATCTCAGAAACGGCCAGAGCTATTATCATCAAATTTAATGCCGATGTTGGTCACATGAGTCATATCTGAAATTAAGGTATGGTGGCCCCACCTGCATCAGCCTTTATTGTAGGGGGGTCATCAGTGCCCGTATCTTACTGATGGCTACAAAAAACTTCTTCTCTGAAACCTTATGGCCAAATTGGTTAATATCTCACAGAACTGATCCTAGGGTAGTTCTTTCTGAAGTTTGTTCAAATGGTCTCAGTTCAGTGACTTTTGGCTGAGTTATGGGAAGCTGAATTAAGTCATATGCTGTAACAGCCCATTTTAGCTCAGTGGCTACAAAGATCTTCTTCTCAAAAACCACTGGGCCAAATTAATTATCCTTAGCTGTTGATAATTCAAGTTTATTCAAATGGTTTTAGTTCAGTGATTTTTGGCTGAGTTATGGGAAGCTTAACTTAGCCATTTAGCTGCATTTTCCCATATGAGTTATAAACTTGTAAAACGTTTTTTGACTGATGCCACTGAGGCCAATTTGTTTAATATTTAACAAGAATAATCCCCTGAATAATTCTTATAATAATTGTCTTTTATGGTTCCAAAGAATGAATTTTTGCTGAATTATAAAGATTGAATTAATTGAGTCATTTTACCATATATGTTAGCTGTGTGAAGCAGATACATCTAGCCCTGGCACCAGTTTATCAGCATCCATTGCATCATGCCTCTATAGACATTTAGATTTCAGGTTATCTATGGTTAATATTGACAAGAATGTTTTTTACAAGCTTTAAAAAATGTAGATTAATGATTTTAGATATTCCTCATGCCTGGCAATGTTTACAATCACAGGTATACAGCTCTCTGTGGATATATAAAGACAGTTGTACACTGATTATAAATGATTGGTATCCATACTCAACTTAATTCAAGATTTTGCCTTCAGTGAGATTTATCTGTATTATAATTTTGCATTCAGTATGCATCTGTAGTAATTTTCAGTGAACCTGTGAACTAATGCGATGGTGTGGCGGCATCCGCCGTCTCTACGTTCACCCATACTATTTTGAAAAAGACTGGAACTAGCATAATGAATTTTAATGCAAAAAATTAGCCATCTGAAAAATTCTGCATTTTCTTAGATTTTATAGAGAAAAGGCTAGAAGATCTTTAAAAATGTTCTCCTCCAAAACGGTCAAGCTAAATTGTTGAATATTTCACAGAAATAACCTTTTATACCATCTCTCTCAAGTTTGTTTGAATGGTTCAAGTTCGGTGAATTTTAGCCGAGTTACAGGAAGTTGAACGTGGTCATCTGTCCAAAAAAGCACACTAAAATGACAGTCTCAGAAACGGCCAGAGCTATCATCACCAAATTTTATGCCAGTGTTGGTCACATGAGTCATATATGAATTTCAGGTATTGGTGGTGCCACCTGCAATGACCTTTTTTTGTACGGGGGTCATTGGTCATCTGTACATTAATCCATAATTTCTCAGGAAAAGCAGGAGCTACCATCCCCAGATTTTATGCAATAATCTTTCACATGTCAATTTTTGTGGGATTCAGCTTATTTTTTTGCTATCTGCATTTACTTAGATTTTATAGGGGAAAAGCTGAAAAACTTTTAAAAGTCTTCTTCTTGTGAACGGTCCAGCCAAATTGTTCAATATTTTACAGAAATGATCCAAGAGGCAAGCCCTCTCAAGTTTGTTCAAATGGTTTGCATTTGATGAATTTTAGTGGAGGTACACAAATTTGAACAGTCATTTGGCCAAGTAAGCATACTGACATAGTTATCTCAGAAATGACAGAAGCTAGCATTACCAAGTATTTTGCAAATGTTGGTCACATGACTCATATTTGACTTACAGATTTGGTTATGCCACCTACATTGACCTGTTTTTTATGGGCAAAACCTAACAATTTTAGCCTCTTTCAGCTAGAAAAATGTTTATGATGAAAATGTCAAGTTGAATCGTTCAATTTTTCAAAAGAATTATCCTAGGACATGGTTCTTTCAATCATATATAAGAAAAGCTTAAGTTGGTCTTATGGCCATTATTATGTCTATTTCAAACTGAGGACTGCAAAACTGTTCTTCTACAAAATTATTGTTTCAATAATAACTTCTGTAACATTGCACAAAAATTATTCTCAGGTAACCTTTTTTCAAGTTTACTTGAATGACCTTTGGCAGAATTATTGGACCTTTAACAATAAAAGGACTGCATCTTTTACCATTCTAGATATTTTGATAACAAGTTTATGAATATGTCAGCTTGAATAAAAAAGCATTTTAGCCAAAGTCTTTCAGTATGTGTAAATAGATTTACCAACAGGCCAGGATTGTGTCTGTATCTTTAAATAGGTTGAGAAACTGCCACTGTTTCAGATTTGGCAACAGCTCAAGAGTTCATTCAGTGCAGCCAAGCACAAGGCATGGGATCACCTCATGGATGACATGTGAACACCTCATGGGCACCATGTGATCACTTCATGGGTGTCATGCCCCTCAGGGCAGGGCCCCTGCATGAGCTTATGTAATGGTGATGCTACTATTTCAGATTTGGCAACAGGCTAGAGGTCAGTCTGGATCTATTTATAGCTTTGGCAGACTGCCAGCTGTTTCAGATTAGGCAACAGGTCAAGAGTTTATTCAGTGCAGCCAGGTATGGGTAAGGAGTTCACTCAGTCCTGTAGCTGCATTTATATTAATAGAATTGGCAGACTGCATACTGCATCACATTTGGCACGAGATTGGGCATATATATACATATCAAATAGCTTTGTTGTATACAAGACTGGTGGTGCCACCTACAATAATTTTGCACAGTGTGTGTCCCTGCTTTTTCTCAGGAGGAGTTTGATATATCAGTCTGAAATTGGGCATATGTATAGATCTCTGATAGCTTTGTTGTCTACAAGACTGGTGATGCCAGCTACAATCATTAGTTCAGCTGACTATAAGTCAAAATATAAATTGGCAAAAATATAAAATTGGTACCTTAAATTTTGCCCAACTTTAGCCACGACACGTTTTTTTCCTGTAAGTACTGTGGATTTAATTTTCACAGCATGTTTTTGTTAGCATTTGGTCTGTTAATACCAAAAATTTGAAACCAGTTGATCAAAAAATGTAGATTTTATTCAAGTTTTCAAGCACCATGTCACATCAAGTTTACATCAAGCTAGTGTTATGCAGTTTGCTAGAGCTCAGCTCCCCAGCTTCAGCTCTAAGTTCCTTAAATTTAGCATACAGTTAGATGTCTCCAAAATCCCCTACCATGCCAAGAATTTGGTCACTAGGACTTAATACCTTCAAGATATTAATGAAAAACTTCATTTTTTCCATTAAAAACCCATTGTTACACTTCAAGACTGCCTAATATCAAAACCACTGATCTGACTTTAATCATATATAATATACATATTTTTCTATACATTCTCTATGCACATGCCAGAAATGATGTCAGTATTGCGTAACTGTTTTAAGTTGTGGGCCCAAACATAATGCACTTTGTAAAAAAATCAAGAAATATATTTACTCCCTTAACAAGGGGATTGCTAAAGCTAGAGATTTTTTTCAGGGATGTAACATTATTTAATCAAATTCAATTGAATACCCCAAATTAGTTCTGAATTTTTCAAATTTTTATAAGTTATTAGTATAAAAATAAAATTAGTACCTTAAATTTTGCCCAACTTTGACCATGGCACGTTTGTTTCCTGTGAGCACTGTTGATATAATTTTCATATCATGCACACATAAGGATATCAGCTTTTTAGTTTAGAAAGCTGAAAGAAATTGGCCAAAAATTATAGCTTTTATTATGTTTTTATGAGACCATGTCAGACCTTGGCTCCCACCAGCCCGTCTTGAGTCACCTGTATGTTGACCTTGTTGAACTTTCAGCAAATTATGCATGCTTGAGGCTACGCATACACTGGGGCAGCCAGGCAGTTTATGGCCAGCCACAGTTGATCCAGGTGTCCAACCCAACTCCTCTAGTAGTTTTAACCAACAACATAACAATAAACAATAAATTAATAAATTTTTATTGGTTTTTAATAAATAATTAAAGAAAAATAGAAAAGGAATTTGTTAGTTTATAATAACAGGAATTTAACTTGCAGTTACTGATGATATAAGAATCTTGTATCGATTGATAGAATGTCACGTATTCCAAATAACACCATGCAGTCACCTATGTTATTTTTCAGTTCAATTTTAATGATAAAAAAATTAATCATATTATTCAAAAATAATCATTAGGGATCATATGAAAGAAATTAATGATCAACAAAGATGCAGTTGATAATATTAATCTAGATGCCTACTGTGTCTAGTGTGTACATTGATGTGAAATTAGTCCAAAATGAATTTTTTACATTTATTTTTTTTTTATATAAATAAAAGCCATAAAACCAGGTACTTATGATCATTATTTAAATGTGTGAATTTTGTATATTCTGGATTCTCAACATCATTGTTTGGTGAAAACTAAATAAATACCAGACATGGTGCGAATACTTTTGCAATTGTATATAAATACAAATATGAATATGTACTCATTTCAGTTATATTTCATTTTAAAAAATCATACGATTCTCTTACTATTTATAATAAAAATTATATTTTGGACAATATTTGTAATTTTTTTTAATAAATAGTTAAACTCTTATAATATATGTTCTGTTTATAAGTTATATGGCCAAGTCAAAATCTGTGTGACAATAGTACTCCATTTGTTAATAAAATAAATGATATCAATCCTCTTCCCTGTCTCCAAAGGTACTATCAAAATCATACATAAGCTAAACAACAACAACTCATAATACAGCTTATATTTATTACCACATTATTTAAGTTTTTCAGATGCTCTAATGTATTTGCATTTTGTACATACAAGAACCCACTCTTGCTCACTACAGCCTTGCCTCAGTAACCTTATAAGTGATGCAGCACTGGCAGAACGGCCCTGCTGTAATTAACATACACTTATTCTCATGGGCCCTACCCTAACTCCCCCCCCCCCCCCCACACACACACACCATCACCTTACCAATTATATTGCAATACATGGTTTGTTATTGTCAACTGTATTTCTTTAAATGTAAAGCTGTTTTTGATCCAATGTGCACAACTTTTCTTGATATATTAATTCAAGAAGTAATCCAAGAGATGCTACGTTGATCTGATGTAGCATTTTAAAGAAATTATTTCCTTTTAAATAATTAAACAAAATATAATTTAACCCATCAGTATGCATAATTTGATAATATATGAAGCAAATCATGGATAAATAAAGGTGCAATTTAAATTGTGAAATCTGGAGTGTTATTTTCATATATAGTATTGCTTTGCAAAATTGAAAATATTTTATAAAAAAATTATATATATATATATATATATATATATATTTGTGTGCACAATTTGATGTTACCTGACTAAATTAAGTATAAATGTTGATGCAATTTAGATTTGTGAATCAATTCAAATATTCAGATATATATGATATACTGCAAATATTTGGTAAAATTTATAAACTTAAAAAAAATTGACTTTACAAAAGAAAAAATAGGATCATATGCAAATATTTGTTCGTTATTTTCCTGTCTCAGTAGAATGGAAATTAAAGTTATTTGCTTTGTTTTCCATCTCTCTGCATGTTTTTAAATATTTTGAATAATTTCTTTTAAATTAAATGTTATCCTTTATGTATATGCAGAGGTTCTGTAACTCCCACCAGTCCCTGTAAGCACCATTGAATTTTATTCCGTATTCTGTATTAATATCCATAGATGTTGCAACTCTCCCCCCCCCCCCAGTCATTCAGCCCTAGTTTTAAGTTATCAGCATAAATATAAAATCAGTACCTTAAATTTTGCCCAACTTTGGCCACGGCACATTTTTTTCCTTTAGGTACTCTGGATTTAATTTTAACAGCATGTACACATAAGGATTTAATCTGATAAAATCTGAAATTTGAAAATAAAAACTGCAAAATTAGGCTAGTTATTGAATTTTTTTGGAGGTTCTTGTTGTATTCCCTTACATCGTCAAGCAGTCCACTTTGGTCACTGTAGGTCATTCAGTGCATCGCTATGCTCCCCTGATGTTATGTAATCCCATCACTGGGGCAAGCCCTCACTCTTGTTGAGCTTGATCAGGCTGTCTGCAGTTGATACCAAAGGGAGCCTTTCTCTCCCCCCCCCCTTCTGTTGACAGACCTGTACTATAAACAAGATTAATCTTATAATTTCACATTTTTTTCAGCAACGAGCAGTTACAACAGAGACCCCTCCCCCCACCCACCCCTTCAATACACAGGACTAATAAAGATGAATCTTATGATTTTAACGTTAAATATATTCTTTTTGTTGAGACTTGGACAATACTGATTTTTTTTTAAAGAAAAAATTGTTCAGGAATTTAAACCTAATATTCAAATGAAATAGATTTAAGATAGATTTAACAAGATTTAAGAAGATATAAATACTTTGTAGCATTTCATTCATATCTCTTAAAGTTGGCCGAGCTTAGGTGTAAATAACACTGTTAAACTTAGTTTTAAAATCAGGAATATTGGTCAGACTTTGTGGGATTAATTTTGAACTGTTATGGCCATATATTTAACTTTTGAAAACTTATTTACCTTCACACATTATTTGTTTATGAAATGTAACTTTTATATAACAATAACCGTAGGCCCATTTTTTCCCTAGGTGCATCACTAAATGATTTCAGGCCAAAAATTTCATTTATTACACAGTGCATACACTCATGTCCATTATTCTATAATATACAGAGGTCCATTTCAGCAGGGCCATTTTCTCTTAGCTTTTCAAATGATAATATACATGAAAAACCAAAAGAAATTAAAATATTTTGCAGTGACTAATATTTTCCAAAATTCAGCTGAGCGACGTGACCCATGGGTCCCTTGTTTTTGTGTTGTGTGCACCCATGCCAGAATATCAGCAGTGATGTTTGTGTAATTGTTTCTTATTCAAAATATTGGTAATTGCATTGTTAATATAAATGAGAAGTAATGGTCCAGCATTGAAGCAATATACCTGGTGTATTTCTCAATGCATAGGTTCCCATTAGGCCTGTAGGCCTTGTTATATTGCAAATTTATAAATTTGTAAAATTTAAAAAAAATGAATATGATGAAGAAAATATAGGATCAAATGCAGACATATATTCATTGTTCTCCTGGCAAAAACAGATATTATGAAAAAATAGGGTTTAATATAAACTTGAAACCATTATTTCCATGCATCGGCGGAAAGGGAAATAAAGTGATCAGGTCTTTCTGTTCATCTGTCTGTCCATCAGCAAATATTTCATATTTAACTCAGTAATTAAAAAAAACCTTTACTGTCTTTCATGGCAGTCATGTAAGATTATTAGAGTTGTAATCATATATGTAGTATTTTATTGTCACCAAAATGCTGAACCTTTTCCTCTTAGTTGAAAATGCTAATATGTTTGAAAAAATAACAAGAGAAATAATTATATTTTGCATTTGCTTGAACTTTAGAAAATTCAGTTTATTGCAATGATCCATGGGTCCCTTGATTTTGTTTTTCTTTAGCTCGGGTGACTGTAAGTCGTCTGAGCTATAGCAATCACCCTTCATCTGTCTAGTCGTCCAGTCATCTTGCCGTTTACAAGGCACAGATCCTAATGGTTTAACCAAAAAAATTCTAACTGTACATCCAGGGAGGTCCTTAACAGATCTCCTTGGAAACCTGAAATTAGATGACCTATATTCTGTGAACTATGGGCCAAAAACATGATTTTAATCACCCAGGCAATCAGATGGGGCACAAATTGTATCCATTAAGCCAAGAATCTTCTAACATAACATTCAGGGAGTTCCTAGGCAAATGTCCTTGGAATCATGAAATTAGGTCCCTGTGACCAATATTCTGCTACCTATAGGAAAAAGATGTAATATGAGCACCCTGTTGGATGGGCACAAATTGCACCAGTTATAATACTGATTATAATATGTTTAGTGAATAAAGCGCTTATTCAACAGAACAGTTATCAAAATCACTTTGCAAGACTAAGAGCAAAAATTGATTAACCATTACTAAGAGCACAAATTTACTAAAAAAAAACAAATATATTACAAGATCCCTGCTAAAACCTGATTTCTAAGAACTACCAAAAGCGTATAGAAAATGGTAAGTTTAAATATTTCTTTTAAAAAAGCATAAGATGGTGAAACTCTGATTAAGTGTGAAAGTTCATTCAACAACCTTTGTGCCACAGCTGAGAAGGCTCTTGAAAGACACATCTCACTTAGTGCCTTAGGCCTAGAATCTTCTAACCCAACATCACGAGAAGTTCTAGGCAAATCTCCTTGGAAACCTGAAATTAGATGACCTATATTCTGTGAACTATGGGCCAAAAACATGATTTTAATCATCCAGGCAATCAGATGGGGCACAAATTGTATCCATTAAGCCTAGAAACTTCTAACATAACATTCAGGGAGTTCCTAGGTAAATGTCCTTGGAATCATGAAATTAGGTCACTGTGACCAATATTCTGCTACCTATAGGAAAAAGATGTAATATGAGCACCCTGTTGGATGGGCACAAATTGCACCAGTTATAATACTAATTATAACATGTTTAATGAATAAAGCGCTTATTCAACAGAACATTTATCAAAATAACTTTGCAAGACTAAGAGCAAAAATTGATTAACCATTACTAAGAGCACAAATTTACTAAAAAAAAAACAAATATATTACAAGATCCCTGCTAAACCCTGATTTCTAAGAACTACCAAAAGCGTATAGAAAATGGTAAGTTTTAAGATTTCTTTTAAAAAAGCATAAGATGGTGAAACTCTGATTAAGTGTGAAAGTTCATTCAACAACCTTTGTGCCATAGCTGAGAAGGCTCTTGAAAGACACATCTCACTTAGTGCCTTAGGCCTAGAATCTTCTAACCCAACATCCAGAGAAGTTCTAGGCAAATCTCCTTGGAAACCTGAAATAAGTTCATTGTGATATTTTCGACCTACAGACAGAAAATATGAATCTGAGCACCCAGACAGACAGGGCACAAATTGTATCCATAAGGCCTTAAATCTTCTAACATAAATGTTGGGGGTCCTGGGCAAATGTCCTTGGAAACATGAAATAAGTTATGGTGACCTTTGGGCCTAAAACATGATTTGAGCACCCAGACAGTAAGCTGGGTTACAAATTGTATCCATTAACTGTTAGGCCTTGAATCTTCTTACATAAAATTCTGGGAGGTCCTGGGCAAATGTCCTTGGAAATATAAAATTTGGTCATTATGACCTGTATTCTGCAACCTATAGGTAAAAGAAGTCATATGAGCACCCTGAATGTCATATGGGCACATATCGTATCTGTTGGCCTATAATCTTGTAACGCAACATCTAGGGAAGTTGTCTGCAAATCACCTTGGAAACCTGAAATTAGGTCATGGTGACCTAACAGGCTGTGAGCTATGGGCAAAAAATATGAATCTGAGCACCCAGACAGACAGGGTAGAAATTGTATCCCTTTTCCTTGGAACTTTCTATTGTAAAATCCAGGGAGGTCCTTGGGAAGTCTCCTATGAAACATGAAATTAGGTCACTTAATTCTAATAATACATGTCAAATCCAGCTCAGCATCATGACCCATGGGCCACTTGTTATAAATTTAAGATACTTAAACACATTTGCATGCTTTTACACTGGAATACTATTTTTGGCAAACAGCCATTCCTGTGGAATGAATTTGTAGCCAGAAAATCAAGTGAAAAGATAAACTAAAGTTTTCTTTTTTATTAAATTTAAATGAACTTTTTTTATATAATCTTAATGAAGATGGCATTTATATACCATTGGTATTAAGCAAATGATGGCCCTTGTATTTAAAGATTTTTTAACCTTGTGTGGATGGGGTAGGAATAATTTTCCTAGAAACATGAATACCAAACCTGAAGTTTATACAAGTTGTTTTCTGAAACCTCTGATAAAGAGGATAATCTAGACCTGCTGACTTCATTAGCCGCTGATCAACCTGGATGTGTTTACCATAAACTTGCTTCTATACAGTGACAAGGGTGACTTAATCAAAACCAGTTTTATATCTGTTTGGCCAGCCTGGCCTACTTTGTGATAAAAACCTAATCGGGGCCTGTAGTGTTGATGTACTGGCCAGCCTCCCAGTTCTGACCTGTTCCTCAGACTCATAGACAAGTAACAGCTGCTTTTCATTCTCGGGTGTCCATTTAACTTTCTTCAGCTTGTACATTTCATCTTCTTGTCTATTTCAGCATGCTGGTTGGACCAGCAGAGCTGCCACCTGGTGAGAAAGATGAAAACCAAAATAAGAAGCCTACTCCAGGCAGAAGGAAGACCCTGATTAAACATCTCCCACAGAATGTCAGAGTTGTGGTTAAAGGGCTGCTTCATATGTTTAGACAGGGACCAAAACACCAACTGTGCAGGCATCACCACGGTTGCCATTCATATGTGATAGAAGTGAGTTTGTTCACAGCTGATATAACTGTTACATTTCCTCTCCCCTTTCTTTCAGAATTTATAGGACTGAAAATTTCAAATTATGTTTCCTATCTCTAATAAACACGTTTGTGGCACTGATTAATTTGATCTTAATTAAACGTTGTAATATAAAATGAAATCAACAACCTTTAATAAACAACCATAATTCACTTATCATTCCTTTACAATGCTTGAGAAAGTTCTTTTTATTTCTTTTATAAATATCACCTCAGCATTGTTTGTATTTCACAATACTGAAGTCAGTCAAGGTCTGATAAGTTCTTGAATGGTTCGTCCCAGAATAAGTCTCAATTCCCGTCAGCCTGGAAATCAGGGGAATCCTGGAAAATTCAACACCCTTTTTCTAGTTGGGGAATATGGGAAAAAATTACTGGAATCAGGGATAGTTGAGGAATTATTATCATGTTTAATATCTAAACATGTTTTATATATTCATTTTTTTTTCTCATTTTCAAAAAGCCTGCCATAAGATGATTAGATATTATGGCATTCATAGCAAAAATAGGTTGGAATCATGATCAGAGAAATTTAAAAATTCATCCTGGAAACTTGAGAGAAAGAGTATTTTGTTTTCATGAAATGTTAGAAAACTCTGTCGATATTAATTACAGTGATTCTGCTTCTGCTTATCATTGTATATTGTCATGAATTACAAACTGCAGTACTTACACTGCAGGGAACTAAAATATGATTCAAGCCTCTGTTTAATGAAAATGAGATATATTTAAAACATTTAAATTGTTCTAAGTTTGAGATGCTGGAGGGCACTGAGATCTGAGATGTAAAGTGGGATTACTGTGGGATCACCATAAATATAACAATAATTGTGATTTAGAGTACCCCATGGCCCCTGGATATAAATTGATTTGTTTTAATGTCTGAACCTGTTGCAGGGTTTTCTGAGGCTGTTTGGTATTGGGTATGCGATTCAGGCGGCTGTCAAAGTGGTTGGCTCACTGACCAAAGTGGCCAAAAAGCCTCGGGTATTAATTGATGCCTTGTTCAACAAAAGCAATGTCTACCTCGGGGCATTCCTGGGCAGCTTTGTGGGCATTTTCAAGGTAACCTGGGATATTGTCTGTGTTTGTGTGATTTGTATGGGTGCAGATATGGGCATATACTTACAGTTCATTTAAATATTTCATCAACATTAAATGAAAATTAGAATATATACCAATGCTGTCACTCTGAACTTAAACACGTAACTTCCTTAATAAGGTTGTTAAATGGCTTGGAGGATAATTGGTTTTCTTTACCATCATTTGAATCAGTTTACCATAGCAGATTGGTTAACAAAGTGAATGCTGTTATTAAAGATTTTAACCACCCAGCACACCATCTATTTCAGTGAATGAAATTTGGAGTAAGTTACCAGATGTTGCCAAAGTTATTCAGAAAGAACTTAATCAGTGTATATGTATAAGCTATCCAAGAACTTAACCAATCCCTTGCAGAAATCTGATCTGTAGACAGTTATCTTTTATATTCAATTTTATGTATTTTTTTTTAATCAGTAAATTTTTTTAGAAAAAATCTAGTCAAGACATACTTTCATATGTAATATTTTATTACATAAATATATATATATATATATATATATATATATATAGAGAGAGAGAGAGAGAGAGAGAGAGAGGGCAGTACCTCTACATCAACTAAATGAGATTAGTCTTTTGTGATTTTTTGAAAGCTAAATGCGTATTGTATATTTCTGTGTGTTATCCATGTGCAGTGTGAGTATTATATATTGTTCATCAGATTGTTAACTGCTTGCTGCGCTGGTTAAGGGACCAGGACAATCCCCTCCATGGACTGCTAGCGGGCTTCCTGGCTGGCTGGTCTATGATGTGGTACAAGAGTTCTCAAGCTGCTCTCTACCTCGCATCCAAACTAGTTGAGGTAAGAAAAAAATGTACTCTTTCTAGCTGCATTACTGTATCGCAGTATGTCATATTATATTGGCAAGGGCATGTTACATTTATGGCAACTGCAAACATACTTGTTTACTTTTAATGTACATATCCAAATTGATAAATTAGTGTATTCTTTAGTGGGTAGGTGGCAGCACTTGTCAGAAATGGGGGCAATTTCAGGTTATCTTTCAGATGTGTTTTCATAGCCCCCAGGGATAGCCATTTGATAATGAATGGTCAAATGTAGTTAATCAAGGGTACAATCTTAAGATTAAGATAAGTAATTTAAGTCGCACAAGAAGGTGTAGTGACAAGAGACATGATACAGGTAGAGACAGCCATTATTCATTAAAGGATGATCCTGATCTAATCTCCTCCATGCTTTCTATCTGTGTCCGTAAATAAGTAATGATTTAATGAGTTATGTAAACCACGGGTCTTTTTTCAATATCTACAGTCACAAGGTAAAAGCTCATGTAATTTTTGTTATAGATCATGCAAAAGAAATGAAATATAGGAACCCTGATTTAAAAACAATTTAATTTGATAATAATGCACTCATACATTATTTTATACAAACATTAAACATAAAAGTGAAAAAAATTTGACTTTTTATGGATGTAAGAGGTAAATAGGAAGTGAGGAAATCTTGACTTTTGCTGGATGTAAAAGGTAAATAGGAAGTGAGGAAATCTGGACTTTTGCTGGATGTAAAAGGTAAAAAGTGAGGAAATCTTGACTTTTGCTGGATGTAAAAGGTAAATAGGAAGTGAGGAAATCTTGACTTTTGCTGGATGTAAAAGGTAAATAGGAAGTGAGGAAATCTTGACTTTTGGTTAATGTAAGAGGTAAATAGAAAGTGAGGAAATCATGACTTTTGGTAAATGTAAGAGGTTAATAGAAAGTGAGGAAATCATGACTTTTGGTAATGTAAGAGGTTAATAGAAAGTGAGGAAATCATGACTTTTGGTTAATGTAAGAGGTAAATAGAAAGTGAGGAAATCTTGACTTTTGGTAAATGTAAGAGGTAAATAGGAAGTGAGGAAATCTTGATTTTTGTGGATGTAAGAGGTAAATAGGAGGTGAGGAAAGCTAGACATTTGGTAAATGTAAGAGGTAAATAGAAAGTGAGGAAATCTAGACATTTGGTAAATGTAAGAGGTAAATAGGAACTGAGGAAATCTTGACTTTTGGTAGGTAAAAGAAGCTTGTAAACCTATCCATAGTGTTACTGCTAGTCTTTTTCCAGATATGCTCCCTAAGCACTGGTTTCACCCTAAACTTATTGCAATTTATGTCTAATTTCAGATATTGTATTTCAAGGGAATTGACCTGGGTTATGTCCCATACATCAAGTGGGCTGACACCTTAATATATTCACTTTCCACTGCATTTGTCTTCCACACGGTAAGTCTTGGTAATTTTATCAGATAAAAGTGGAGTTGTTCTTGTTGTTGTTAATTTTATTATCATGCACGAAGCAAAGGTTATTGTTTTCATTTTGTGTATGTGTGTGTGTGTGTATGTTCACACCATATCTGGAGATGATATTACGGATGTTATTGAAATTTATCATATAGGTTGGTAGGTGAAAAAATCAAAGAAGTTTAATTTTTGTGTAAATTCAAGTGTAAATAATCCTGGAATGAGCAATTTATGTGTTTTTATAGCACATATGTTTACACTAGGGAATAGCATGTGAGGATATGGCTATCTTTGGAGTGCGAGTCATGACATTACAGAGGAGAATGACGCATCTCCACCTGCCATTTCCCTGAAAGTTGTTAGTATTAAAAACCAATGTGCATCGGGTGGGGGGGGGGGGGGGCAGCATGGTTTTTTAGCCCTCAGCCCTTAGGGTGATGGGCTATTGTCGTCACCCAAGCTGTCCGTCCGTCCGTCCGTCCGGCGTCCGTTAACTTTTACCTTGTGAGCGGGATATCTTGAAAAGGATTCACCGTCAGAATTTTATTTCCTCGGTAAAGATGTATATCGACAAAATCTCGGTCAAGTTCGTAGATGGGTGACCTTGACCTATTTTTCTACATTTTAGAGCTGATTATAGAAAAACACTTAGATGCTTATTACTCAGGAACCATTTGGTGGATTTTCACAAAACTTATTATGATTATTGGGACTGATAGTCTGTACCTGCTATACAAGTTTGGTGGTGCCACCTACAATTTCTGATTTTTTATTGAATTTTTCTTGGATTTTTCAACTTTGGCCTTGTGAGCGGGATATCTCTAAAAGGATTCACAATAGGAATTTTATTTCTTTGGTGAAGATGTATATCGACAAAAATATGTCGTTCATGTTCGAAGATGGGTGACCTTGACCTACTTTTCAAGGTCACAGAGCTTATAATAGAATAAAACTTAGAAGCTTATTTTTCAGGAAGCATTTGGTGGGTTGTTATTTATCATGGTAATAACAATTTTAAATTTATAACTGAGACATGTACAGATATACATCCCTGTGAGAACAGATATTTAGTACTTGTTACTGTTACCACCTCTAAACATTGTTCTGTTGGCTGAGGGCTTTTGTCAGCTTCTGCTGATATTCTAGTTATCATTTTGTCTATAGTCAAGGACAGCAATACCACAATGTCCAGTTTGTTTTTCAAAATATTTTCAGTAAAAAAGTTCCCTGGAATAACAGGTTTAATAAACATTTCCATGCCATGGTGTTTGAACTCTATCTTCCGTGCAGCATTTGCAACCCCATATCAGCCACCTTTTGAATTGTTATTATTATTATTATTATTATTGCTGCACAATAATCTTTAGTATTTTTGCAGAATTGATTAGAAGAAAAAAGTGCTCTTCACATGAACGTATTATATCTGCATCATATGTGTGACAATATTTTTGGCACTTTCTTTTAGACATGTAAAAAACATAATGTTATATGTTATGACTACACTCCACAGGCAGTGTTTGAGCCCCACAACCTGCGGCCAGCATACTGGACCTGGTTACTACGGGTGACCCATGGGAAGTAAGTAATAATCCAGCTGTCAGAACATGCTCAGTTTAGATCTTGGTTCAGGTACAGTTAATGAATCTATGGCAGGGATTTCGGGTGAAACTTGACTTGACCCAGACTCAGCAAGTGGTAGCACAAAGTGGCACTGGGGACTTTAAAGCTCAAGGAATTGCTAATCTGTCTGTGGGATCCACAGAATTTTAAAATCTGCTGAAAGTTCATGTGTTACTGACTTTTGATGTGATTTTGCACAATTTTATGAACAGGACTTTGCTTCATTGTGGCATATTAATAAATCTGGATTATCATGTATATATATCATGTGATGAAAGTCATGAAAAAAATTGCCATTTGTTTTGCATAGTTCATTTTATACATAGAACTCCCAACAAATCTGTAAAAATGTGATACTGCTTATGCCTTTGCATCATTAGTATGATGTATAATTTAATGATTTGATAATGATGACTAATGAAGTAGTTATAGTTAAAATTGACCTGATTTATGTGTATACTTAATGTTGATGGACAGATACAGTTTTCAGTGGCTCTGACAAGAATTTTCATCCTGAGAAAAGGTCCAATCATTATGTTTTCAGTGTGTTTTAACCTGAAATACTTGAAAAACTTAACAATTAAGACATAGGTAAAGAATCCATGAAGGCACATTTAGTAAAAAAAAACAATTGAAACAAACTTTTTGTTGATTTCATCATTATTCAAGGGATCCAGATGTAACCAGTGCAGCTGCAGTTTATATGGTACTGATAATTTATCAAATTTGGCAGTGTATGCAGTTATTAAAACAATATTATAGAGCCTCTTGTCATGAAATTGTCAGTATTTTCATAAATATTGATCAGCAATCTGAGCTTATAATTGTATCCGCCAAAAGGAAGTTTTGGGGATACTATGTTTTTGACCGGGTTCTGCCGCCGCCGCCGCATTCGTTTCCGGAGAACTCCTCTGAGACTACTGGACGGATTTTTCCGAAACTTACACAAATTATCGGGTCACATGTGAACTGGTGCCTAACCAAGTGACCTTGTTCTCTGACCTTTCCTCTGCCCAGCGTCTGTTTGTGCGTCAGTTTCCACACATAAACCCACATATCTCTGGAACCGTTTGACCGATCAGGAGAAAATTTTTACACAAATGTAGCCCTGGGATAGCTTTATAACATACACAAAAAAGGTGGCGCCACCTGCAACCATGTTTGCACAGTGTCCATCTGTTCATCTGCCTTAGGTTAAAATCACTCATATCTCTGCAGTGGTTTGACTAATTCACCTAAAATTAGGCATGCGTATACATCCTAGATAGCTTTCTTGATTTTATGACAGGTGGCGCCACCTACATTCACGTTAACGCTGCAGACATCCAAGCTCATATCTCGGGAACCGTTTGACCAATCAGGAAAAAAAATATACACAAATGTAGCCCTTGGATAGCTTTATAACATACACAAAAATGGTGGCGCCACCTGCAACCATTTTTGCACAGTGTCCATCTGTTTGTCTGCCTTTGGTTAAAATCACTCATATCTGTGCAGTGGTTTGACCAAATTACCTGAAAATCGGCATGCGTATACATCCCGCATAGCTTATTTGATTTTATGACAGGTGGCGCCACCTACATTCATGTTCACGCTGTAGACATCCATGCTTATATCTCCAGACTCACATGTAACTATTTCCCCTTGCCACTCAATCCATGCCTCACTTCACCCGTCCTTCTCAGATTTTGGCGGATACACGTAGTCGCTTGTCGACTACCCATATTCTAGTTGTGTTGAATATTTCTCCCAACAGGAGCCATGGTCATGGTATATTTTACATCTTAATGTGTCTCATATTGTTTCTCATTACTTTTGTTTCTTACATTGCAATTCGTATAAAGATGCAAATTAGATCTGTGATAGTGTATTGTCACAGCTGTAATTCTAACCTTTTAAAAAATGTACTTTTTATAAATTGGTGTTGTATGTTATAACACATAACTCATGCTAATTCTGAAATGTTATGTTGTAATTTGAAGCTTCCTTTTAAAGTGACATTGACTCCTCCCACTTTAACATGGTAGGAGATTTTGCCTGACATTAAATTAACACAGGTGTTTTTATTTTCAAATCATAATTGGGCCCATTGAAACAACAAATACACTTGTGATTCAGGTTCCTGTTGAAACATGATGGTGCAACGATTTGAAGCCAAAAACTGACATAAGTTCATGAATCATGTTCAATGAAATATTTACATAATTATGCAATTTTAAGGCAGACTTCATTGTTTCAAACATCTCACCAGTTTCACATGCCTGGCTTGATATCCACATTGGCCCCCAGGTGTCAGCATTATAGCTGGCATAAATGGCTATCGTGTTTCCTATTTAGTCCTACGGCCAATCCTGAAATTTTAAGTTTTGCTGCCCCCCTGTCTTTATTAGGTTTGATGCCATTTTTTGTTAAAATGATTCATGGAGGTCATAGTTTCGAAACAACCCCCCTGGAAAATTGAACAAAATGCAACATAAAATACTCATATTCCACTTTATTTCTCATAATACTGCACCAGTATAAGCAACAGATGATTTTTATCAACATGTACCAGTTTTGGCTTTGAAACTGAAGTTAAATTGGTGTTTCTTGTTATTTCATATTAGCTGCCCTGATATCAATTTTGTGTGTTTTAATTGAATGGCACAAGACATTTCAACAAGTGATTGCATGTCATAAGATTTATGGTTTCTTACACCTGTCAGTTTCAGATGATGATGACTGTAGGTTTAATTAATTAACATAGGTTACTGGGCAGGAATTAATGATGTGGTGAATGGTTTCTTGCTTCAGGTTTGGTTTGATGAACAGGAAACTCCTGCGAATGTATGGTACAGAGGCAGACCTGCTGTTCCCAGACTTTGATCCCAAGCTGGACCCCAGATTCTCTAATCTATGATATACAAACACCTGGTCAGTAGTTAAACACACGGAGCTTTAACTTAGGGAACTCTGTTCATTATGTAGCCACCTTCAAGTTCTTCTATAGGCCAAACTATATGCAAACCTGGTCATAAATAAGACACCATTTTAGTATTTAGACACATCAAGATTCCTATCTTCCACAGTTCTGGAAATCTGCACCTTTAATAGGAAACACCTGTATACCTCTGTGAACACTAGTACAGATTATAAAACTTAGTCTGAAGTTAAGCTTTAAGAATTATCTACAAAAACAAATTAAAAAAAGAAGTATTTTTAAAGCACATGGATTCCTCTGTGAGTACTGATATAAAATATAAAACCTTGTCTAGATCAACCTTGTCAGTATGAAACTCATAGATTCCTCATTAAGACCTGATCTACAAAAACCTTGTCAGTATGAAACTTATAGATTCCTCTCTAAGGACTATCTACAAAAACCCTGATAATAATGAAACTCATTGATTCCTCACTAAGGACTGATCTACCTTAAGATTTATTCCTCTGTCAGGACTGGCCTACAAGAACCATGTAAGAAATGAAATGCATTGAATTCTCTCTCAGGACTGATCTACAAAAACCTTGTCAATAACGAAACTCATTGATTCCTCTCTAAGGACTGATCTACTAAAACCTTGTCAGAATGAAACTCATAGATTCCTCTCTCAGGACTGATCTACAAAAACCTTGTCAATAATGAAACTCATTGATTCCTCACTAAGGACTGATCTACTTTAAGATCTATTCCTCTGTCAGGACTGACCTACAAGAACCATGTAAGAAATGAAATGCATTGAATTCTCTCTCAGGACTGATCTACAAAAACCTTGTCAATAACGAAACTCATTGATTCCTCTCTAAGGACTGATCTACTAAAACCTTGTCAATAACGAAACTCATAGATTCCTCTCTCAGGACGGATCTACAAAAACCTTGTCAATAATGAAACTCATTGATTCCTCACTAAGGACTGATCTACCTTAAGTTCTATTCCTCTGTCAGGACTGACCTACAAGAACCATGTAAGAAATGAAATGCATTGAATTCTCTCTCAGGACTGATCTACAAAAACCTTGTCAATAACGAAACTCATTGATTCCTCTCTAAGGACTGATCTACTAAAACCTTGTCAGAATGAAACTCATAGATTCCTCTCTCAGGACTGATCTACAAAAACCTTGTCAATAATGAAACTCATTGATTCCTCACTAAGGACTGATCTACCTTAAGATCTATTCCTCTGTCAGGACTGACCTACAAGAACCATGTAAGAAATGAAATGCATTGAATTCTCTCTCAGGACTGATCTACAGAAACCTTGTCAATAACGAAACTCATTGATTCCTCTCTAAGGACTGATCTACTAAAACCTTGTTAGAATGAAACTCATAGATTCCTCTCTCAGGACTGATCTACAAAAACCTTGTCAATAATGAAACTCATTGATTCCTCACTAAGGACTGATCTACCTTAAGATCTATTCCTCTGTCAGGACTGACCTACAAGAACCATGTAAGAAATGAAATGCATTGAATTCTCTCTCAGGACTGATCTACAAAAACCTTGTCAATAACGAAACTCATTGATTCCTCTCTAAGGACTGATCTACTAAAACCTTGTCAGAATGAAACTCATAGATTCCTCTCTCAGGACTGATCTACAAAAACCTTGTCAATAATGAAACTCCTTGATTCCTCACTAAGGACTGATCTACCTTAAGATCTATTCCTCTGTCAGGACTGATCTAAAAGAACCATGTAAGAAATTAAATGCATTGAATTCTCTCTCAGGACTGATCTACAAAAACCTTGTCAATAACGAAACTCATTGATTCCTCTCTAAGGACTGATCTACTAAAACCTTGTCAGAATGAAACTCATAGATTTCTCTCTCAGGACTGATCTACAAAAACCTTGTCAATAATTAAACTCATTGATTCCTCTCTAAGGACTGATCTAAAAAAATCTTGTCAATAATAAAACTCATTCAATCTTCTCTAAGAACTGATCTACAAAAACCTTGTCAGTATGAAACTCATTGATTCCTCTCTAAGGACTGATCTACTAAAACCTTGTCAGAATGAAACTCATAGATTCCTCTCTCAGGACTGATCTACAAAAACCTTGTCAATAATGAAACTCATTGATTCCTCACTAAGGACTGATCTACCTTAAGATTTATTCCTCTGTCAGGACTGGCCTACAAGAACCATGTAAGAAATGAAATGCATTGAATTCTCTCTCAGGACTGATCTACAAAAACCTTGTCAATAACGAAACTCATTGATTCCTCTCTAAGGACTGATCTACTAAAACCTTGTCAGAATGAAACTCATAGATTCCTCTCTCAGGACTGATCTACAAAAACCTTGTCAATAATGAAACTCATTGATTCCTCACTAAGGACTGATCTACCTTAAGATCTATTCCTCTGTCAGGACTGACCTACAAGAACCATGTAAGAAATGAAATGCATTGAATTCTCTCTCAGGACTGATCTACAAAAACCTTGTCAATAACGAAACTCATTGATTCCTCTCTAAGGACTGATCTACTAAAACCTTGTCAGAATGAAACTCATAGATTCCTCTCTCAGGACTGATCTACAAAAACCTTGTCAATAATGAAACTCATTGATTCCTCTCTAAGGACTGATCTAAAAAAATCTTGTCAATAATAAAACTCATTCAATCTTCTCTAAGGACTGATCTACAAAAACCTTGTCAGAATGAAACTCATAGATTCCTCTCTCAGGACTGATCTACAAAAACCTTGTCAATAACGAAACTCATTGATTCCTCTCTAAGGACTGATCTACTAAAACCTTGTCAGAATGAAACTCATAGATTCCTCTCTCAGGACTGATCTACAAAAACCTTGTCAATAATGAAACTCATTGATTCCTCTCTAAGGACTGATCTAAAAAAATCTTGTCAATAATAAAACTCATTCAATCTTCTCTAAGGACTGATCTACAAAAACCTTGTCAGTATGAAACTCATAGATTCCTCTCTCAGGACTGATCTACAAAAACCTTGTCAATAATGAAACTAATTGATTCCTCTCTAAGGACTGATCTACAAAATTCTTGTCAGTATGAAACTCATAAATTCCTCTTTTAGGACTGATCTACAAAAACCTTGTCAATAATGAAACTCATTGATTCCTCTCTAAGGACTGATCTACAAAACCTTGTCAATAATGAAACTCATTGATTCCTTTCTCAGGACTAATCTACAAAGTCCTTGTCAGTATGAAACTCATTGATTCCTCTCTAAGGACTGATCCATAAAGTCCTTGTCAGTATGAAACTCATTAATTCCTCTCTAAGGATTGATCTACAAAAACCTTGTCAATAATGAAACTCAAAGATTCCTCTTTAAGGACTGATCTACAAAAACCTTGTCAATAATGATACTAATTGATTCCTTTCTCAGGACTAATCTACAAAGTCCTTGTCAGTATGAAACTCATTGATTCCTCTCTAAGGACTGATCCATAAAGTCCTTGTCAGTATGAAACTCATTAATTCCTCTCTAAGGATTGATCTACAAAAACCTTGTCAATAATGAAACTCATTGATTCCTCTTTAAGGGCTGATCTACTAAAATCTTGTATGAAACTCGTAGATTCCTCTTTAAGGGCTGATCTACCAAAGCCTTGTCAGTATGAAACTCATAGATTCCTCTTTAAGGACTGTTCTACCTCAGTGCACCAATTTAGGCTACCTGATAGTTATGAAACACCTACATCCCTAGTCTTATTGCTGACATGCAATAAAAAAGAAATTACCAGTAATGAAACACGCAGGTTCCACGCTAACAATTATTTTATTATGACCACCTTGTCACCTATGAAAAGTATGCACCCTTCCCTGATAGTTAATGTAGAGCTTAGTATTGATGCACAGATTCCTCAGCAAGGACAAATATAAAGACTTAAGATTATGTGATCTATGTTACAGAGATATAAAAATCAGCTCTCTTGGTTCATAATTTCTTCATATGCAAATTTTCAAAAACCACTTTTCATATCCACTTTTTTCTGTGATATATGCAATCATATGGTATGAAGGGTATTGCATTTTTTTTCAGATAACTTCTGTGCATCTCTCAAATTGTACCAGTGTGTCACTTTCACATAGACCAATTTAGATCCACCTATAAATACAATGTGAGGTTAATTTTATCATTGATTTATTGTTTGTTGTGACCTGGTGCTTGCTGTTCTGGTTATGTGTTTTAATTTATTTTAATTTTTATGCCCCCGCCACTATAGTTTTACCCATGTCCGTCCTTCCGTCATTCCAAAATCAAATAGTTGTACGGATTTTTTTTCGCAATGCCTGCAGATATTGGCCTGATTTTAGGTGTGTGGGCAAATAATGACCAGTTACAGATTGAGTTCGCGTTTCGTCCCGGTTGACCTACTTTTGACCATTTTACAGCTCCTAAACTTAGAAAATTTCATGAAAAATAGAAATTTTCATGACCAATACACATGTACAGACTTTTTTTCTCAATGCCTGCAGATATTTGCCAGCTTTTTTGTGTGTAGGCAGATAATGACCAGTTACAGATCGAGTTCGCGTTTTGTCCCAGTTGACCTACTTTTGAACGTTTTACGGCTCCTAAACTTATAAAATTCATGAAAAATAGAAATTTTCATGATAAAATACACATGTACGGACTTTTTTTCACAGTGCCTCCTTAACTTAGAAAATTTCATGAAAAATAGAAATTTTCATGACAAATACACATGTACAGACTTTTTTTCGCAATACCTGCAGATATTGGCCTGATTTTTGGTGTGTGGGCAGATATAGACCAGTTACAGATCGAGTTCGTGTTTCGTACTGGTTGACCTAATTTTGACCATTTTGTGGCTCCTGAACATAGAAAATTTCATGAAAAATATGAACTTTCATGACAAATACACATGTAGGGACTTTTTTTCGCAATGCCTGCAGATATTGCCCTGATTTTTGGTATGTGGGCAGATATTGACCAGTCACAGATCGAGTTTGCGTTTCATCCCAGTTGACCTACTTTTGACCGTTTTACGGCTACTGAACATAGAAAATTTCATGAAAAATATAAATTTTCATGACAAATACACATGTACAGACTTTTTTTCGCAATACCTGCAGATATTGGCCTGATTTTTGGTGTGTGGGCAGGTAATGACCAGTTACAGATCAAGTTCACGTTTTGTCCCAGTTGACCTACTTTGGCCATTTGAAGGTGCTCTAAAATAGAAAATTTCATAAAAAAGTGCACATGTACGGACTTTTTTCGCAGTGCCTGCAGATACCGGCCTGATTTTTGGTGTGTAGGCAGATAATGACCAGTTACAGATAGAGTTCTTCTTTTGTCCCAGTTGACCTACTTTTGACCATTTGACTGCTCTTGAACATAGAAAGTTTCATGAAAAATAGAAATTTTCATAACAAATGCATATGTACTGACTTTTTTTCCTCAATGCCTGCAGATACCACCCTGATTTTTTATGTGTGGGCAGATAATGACAGTTACAGATCGAGTTCCCGTTTTGTCCTGGTTGACCTACTTTTGATTGATTTACGGCTCCTAAACATAGAAAATTTCATGAAAGACAGAAATTTTTATGGAAAATGCACATGTATGGACTTTTTTTCACAATGCCTGCAGATACTGGCCTAATTTTTGGTGTGTTGCTTGATAATGACCCGTTACAGATCAAGTTTGCATTTTGCCCTTGTTCACCTACTTTTGACCTTACGACACCTCCTGAACTTAAAAATTTTTTCAAAATTTAACAAATGTTTCTAATTTGCCCCAGGCGGGGGCATTTGTGTCGTACCGACACATCTAGTTTGAAATTATAAGTATCAGTTTTCAGCAAACACTGAAAATAAGCAGACTAAATCTCTTAGCTATTCCTTTTTGGCTTTTCTGTCATCTCTTTGTTATCTGTTTTAATCTGGGAATGCTATATGCATTCACAGTTCTGTTCATTTGTTCATGTGTCTTGATATCTGTATATGAAATCTATGCTTCTCATCTGCCAGACTGCTACTCAAAGTGGAATGTTTTTGATTGATGTATATTTTGTTTTTTATGTCACAGTCCAGGGCTCGTCATTTTCAGTTAACTGCTTGCCTGGGGCAAGTTAAAATGGTATTAGGGCAACTAAAAGTCACCCCTACATGCCTGACTGGGAAAGTGGGTCTGACATAAGCCTTTACCTAAAGGCCAGAAAAATGATCTTGGTCTGGAACCTGACAGAGTTGAGAAAAAAAAAGATTTATGGGATGCAGGGTGGTAATAAATAATTCATATTTATATATGCGTGATGAAAATGATGTCATTTTAATTCTATTTTTGATTTAAGCAAAGTATAAACTTTCACACCACCTTGCTGGGAAATAATATTTTAAATACTAATATTCTTTCTATATTCACAGTTCAAAGGAACTGAAATTTATTCTTAACTGATTACATAACAAGTTTACATAGCATCAGTAGCATCAGACTCAAATTCAATATTTTTTGTCGGCCATTGTCTTTCTTTTAAATTCTTTCAAAATATATAATTCTGATAAAAACTGTTTAACTTAAATTTCCACTACTTATGTTTATCTTTGAAACCACTTAAGAAAAATATAACAAATTAACTTTTAAAATGTTTTTTTTTTTTTGCTTTATTTTCAAAAATGCAATATAACCTGAAATAACCGGTACAGCCATGTGAATGCACCTTGCTTTCAAGGCTGCAAACATTAATTTTTGTAGGGAAAGTAAAAATTCATGTACTGCATGTAAAAGCAAGATGTTACTTTCCCCACTGGGCAGGTGCTTTCAAAATTTAATGTCGAGCCCTGCTGACGATGCTTAATTTTCACATTTATGGATTCTTTTAATGAAGTTCTTGCATCTCTTTCATAATTATTTAAGGTGCCCTTCCCCCAACACCATTTAAAGAGATGGCAGACTTATAAGGGTTAATGTATTCAGCTCTTTATCCGTATCTGGGGAGCAGAGCCATCAAGGAGAAAAAATCTTTTTTTTCTTTTTTTTTAATCTTTTGCCCGTGTATGCAATAGATTTCGATTATGGCTGAATTTTCAGAGCTGACTTTTAGTGTGATTAATTGTTACAGCTAACAGAATAACACCAATGTTTACTTTTGACCTTGACCTTATTATCAAGGCCATGACCCAGGGAGGCTTGCCATGATGATTCAACGTTTGTGGATTTTATTTTGTGCATGAATCAACACTACAGAGTTTTGAATCTACATTTCTTGCTTTTGAGTTCTGCATCATGTCCATCTTATCAGTATATTTCTCAGATTCCTACTTCTAACTAAATAATGTATTAAATGTTCATCTCTATATATTTTATGTCCATGTTACTTCTGATTATGTTTATTTAACTTTTGATTTTGTTGGTGATGTCTATACTCTCCAGATTGCATGAACTCGAGTATGTTTTAATGTTTCTGACTGCTTTGCTTCCATGTTTGTAAAACCCACATTAGTGCTTTTGCTTTTGCTGCTTATCTATTTATCTGACTAATAAAACCTGACACAGTCATGATATAATCTTGGTAATAGTAATTATATATCACTTGTCATGCTAATTGTGGTGTCAAGTATCAGTAATAAATTACTATTAATGCTATTTTACTTGTATTTTTAATACATTTATGTTATATTTCTTGGCATGTACCATATTCTTTATATCCCTTAAAAATACAATATTTAATATGTAAATTTACTTTTAATACCCTGTGCCTATGTTAAAAATTGATTATAATCATTACAGTGTTATTGTAATGATGAAAAAGATGATGATGTGATGTTTTATCTTCAGGTTTGCTGTGTTAAACAGAAAGCTGCTGATGGGTTATGGTCCGGAGGCAACTCTTATGTTTCCAGACTTTGATCCCAAGCTTGACCCCAAGTTCCTGTAAGCTGTCAATGGCCAGCAATGCCCATGTTGGATGCACAAATGATTCTAAATAATGAATTTCCATGACACCATAAAACTACCACATACTGAGTGAAGAGTTGATCTCATTTATATTATTGAAAATTTATTGGGAATTATAAATCAGTATTTAGAAGCTGGTGTGTCAGTTTCAGACACACACACGTACACATTTACTGTGTAATTGTGTGGAATGAGATGTACCATATGTTAACTCTAGGCAAATGGCGATTTTTTTATTATTAGTAGTATTTTTGTCATATATATTATATATATCTAGGGGTCATAATAACACCTTTTCGAATGTCTCAGACAGGCAAACACATGCATGGAAAGGCATTTTTCATTTTGTACCAATCCAGTAGAAAGGTGAACACGTAGACATTTTCCTTATGAGTATCTGATTAGTAGGAACAAACTTAACAAAAACCAAATATTTCATAGCTGGTCTTCCATCGAATCCCAATATTTCCTATATTTTCCCATAAATATGGTTTATAATATCTGATACCTTCCAGCATTTTAGATCTCCTACGATATATTTTTTTGCTCATCATGTTTTGGATATTACAGTGTCACTATTGAAAACATTCAGTTCTTTTTGCATACAAGTGTGCATGTAGGATGGAAGAATAAGGTTTACACTGAGCGAAGTGTTACTGTAAATTTTCACATGATGGAAAGATGCATTTGTAGAGGAAAGGCAAATTTCCTGCGGAAAGGTAAACCTGTATTAAAACCTGTATTAATTAAATTGCAAAAATTTGTTTTGATCCCTGTTTATGTATGTATGTATGTGTGTATATATATATATATATATATATATATATAAAGTTGAGATGTATAGACTGACAGTTTGGTTAAAATACACATACAGTTGCATATGGCAGCATTGTAAACATTCTTTACAAATTTAGATTTGCTATTAACTTCATGTATTTTGTTGAAATTAATAAAACTGATATAATTATTATAGTATGCCCTATATCTGTATTGTCTGTCAAAGTTTTTCCCCTAGTATCTTAACTGTCACTGTATTTCAGGGAGTGAACTCTGTCATGAGCATACATTCATTCTGAAGTTCACTTGCATGTGATTTCTATTTGATCATTGTGAAAGAAATATGTGCCTTAAGTTTTGTTATATATTTATGTAACTGTTCAGAGAATATTCTTATAAGCACCTTATTTGTATAAATCTTTAAAAGATTTAGGGCATTGTTCATCTCTCAAGGATTCTGACATAGCTTAGACACTGGGGGTAGCCACAAGATGATAGTGTAGTATTTTTCTAATGCCATTTTTACCCAGGCATGTACCCATATATTAACAACAATAAAATAGTGTAATAACTCTGTATTATAGAGGATGTGTTTGTGTATATAAAAGCAAGGTTTGCAAATTTAATAATTTTGTGATACAGAAGTTAGGTACATCAAAGGTAGGTACATCGTGATCACAGGCCATTGTTTACAGGGTAACATCAATGACATCATGAATACCTGTGATGGCCAACAATTCAGTATTGTTTTGATAGACATATAAGCACACCTACTAAAAGACTAGGTTATCTTTTTTTTCACTGTACAATCCTTATTTTGATATATTTTGTATGTTTATCTCAATAATATAGAGTTATTATAATGTTAACAATATAGGTACAGTGCTTTAAAAAAGACCTTTGAAAAAAAGCCCTTTAAACCACACTGTTAACTGTCACTATTAACCCCTGATGTGAAAAAATAAATATGAGTTGTATGAGTCGTATTTATTTAGCAAAAATCATAGATTTTGTAAACATTTGAATGTGAATGAAATTATCACTTAGAGTCGTTCAGATGAAGCACTTGTATATATTTTACACTGCATTCAACAAAGTGCACCAGTAAGATCAGCTATAGACCAGGGTTTTTACACTGTAAATGATGCAACTATCAATGTAATATCTCAGGGAAATGATTTTATTATGTATTGAAGCAGAAGTTTTTGATTTCAGAGACTTGTAGGTATGTCATACAAGTTTCATAGTAAATGTAGTCATGGTATCTCCAGTGTTTTATGTGTAAATGGATAAAAATATTTTGAATATGATATGATACAGGTATTCATCTTAAGTGAAGATAAGATGTACACATGCACGCTTGTGTTTGTGGATGAAACAGGGCCAGATGAAATTAATAAAAATACATATACTTTCATCCACTAAATAAATGTATATTTTTTTTTAATATGTACTCAAGGCTTGCTTTGGGTATTGCTAATATGAAAATTCAAAGCAAAATGTGTCATCTGAAGTACAACATACTTGATGGAATAACTTTGATTTGACCCTAGGTCAATTTTCATCCCACAGTGCTCCAATCCTTGCTGCCTCCAGTTCTTGTTCAATTTTACAGAGAAATCCTGAAGTGAGTTTAATGTTAAACTCACAACCCAGGATTGATAGGTACCATATATAATTAATATATATATATATATATATATATATATATATATATATATATATATATATATATATTTAAAAGGTGTGCCGATTAATCAATTAAATTGATGATTATATGTTTTCTTCAAAATCAGTTAAATCTATTGCATTCTGAATGATCAATTAAAATTGATTATATATGCATATGCAAAGAATCTAATCCTGTCAGAGATATACAAACACAAATTAATGAACAACATCAAAACGAACCAAAAATCTTCCAATAACAAGGGGCCTTGGATGTGGAAGGGATTACTGGTTTCATTATGAATGCCGAGTAGATAAACTGATTCCTACCACTTAAATATATATATATATATATATATATATATATATATATATTTTATATATATATATATATATATATATGCATATGATATAATAATAAGGGTTCTTTTTCATGCAGTCATTATTCAGTCGCAATGTACCAAAATCTAGTTGCTTTCAATCATTTATACAATTTATTTTATATTTGAGTGTATAATAATTTTATTTTGATACATGGATATTTTCTATACTATTTTCATATAACTTTAGAATATATGTGTAAAGTACAAGTAATTAAGTAATTGACACCCCCCCCCCCCCCCCGATGTACAGAATATCAAGACAATACTTAAATATACAGAAAACAAATTTTCATTATTACATGAATACATTTTAATAAAAAAAATTATGATTTTTTAGCTCAGCTGACTGTTAATCAACTGAGGTATAGGAATGGCGCTTTGTCCGTCGTCTGTCCGGCTGTCCGGCAGTCCGTTAGCAGGGCACAAATCGTAACTGCTGGTTCTAGATACTTCTAAGTGAACATCCAAGAAGGTCAATAAAAATCTCCTTGGAAACCTGAAATTAGGTCACTGTGACCTATATCCTCTGAGCTATGGGGCTTGAAAGAACCCCCCAGAATAATCAAAAATATAATACAAAACCTCCAATATCTTGATAATTAATGCATGGATTGTCATGAAACTTGCCTTGAATATTGACCATGACTAGTTTTTTCAGTTCTCGAAAAGTGGTGGCGCCACCTGGTTTTTTTTTTTTTTGGTATTTTTACGAATATTTTTCTATTTTTTTTTACTATAAAATGACAACAATCATGTCAGTTTCTCAGCTATAATTACATCTAGTGTCCCAAATCCTGGTGTGTTTATTGATCACAAGTAGATGCCATATCGTTATCACCTTGTCTGTCTGTTTGTCTGTCTGTCTGTCCATCCATCCACACAAATTCGTATCCAGATGATAACTCCAGGTTGTATTGACACATGGATTTAAAACTTGACTTACGTGTGGCCCACCACTAAAGCAAGAACCTATATGATTTTGGGGTCATGAGGTCAAAGGTCAAGGTCACAAGACTCATATCTTTTAAAAAGAAGGCATATGCATTTGAAGCCAAACTTTTCATCCCAAACCTTCCATCATCAAGATATTGCTAACCTGCCAATAGGGAAAGCTTCTATTCAACTTTGGGGTCATGAGGCCAAAGGTCAAGGTCACAGTACCCACTTATTTAGAAAGATTGTGGATGCATTTTAAGCCAAACTTTTCATCCCAAACCTTCCATCTTACAAATATAGCTGAGCTGCCAGTAGGGGAAGAAACTGATTGATTTGGGGGTCCAAAGGTCATGGTCACAGGGGCCCATCTGTTCACATATTTGTTTCTGGATGATTACTCCAGTTTTGATTGACATATTGGTTTCAATTTTGACATATATGACCTACTAATAATGAAAGAACCAGAATTTTGATTTTGGGGTCATAAGGCCAAAGGTCAAGGTCACAGGACCCACTTCTTTAAAAAGATTGTTGATGTATTTTTAGCAAAACTTTCAGTCCGAAACATTCTATTTTCCAGATGTTGCTCACCTGCCAATAGTGGAAGTAACTGATGGTTTTTTGGGTCACAAGGTCAATGTCATGGGGGCCATCAATCCACATATAAGTTTCCAGAAGATAACACCAGTTTTGTTTGAAATATTGGTTTCAATTTTGACTTGTATATGACCCACCAATAATGTAAGAACCCTCTTGATTTTGGGGTCATAAGGTCAAGGTCACAGGACCCACTACTTAAGAAAGATTGTGGATGCATTTTAAGCCAAACTTTTCATCTTTATCCTTCCATCATCAACATGTGGTGAACCTGCCAATAGGGGAAGTTTCCTTTTGATTTTGCGGTCATAAGGTCAAAGGTTAAGGTGACAGGGCCCATCCATTCACAAATTAGTTTATGGATGATAACTCCAGTTTGGGTAGACAGGTTGGCTTCAAACTGATCACAGGACAAACATTTTGGAAAACCTCAATAACATATATCCTTATAGACAAATGCAGCTGAGCGTCGAAACCCATGGGTCCCTAGTTATTACTGGTAATTATCTGTATCATCTGATGTCTTTGATGGTTTTATTAATTTTAGTAATAAAAAATGTATTATGCATAATTCCGGGTCAGATGATGGCTCAAGATGTGAATAATGAAATATTTTTTATTTTGTATTTTTTTTAATTTGCTGTCTTACATTTTCTCTGTAGGAGTTATAATTTATATATTTTTTTCTGTGTAACAGAGGATATTAAGTGGGAAAAGTAGGGCTGGCTTATAATAAATGTTTAGAGGTCACATTGGAAATGATTAATATTTCTGATGACGGTATGATATGTGCTGAGTAGGCATTGAAAGTGATTGAATGTGCAGCCATCTGGTAGCTGTAATAGGAACTGTGGGTATAATATGTAAATTATTATAATGATTAGGATATCTGTAATATGACTGGTCAGATAATGGTGTGACACATGACCACATTTGAGGCATATGATTGGTTATTTTTGTACATTCATGAGAATCCAGGTTTGTACATCAGGGATTCTATGTACACATTTTGTAATGGTGCAATCATGGCTGTGATCTTTATACCCATTACATGGATTGTAATAAATAATTTTGTCATTTTGCATGACTTTGTTGTTGTTTACTTATTTTTCGGAGCTAACTATACTATAGTTGCTTTTTTTGCAAATGATACCAAATATAATAAAACTGACATTTTTAACTAACCTGAGCTATAGTGATGGTCCTTTGTCCCGTCGTCCATCCGTCTATTACCAAGGCAAGATTGAAATAGTTAGACCTACTAATCCAAAATTCTACATGAAGTTAGATGTCTCCAAGTTCTCCTACCAAACCGAAAACTGGGTCACTGCGACTTCATTCCTTCGAGAAATGAAGAAAAACCTCCGTCTTTCAGGATAACCTACTGTTGCATATCAAAACTGCCCACTATGAAAACCACTTGTGTGAATGTCTTCTTGGTTCATGTAACCATTCCTGCTTATATTTACCATGCGCATGCCAGAAATTAGGTTATGGGCTCAAACACTTTGTTAAAAATCAGGAAATATATTACTCACCTAAAAATATAATTGTTGAAGCTTTATATTTTTCCCCTTTTTATAACTTTGTTTAATCAACATTCCATTGTATAACGAATCAGATCAGAAATTTGCAATTTTTTTTAGATTATTGGCATTATTGTAAAATCAGTACCTTAAATTTGGCCCAACTTTTACAATGGCACCTATTTTTTCTATAAGCAATATTGATTTAAGTTTCACTGTATGTATAATTAAGGAATTAATCTTTTAAAATATGAAATTTGAAAATAAAATCTAAAAATATGGGCTAGAATTGAATTCACTTGCATCAGGAATATTCCAAGGAGTAATCAAGAGGTTATGTAGCAGGTTTAAAGAATTTAATTTCCTTTTAAATACTTTCAACAAAATAAAATTAAACCCATCGTTATGCATAATGTGATAAAAATATATGAGCGGAATTATAGATAAATAATGGGGCAATTTAGAATTAAATTCTGAATCACGTTATATTTTCATATATTTATTGTATTGCAAATTTATAAAATACACCCGATTTTTGTGATTAAAAATAATTCATCTGTATGCATAATGCGATGCTGTATGAGCAAAATAGTGGATTAACGATGATGCAATTTAAAATTGTGAATTCACATATATATCCCGAATTTATAAAATTTAAAAAACGTTACAATGATTTCATATAATAAAAAAGAGGATCCAATGCAAAGATTTGTACATTATTTATGCCTCAGCAGAATGGGAAATAAAATTATTTGTATACACCCTTGTCCCTTGTTCTTACGTCCCACACAGTATGTAGACACTTTTAAATAAAAACCAGACATGCCAGCATTCATCATTGCCTTCAAGGTAGGTGCATGGTGGTTTTCATGTTCAGTTAAACAATACAGTAAGAAGGTTCTGTTCCCAAATCTGGCAAGAATCAATCAAAGATAATCCCTTGAACGTTTCATAAAAAAAGACTAGATTTTTTTTTTCAGGAGTGGCGCAGATATATTTTGGAAATTGACTGTATTGAAAAACCTGTTTTAATATCTGAAAAGCAAAAGTTTTTCTTATATGGAAGGGTCATTTTGAATGTCGTCCGTTGACAGGACCCTAATCTTTTCGGTATAAGAACTATAAACTTTTCGCTTTAACCCAGGTAAGTCCTTGGGAAATCTTCGAGGAAACCCAAAACTAGGTCAAGCTGGGTAACCGTGCCCAATCTGTGAAGTACATTATTTTTCTGAAAGTCATACTCTTCATTAGAGTTCAGTGTCACGGAGCAAACATTTTGTGCTGGATCGTAATATTTAAATCTATTAGACTATATCACCCTGGGAAATTCGAACAGATATATGAAAGTATGTATCGAGTTGGCGTCTGATGGCGATATTTCAAGATGGCATATTTTTGAATGCTTGGATGCATAATGTAATGTTTGTTACTATGCTCCTACTTTTACTGTACTTTTAATATAGTTATGTGTATTTAATCTGCAGATGGCAATACCTACCTATGTTCACCTTTTATAGCTGCCCTTTGTTTCGCACGGACGTCCGTTAACAAGGCAAGTTTTGAAACCGTTGGACCTACGAATCCGAAATTCTACATACAGTTAGATGTCCCGAAGTTCTCCTACCGAAACGAAAACTGGATCACTGTGACTTCGTTCCTTCGAGAGATAAAGGAAACATCTCAACTTTCCATTAAAATCCTATTGATACACTTAAAGACTGCCTAATATCAAAACCAAATTTAGCTAATTTTGTAATTTATTTAAATTATTAACATAAATGTAAAATCAATACCTTAAATTTTGACCATGTCACATTATTTCCTTGTACGCACTGTTGATTTGTTTAAAAATCCGATATATCAAAGGAATTGATTAAAAAGAGTAGCTTTTATTCAAGTTTTCAGATAATATGTCAAATATGGTTTACATGAAGCCAGCCCAGTTTAACAGTCCTGTGTAGTGGGTGATGCAACCTGTGTTAGGTGATCTGTTTCACTCCAGGTAACTCCCTTGGTCCAGCTTAGCTAGACTTATTATATGCACAATAAACCTTAATCCTGAGCTTGGGGTCACCAAGCGACAATCTAGGCATTCCGGTCTTATTAGCTCAGCTGACTATAAGTCATCTGAGCTATAGTCGTGGTCCATTGTCCGTCGTCCGTCCGTCAGTCCGTCCGTCCGTCCGTCTGTCCGTCCGTCCGTAGATGTGGCACGTTTTGAAACCGCAAGACCTAGGAATCCAAAATTCAGCATAATGTTAGATGTCCCCAAGATCTCCTACCAAGCCGAAAACTGGGTCTTTGCGACTTCGTTCCTTTGAGAAATTAAGGAAAAACCTCAATTTTTTATTAAAATCCTATTTTCACACTTCAGGACTGCCTAATATCAAAACCTCTCATCTGTTTTTCCTCATATTTACCATAAATATTCTTCTATATAGTTCCTATGTACATGCCAGAATTTAAGTCTGTTAAGTATAAATTCTTTAAGTTATTGGCCCAAACATAATGGACTTTGTAAAAAATCAGGAAAAAAATTTTGAAACAAGAGTCTATTTTCCCAAGTATATAATTATGTTTAATTAAGATTCAATTGTTTACCCAAAATTAGATCTGAATTTTGTAAATTTTTTAAATAATTAGCATAAAAATAAAATCAGTACCTTAAATTTTGCCAAACTTTGATCATGGCACGTTTTTTTTCCTGTAAGTACCATTGATTTAATTTTCACAGCATGTAAACATAAATATTTAATTTGTTTAAATCTGAAATTTGGAAGTAAAAGCTTGAAAATTAAGCTAGTTATTGATTTTTTTCTTGAGGCTCTATTGTGGTCATTTGCTTTGATTACAGATTACAGATGCAGGGTCCCACTCCAGGTCACTGGAAGTCAGCTATGCCAGGGTTTCTGATTTGTTACAGTCACTGGGGGAGATCCCCTGCTGTGACAGGTGTACAGTTATTCTCATATCACCACCCCAATCACCCCCCCCCCCGCAAACCCAACCCACCAAGTGTTATGCAGTATTGTTATTGTTTTCACTGTATCTCCTTAATTGTTATGCTGTTTCCACTCTGATATGCAAAAAACTTTCCTTGAAAAAGTAATTCAAGGTGTAATCCAGAAGATGCAATGTTGTGTAATGTAGCATTTTTAAAGAAATCATTTTTCTTTTAAATGATTTTACCAATCATAATGGAACCCATCAGTATGCTTAAATTATGATAAAATATGAAGCACATTATGGATAAATAAAGACACATTAAAAATTGTGAAATCTAAATCAAGTATTTTTTTAGATATTTATTGTTTTGCAGATTTAAAAGATATATCTTTGTGGTAAAAAATAAATAAACATTTGTATGCATGATGTGGTGTTATCTGACAAGATTGAGATTTATGATGATGCAATTGAGAATTATGAATCAACTTTTATATTCAGATATATATGTTATATTGAAAATGTATAGAAATATAAACTTAAATAAAAAAAATTGATGTGATAAAAAAATGAGGATTTATTACAAACATTTGTTCATTATTTTCCTGCATCAGCAGAATTTGAGATCAGGCTTTGTTTGCCATGTTTTATTTTGTTAATTAGTTATATTTCAACTATACATTTCATAAAAAAACATATATTTAATAATATATATTATACAAAAAAAAAGAGTCGATTGAACAAATGTGTAAACTACTGAAATGTCAACAGTTAATCGAAAAGCCAACTAATGATCATGGTAATTGTACAGATCATTTGTTCACAAACTGCTCACATGCTTCAGTTTCAACATTAGGAAACACATGGTCAGGTCACAAAATATTATTTGCAACAATTTCTTGCTCATCAATACAAACCAATCATATAAACCAACCATGGCCTTTATTACCTCTTCCTCTTACACTTTATCTCCATTTGATATTATTTAAGATTTTTACCTTCAAGGTTAACGTCAGCTGAGCACAGTGACCCATAGGTCCCTTGTTTTCGGAGGCAGTTAGGCTGTTTTCGGTGGAAACCTCAACCCAATTTAGAAACCACACAAAAATGACTCAAAATGCTATGTTCATATAAAAAGTATTTATCGGCGAGGACACTGCGGGGAAAATAACCTTTAAAATGAGGTATAACACAATGTCATACGCAAAGTGGTTTCAAAGAACATTGAGGACAAAAGTGGATCACCTTCCTTTTTATAATTAAAAAAATTGATTATCACCAAATAAAATAGCAGAGCCATTTGCTTTTAGCTTTTCAAATGCTAATATATAGAAAATAGAAATACGTATACATTTTTCATTTGCTACAAGTTTACAAAGTTCAGCTTAGCGCCGTGACCCATGAATCTCTTGTTTTTCTTCGAACAAAGATTTCATATTAGTTTTTATTTTGTCAGATAAGAGAGAAAATATAACGCCCCACCTTTCATATTTTTTATTAAATGTTCCCCAGAGAAATATTTATCAGGTTAGAATTTAGTTGAATATTTTTAGTTCTGGTTCTACGGAATTTTAAGTTTCACTGATCACAAATCCAGATACTTTTTCTCATCAAACCAGTTAACAGGGTCCTTAAGTTTTTATGTGAATTTTGACTCAACATAGAGTTTATATAATTAACTGAGTATGGATTGATATTAATCATTTTTCAAAATTGGAGCTTTGTAGGGTTTTTGAGTACTGCAGTATTTGATTATTTGTGTGTGTACATGTGTTTATAAAATGTAATGTGTGTAACCAAATACTAATCATATGACTGTATATAACCTTCTAAAGGAACTTACACTGTTTAAACTATAAATAATCAGACATGTTCAGTGAACTCTCATTGTAAACCCTGATTATGCCACTGTAGTGTTACAGGTTCAGCTGAGCGTCATGGCCCATTTGCCATTGTATCTTGTAAAAGAATTATCCACAGGTTTTTCAATGACCATACATGATAAAGGTTCAAGGAGATTTCTATTTGAATTGGGATAATTCTTGAATTCCAAAGTAGTGTCTTGTACAAAGCATGGAGTTCAAGTTCTCTTAATACGCAAAATACATAAAATTAACATCGTATTGAAGTATTTAATTTAATGCGGACATGTATCAGGCACAATTTTAGTATTACCTATTTTTATTACTTATAATTACAAAATTTCACTATTATCAATATTTTGTCATGTTATTATATAAAAGATAATTAATTCCTTTCGCGTACTAATTCTTAAAAACTAACAGATTTCATTAAGAAATTTGGAATTCTCTTTAATTTATGTATTTTTTTATGTTGTTTAATAAAAAATGCAAACAAAATGAAATAGTTATAAATACCATACAGAATACGCTTAAGCGTCTTTGCTGAAGTCTTGATTTATCAAGAGGTATTAGTTGTGCACGGCTTTATCATCTTTGTCAAACTTGCGCCACCATCTACATTAACTTCATATAAGACACAGGTTGATTTCGTGAACTGAAATCATTTTATCAGTAATTCAAAGCTGTTGGACATATATATGTAACCAAGCGTTAATCCTTGTGGAAAATGACAAAATGCCTTGGCCATGAGTTTAGAACCTCCATAAATTATTGTGTATTTGATCTTGGATAACAGTTTTGCCTGTCAAATAAAAGAAAAGGAGAAATCTTACAACATGAATCATATGCTTCCCTGACTCACAACCTCTATGCTGGGCTCAAACAACACCAAAAACAGTCACCGCATTTTTTATAAAGCTTTATTTTAATATTTGATTTGGGTTAGAATCTTCTTATAAACCTTTAAATTGTTATCACCTTATTGGCTCGTGTACAGGACTATAAATTTTATCCTAAAAATATTTGGCAAAGATAGGCGGCCGTCTTATATACGGGTACAAGTTCTTCAGCGTCATCAGGACTGCCAAGGATAATTAACGGCAATCAGCATTATTACGTCAAACGAACTGGACCGGTGAATATCGGTGATCATGTTCGTATGGTGGTAATATACACTCAATAAAGAACATTACAATGCTTTGTTTATGTTTGAATTTTTATCGTTTATACATCAGATTTACATGTGCACGTAGTTAAATAATTGGTAAGAAAGGTTTGCGTTTGCGGCATTGGCACAGGAATTTTAACTGAATCAATATATGAAAGCCCTTCTGAAAGCAGAGCCAGTGATTTTCCGCGATCGTGGATGGAATCGCGGAACTGACAGACCGAAACGAAATTTCCAATCCTCAATGTATTTTTTAATGTATTTTTTGCCAAAAATATTTTGGTAATTCACTTGAAACATGTATGCAGTGATATAATTGTCGATGCCGCTGACAGCGTGCGGGGCTCACCCATGTATACTCAAGATCCCAGAGCCCTGTGTATACAGCGCGCTCGCACAAGGGATGCTGGGAACTTGCCTATTTGTCCAAATGCCATCTAGTAGCACTTAATATGCATATTTAAACAAGGATGATTTTTTTTCATATGGTGCCGTATTTACCGCGTAAAATGTTCACGAGTCCAGTTAATGCAGACGCTGTCAGCTGGCTTGCACACTAACATACACGGAGACTCGCACGTGGCACTTTCATTACAAGACAACCAGTATAGCGCGTCATAATTATAAATATGAAACGGCCTTTCCTCAGGTGACGCGAACTACAATGTTTGTCAAGCTTGTATTATTGGACTACGTCAACAAACGAATGTATCATAACGGTTTAAAAAAGTTCAAGAATGGGACCGTGATTCTGCCTGATATAAATATGACGAATTTTCTCAAAATTTTAAAACATTTAACCCCGGATTTGGTGCGTATACGCACTGAAGTTTATATAATACGCTGGAGTCTGAGGGCCAGCATTTCAGTTTTTTTTAACTTTTGCATGTAATATCATGCACAATGAAGGACAAAAAGGACAATTATTGGCGATTCCATTCCATGTCATACATCGGCTCAGCTGTCAAAGGTATTTGCGCAAGGTGACTGACATAATCGGGGTACCGACGTCCCGTATTAGATTTTTCTTATCTTTCAAATAAATGCTGTTTTACATACATTATATGAACATTTTATATATTCTACTAACTTATTTGGTGGTGACTTTTATTAAAGAATTAATTTATTACCATCCTTATTTTCCCGGGGCGCTTATTACGTCAAATACGGTACACCTAAAAACATCGTAACAGGATTTGTTCAAGAAAAAAAAAATTTACAACACCATGTACCATTCTAAGAAAAGGGTTCTCCCACGTATGTGAATGCGGTTTTCGTTGAATGTAACGTGGCTGGTCTCCAAATACCGCAAATCATATGATCTTCCAGCGGTCTAACCGCAGGTGGCAGATTACTATCGCGAATGGTGGCCTTGGGACACCGGGTGGCCTCAGGCGACATGGTGGCCTTGGAATATCGGGTGGCTAGAGGCCAACCCGCTGTGCACCCTTCTCGATATGTTTTCTTCCAATATCGTAAATAGTTCCATGAAAGAACACCGAATTTAGACTATAATATTTTGTTAGTATACTTCATTCCTTCAAGAACACCACGGGTATGAAACTGGTATATCATGGTGGCTTAGGGATACACTAGGTATGATGCTGTGCACAGGGGCTTGTCACAGAACACTGAAACAATTATATCCCAGGAATTTTGAGTTACAAAACCCCAAGAATAAGCGATACAACCAATTGTGACATACACAGCTCCTTGACTACTTAATAACAACACTGAAGGAGCTGTCTATGTCACAACTGGTTGTATCGCTTATTAGTTATTTTGTTACTCAAAATTCCGGGATATTATTTTTTCTTCAGTCTCCTGTAACAAGCCTCTGTGATGCTGCGTATCATCGTGCCTTACGGCCACCACAGGTGTAATTCTGTATCCCCCTGGTGGCTTGAAGACACCACATGTATAATGCTGTGTATTTTGGTGGCCTATTTGTGGAACGAAATAGATCGAGAAGGGTGCACCGCGGGCTGGTGGCCTAAGGCCACCCGGTGTCTCATGGCACTATATGGCCCGAGGCCATCCGGTGTCCCAAGGCCACCATTCGCGATAGTAATCTGCCACCTGTTACTGTATAGCTTACATGTTTGAGAATGTAACGCCCACTCAAACCAGCATCCTGATGACATAACAACAAAAGAAAGGGTTTCTCATTTGGATTTTATACACCAATGGTCACGGTATAGACTTGATAATGGAAAAAAGCAAATGTGAATATTAAGAAATCACGTCGTTTGAATGTGATTCTTCTTCCGAATTGCATGGGGGACATTTATACATATGACGTTGGCAATGAGTCACGGCAGAGGAAATAATTTTTCATATCGATTATCGGTCCATTTATTGTTTTAAATTCCGACCAAAAATTATTTATAAGCTCAACAATTCAGTATACGAATAGGAAATTTGCCGTCCCAGTGCGTATTAATTACCTTGGTGTCTTCCGTTTTAGCGTAACAAATTCGAACCTTCAAGGCAAGGGTCACACTAACTGACTGAGTATTTTTGTGTTTTTTTTTTTTAAATTAAAAACAAGGATACTTTACTCGAGCTAAATAACACTATTAGCTTGGTAATCTACCAGAGCAGTTTATACCATATAGAACCATATATGCACATTGATTTCAATCGGGGCACATTATTTAATTTAAATCTTACGAGAAATAAAGCAAAATTGTATAAGCATGAACTAGTTTAAGCGGGCATACGTCCTGTGAAAAAAATAACATACGTCGGCAGCGGTTGCATGTGGTTCCGATAATGAATCAATGGTATAAAGTAGGGTATATTTTGACATGCAGTTTGGCTCTGTTTGTGCATTTATAAGTGGAACTGCATGTGCAGTTGAAATTCTGGATTAGTGGATTTCTAAAATTTAAAGTCAAGTTACCATCACAAACTGAAAAAAAACATACATTAATGCGCATGGGAAAAAATAGTTCAATTTCGTCTATCACTCATATCAAGGCTATACGGTACATCATATTACTAGCTCTGGTGTGAGTTTACAGACACTGTTATATTTCTGTAATAGGCCTGTTTATATGTATTTTGTCATATTTTCAATCATTATTCATACACAATTTTTATACTATATAAAAGGCTATATATGCAGACATGAGATCAACTGGTGATTGTATAAAGCCTTAAGATGAAAAGGCTTGGTTCCTTGGTCTTCGACATATATATGTACAGTTGGGCCCTATATAGGGTACCCTATGTTTTCATTGAGCTTTTTATACTGAAGCTTGATTAGAAGTTTGTGCACTTTTAAAATTTCCTTAAAATATACCTGAGCTATATAGAGTATACTCTCAGTGTTCAGTGATCTTTAAATCGTGGTCGATCAGTAGCCGTCACACGTTGCTTCGTACACAAATCAAAACTTACGTGTTATAAGTAAATGAATTCCCTATCGTTAAAGAAAATTCCGAAAAACATGGAGAAAGTTTCTATATAGGGAATTTTATGACCTATCCGTGCCATGTCTTGTTTGCAAACCTAACAAAAGGCTTACAATAAATGTTTGAAGATAAATAATAAGGAAATCTTCAAACGAGGGAGAAAGATTAAATGTCTTTATAAAATCAACAGCGCAAATAAAATTATTATATTGACCTTGAGATTTTTAGATCAGTGTCCGTATTTGATACAGGTGAAAATACCATATTACTTCACTGAGTAAACGCTCAATGTGATCTGGTCCCAGGCCAAAACACATTCATTCACGTGAACAGTGCGAGTGGTCAAGCACCAAAAGGTCAGCCGGCGTGCCGTGTGAAGCAGAATAAACAGAGTACTATATACATATGTACATCAGATTTGTATGGAGGTTTATATGTGTACACAAAAGTGACATAGCCCCTCCCTGGTTGAGAAGACGTTTATCTGGACTTCCCATGCTTGACGGGGTATACGCTATATCCGTGGTCTCTGTGTGACGATTTATGTCTGATATGTTTGATATGAGGGATGAAAGTCCGGCATATGTCATAACTGTGACATATATACACTCTTGCCGTCGAGAGATAACGCCCTCGTGAAGTTACTCTGCAAAACATACTGCTCACCACCAGAATAAGTTTTATTTACGAGTCTATTGGAGTACCTGCTCAAATTGTAACGAATTTAGAAGTGTATGATTCTGCACTATACCGGTGAGTATATTAACATCCTTCAATTTACCGCGCATGATACAGTAATCACGCACGTCTCTTTTATAATATGGAGGTACATATTCACAAAGTACTTGAAGATCAGTGAAAGTGTGACGTCACGTTATGTATATATCCATGTGGTTTCCTTTTTTTTTTTTTTTTGGGGGGGGGGGGGGGGTCACCACAAACTATCTGCGTCTTATTTATACTATTTAATTTTGTTTGAGTTAAACACCTGCAAAGATCCATTAATCCGCTGTATAATAATTATAACACAAGATATGTAGCACGTGAAGACTTATTTAAAAAAATTATCTTGAACTTTAACACGCCACATAATAATTAAGTACTTGTATGTGCACCGGCGAGCATCTGATGTGATAATGTCATCGAGTACGTGTTACTTACTAGTAGGTTCATCAGCGGTAGTATTGTTTTTATCCGTAGTATCTGGTGGATGGAGGTATGTATATACGTTTACACCTGCTGTCGTGCAGAATAAATAATATACGTTGGTGATGAACGTCAGAAAACAACGTAACTTTAAGTTTGACTATTTTTACTTTTAAGCAATACAGTAAAAAACTGTTTATCAAAGAGAATGTATCTTTTCTAAGGGAGAGTCGCGATGATAGCCATAGTCAACTTGACGGAAAACGGAAAACCTCACGTGTCCTCATCATGCATGCTCCCTGGTACCTACGGGTTCAATCCCACGGGATCTTCCCTATCATTGTCTGTCCTCGTGTTGATTTCAGAAAACACATTCCAAACAAGAAATTTTCATTCTTAGGAATGCAAGCCTGTGCCATGTGGGGGGGGGGTCCCTTTTGTGGGTTGCTCCCCAGTCCGTGTTTGCATTCAATTATTCCCAGGTTCATCAATGCATAAGTGACTGTACATGCATTTGTGAATATTCCTTGATCGCATTCCGGATCATGGCCGCATCCACACCAAAATCTCATCGATTCTTCACTGGCCTGTCTCCTTACTGCCCTGAATCATGAAATTTCGTTCATGAGTGCGTGAGTTATGTTGTTAACAAACACACACACACACACACACACACACATAAAAACACACAAGAACGGGGCCGATGAACGCATACCCTCCTGGCGGAGACGGCTATCGTTTTCTTTTTCAGATATACTGTACAGTGTCTTCTCGTCCTTGTCCAGGTGGATTTCAAAATTTCCACTTTCCTCTTGATTGTTCTTTTTCATGCCATTTGTCGCTATTAAATTGATTATTGGTTATTTTGTTGCTGCAGTGTATTTTTGTCTAATTCCATGCAGCATGTATATACAGGGATTCCTTCATCAATTGTTTGATTTACAACGTCATTTATTACATATTAAAAATAATGTTCTTTTTTCATACACACACATACATAAAAACACATAAAGTGTCTACCTACATATGAAGCACTACCCATTGTGTGCACCAGCCTGGCTAAGATCACGTGTTCATTAAAGATTAGCAGAAACAGGGCATATGTACATTGCGTGTATATATATATATATATATATATATATATATATATATATATATATATATATATATATATGTATGTATGTATACAACACAGGAATAGCATTATCGACCAACCTTGGAACAGATAAAACATTACATGCCCTCTTATATCTGACCTTTTATTTTTACATATGACCTTTCGTATTTGCATACCGCCTGTTGTGTTTATACATGATGTATGACTGAGTATAGTATGAGTGCAGCTACACTTAACTACCGGACCACCCGCTGGCCATGAACTGATACGACACGTCACCAGAAACTTAGATGTGTCCCCTCATGTGGTTATACCGAAATCAAGTACGGTTTTAAATCTCAATACGTTTCATATACCTGACCATAAGGATCAACTTAGTGCACATTAAATAAACCTAGCTCTATCAAAAACACAGGAATAGTCGGAAGCAGGTGAGTCTGCATAAATATGGACACCGTTTCTGAAAAAAATATGAAATTCAACATTTTTATTTTACATATCAAAAGCATATTTGGTTAAACCAATATGGCTAAGGTGAAAAGCCTGCCCCCTCCTTAATGGCAAGGTTTCCGTTGGTGCATCGAGTTACACTGGTCCTGAGAGATTTATATAATAAATATATGTGAAGGACAATGTCAGTCTCTTACGACTTTGCCTTCCTGGTATTTTGGGCCTGTTTTTTTTTTTTTAGCTATTCTAGTCTCGCTGGGATACAACCCAAGCAGCCATAACAGGCGCTAGATTAGAAAGTAATTCGTTCTACATTTTTCTACTGCCCATGACCAGTACCCATTTACTCCTGGGTCGAGAGAGCGCGCCCTTGTGGTTAAGAGTTTGACCGGGAGTCTCAGCACTGGCGGCGGTCAGAACATTATCGGAAGCCACACCTTGCTATCACAGGTATACAGCGCCCTATCCATAACCACCTTGGTCCACCTTAATATGTAATAGTAACTGCATGATTAATTTGATGTGACTGATCCTAAAAATATGTGCATGTTTCCAGAGCACTATTAAAAGATTTTGCATAAATTATGAAAAAAAGTATGAATTTCGTGTATTATCATTTGATTTTAAGGAGCCGTACATTTTAAAATCAGTTTGCCCCTTGGAGTATTCGGGGTGATGTTCTGCAAAAATATTCAGGATGACGACCCTAAATATTTGAAGTATTTTGTTCAAATATTCTAATACGCAACAACATGTTCATTCATGTAGCTGGATTCGCGGTATCTTTTCATTTGATGAAGTTGGGTCACACAGGTGTACGTATAGGCTGAGGCTTATAAGACGTAAAACGTAACAGGTGGCAGGGGGTGAAACAGATCACGGTTCATCACATTTAATTATGGATCAGACCAGATAAAATTGTTTGATATTGTAGATACATAAACAACGCTGCTTTTTATATACTGTAAATAGCGCCTGGGTGTTTTTTATGTGTATGTTTATTTTATATACATGTATATATATATATATATATATATATATATATATATATATATATATGTTCACGGTTAATTCTATGGTTATATAGAAGATAGAATGCCGCTTGGAGATAGAATGCCGCTTTCCGTCGCTATTGGTATGCCTTGCAGTGGAGGACGGTTTCAATTGAAACCGAACATCACCATAAAACATCTTTTCAGTTTGTAATATGTGAGTGACTGAATAAATGTGTTCAAGTGCATTTAGTATTTCTTTCTGTGTTAGTGAGCATTGTTGACATGATGCACTTTCATAATTCGGCATTCCACATATACACATATGCACAGAAGCCACGTTAATAACAATATATATAGTTTTTTTACCTTTCCCGGCCATATAGGCCCGATGAGCTTATATAACATGACGATGCGGCTTCCGTCCGGCTGCCTTCCACAATTTTCAAAATACTTCTTCTCCTTTATTTTTTTTACCCATTTTATTTTTTTTTCTGATAAGGCTATGTGTGGGCTATGAACCTTCAATAAAAAAATCAATAAAAAATCTATAAAGTCCCTTATAATGGAAATTTATGCATCATCTTAATTCATTGACCGATTTTTATTCCGTTTAATTTATCTGACAGGGTTGGGTGTTTGCGGCGAAAGTCGATTTTTTTACAATTTCGACAGGATTCCATTTTCGCTACCTCATTCATACAGTATGCAGTTACATATATATAATACCTGAAATCCTAAAGGCTTAATAAATATAATAACTTTCATTTTTATCATGTGGATACCTTCAGTGGACAGTGCCACCAAGAGGCCATGAAAAAATGACTAGCGCGCCACCAATTCCGATGATAAAGCCACTGAATAACTTCTAGTTACTTTTTATGAAGCTTTGATTTTCTTTATTTATAGTGCGCTGCAACCAATAAGACTCAATCTGCCTGTTCAATCATGGCTGGGTTGGTTCGTGCTTTGTTGTCATGGTTACTGAAGGGTTATCTTGAAGAAGCAGACAGGAATGACATTTCTGGGTACATCATCAACGGTAAGGAACGGCCAATTATATACCAACTTTACCAGACCTACCAGGCCGCTATAGATAATATTGGCCACTGAACTGTGCAAAATAAAACGCGATTCCGTTATTTGATGGACATGAGAGAGCCAGGATCCTCTTTATACTGGCTCGCACTATCGGTCATGCCTGGTGCCGTCCGACGAGTGTAAATTTTCATATAGTTTGCCACCACATTGCATGCAGTCATCATATTCTTAGGTTTTGCCAGATAGCTGCAGTATAAGGCATACCGACTGGGCAAGTCTACCATGCACTCTTGATACGAGCATCAAATTTAGTCCGATCACTTACTCTCACCTGCAAGTCTTGCCCAATCTCGATGTAATTTCATATAAGCCGAAATAAGGTGTATATATTTTTATTCTTAATAAAAACTGCTTAGCAGATATGATATATTTGAAAGATTCTTTTAAAGTGATTATTGAAACCAGTACTCAAAAATGATAGTAACAAATCAAGCCCATTCAGGAACATCTCTCGAAGTATTGATGTGCACAAAAGTGATGCTTTTGTGGTTCTTTGTAAGAAATATCAATTTGAAAAATTGAATAACTCGGATATTTTATACATATTTATTTTGATACTTTTATCAAACCGAGGGCTAAGCTTGTAAATTGTTAAATAAAGAATAGGTCCCCATCGGTCCCTCATTTATAAAGGAAAAGGGAAAGCAAGGGATTCATGTATATATGGCGTTCATTTTGTTAATTTTAACGAAATCCCGGATGAGCCTTTTTTGAAATAATGGAAAAGTCAAAGTTTTTGAGATGGATTTACGTTTATTGTATTTCCGAGATTAATCCTATCAAGGGTCATTATAACTGTTAAATTTTAACCTTTTTTCACCAACATTGACTCTATATATACAGAAACCGAGATTCAGAATGTTTCCCTAATTGTATTGTCTTTTTTGTACTTTTTTTCTAGTATATTCTGACCATTATTTACAGCTCCGTTACAGCAATCAACGACCCAAAAGTCTCCTTTGTATTTGCAGGTTTAGAGCTGAAAAACCTGAAGCTAACGGCAGAATCTTTGGTAAGTCTTGAACATATAGATGAAAAAGTTGCACTGAATGAGCATATTAAAAAAAAATCCTGTTTATCCCTCTATTTTTTATTCATTTAATTTTTTCCCCGAAGAAATTTGGGCCTTTCTGTGTTTGATAGAACAACATTCAATTAGAAAATATCTACTTTTTACATCTTGCAAACAAGCAGAGGACCAGCTGAAAGACACCGGTAAGCATTACCCCACCTAATTTTGTTGTTGCTGCCTACCATAAACAAATATAAAGCATGACACCTTTTCATTAATACATTATGAGTTACGGAGTCTTTTTATGCCTGCTATAAACTCATCGAAAATAATGTATATAACCTCTACTTTCGCCAATGCTAGATTGTCAGGTGGCCAAGACCCATGCAGATTTGGGCAGGATGGGGACATGCCGGATAAAAGCATCAAACTCTTTCCATCCATGGGTTATTCATGCTCTTACCTTCAGTATTTGATAGGAGCCACTTCCTCAAGATTCATAATGGCAGCCATCTTGGATTCAAAGATGGTCACCAAGTAGAAATATATATAAATGCTAATAACTAGGCACAGGCATTAATTTGTACCGGTTGGCAGAAAAAGGAAACACTTAAACGTAACAGACCTTAATATTTTGTTGCAACACGTGAGAATAAATAGGGTTTGTCTTGAAACTAGAGCGATGCTTCTTAGCACAGAAGATTAGAAGGGGAAATATATAATAGAATGGGGCGGTGTCCTTTCATTTTTAGGAATTATTCTTATCTGAGAATTATATATCTACAGTAAATATACGAAGGAAGTGTTTTGCAAACTGTAGTATCAGATAAGATCCCACTACTGGAGGTCTGGTTATCACACGTCACATTGCTTACTTTAAGCAAACCATCGTCCTCATTAAATCATGCAATCAAACGGTGAGCTTCCTTTTACATACATGTTAAACTTTTTTGGGGGGAGGGGGAGGGGGTAAATACACTAATGGTGTTCCAATTAATCGATTGAATTGATGATTGGTCGTTTTCTTTTATAATCGATTAAATATATGGCACTTATGAATAATCGATCACAAACGATATGTATGTCAATGCTAAACAGTGATGTTATCCAGAAAAGTATTCTAATCCTGTTAGAGATATAAAAAGGGACAGGGCACAAAGTAGCAGACAGCATTAAAACTGGACCTTGTGTAGCGAACAAGTACCAACAACCCGGCCGTAACTTTGAACAATCGGCGTGATATACGAGTCGGCTTGAATGTAATCGGCCAATATATTAAGTATAATTTTATAGAGCAAATGTCATGGTATTAAAGGTACTTAAAGTTATAGATTAATCATCAACCATTGGTAATTTTACTTCTTTCAATCATCGAACATGATCTTATAAAAACAATATACCTAACACTAGTATATATCCAGAGATCCGTTAATCTGCAGCCCAGTCGTCCCCAACCTTGATCCGCCACTGATACTGATTACTTCTTATAAGAACCGCTGAAGCTGGGAAAGTGTTATCCAGACACAGGCCCCCGAATTTGCTATTACTATAAATATTGGTTACATTTATTACTTTGCTGTTTTAATATATATATATATGTTAATTTGTTATATTTCGGACAAATATATATATATATATATATATATATATATATATGTTAATATATATATATATATATGTTAATTAAAAATGGAGAGCATATCATGTTAAAACGCCAGGTAAGCAAAACAATTATATCTAATAAGAATCCACAAAATTAAATAAAACCTGTTTGTTAACTGTAAGCGCCTTTGCCAGAGGAAGCTCATAAAGGAATGTTTAAAAAAAATAGCCGAAAGGGGTCCCCCCGGTCTCTAGATAGGCCTATTCAGGGCTGTCACGTTCATAATAGTCTGAAGCTAAGAATCCATATGAACGTCCATCAGGGTGCTAAGATCTACCAGTGGAATGCGTATCCGACAGAACGATACGCTACATGTACTGTTTTTGCTGGTACCGCATGGTATCCAAGGGCAACACAGAAAACATGCATGCTTCCGTGTCGGTACATATGAAATTTGTCAACACGCATTCCGCATGCCGCTTTCTGTACATAAGGAATCTTAGCTTTAGCAGGCCAAGGGAAGAAGCGTGCCATTTGCAGAAAAGGCGGCAGGGGTGTTATCTACTAACAGATGGCGCTATGTGCGAAGTTGGCGAGGTGTCTGGTGGTGCTTGATAACTCACGGCACTGTGTTTTACCGTTAATGAAGTCGGCGCTTTGGTGCACGCCAATTTTGCAGTTACCTTCCATAGGTAAAAGTAAGAATCACGAATGGACGGATCGATGTAACCAAGAAACAAACGAACTGATTATTATACTGTGCGAACTTTCCGCATCACACATTCATAAGCTGCAGTGTTCCGCTGTAAAGGCCGAAAATTACTCCAGTCTGCCCAGGGAAACTGGCGCCACCGAGCGGAAAAAGATCTTGATGTGAGAAAACTGGTCCCGGGCCGGGTAAGGTCAATTTTGTGTGTGCCAGGTCTCTTATCAGATTTTCAAGTAACATCTGACCTGCCCTGAACCAGGTTTCTCTGCTTCTACATAAAACCTTCTTGGTTTAATTGAAAGTGTTATGTAGATTGGGCATAATAGTTAATACAGTTAATTCATCATTAAAACATTAATATTTAAAAAAAAATTTCAAGCTGCCCATTGATCTTCACATTGATAGGCCTAAAGCTGTGTTTCCATGTATCCGCAAAAATTGTATCCGCAAAAGATGTACGTACGTTCCAGAGCGCGCAGTCCGCAAAAACTGTTTCCATAAGTACGTACATTTTTCTTGCAGATACCCTTTCACGTGCCTCTTTTGAAACTGCAAGGATGACAGGCAGGAAGAAGGTCAATATGTCTCATCACACCTGGCACCGGGGCACTGTTGGGAAATGTAAGCATTTTTGCCATCCACAAAACGGATGAATCACCCTCTGATCCGTTTCGATGCTGTTCGTTTTTGCAGATACGTTTGCGGAGCACGTTAAAACGTACATATGGAAACAGTTCATCTTAAAAAGAGGGATCTGATTTTTTTCAGTACAAGACGTACAAGATTTATGGATGAATGGAAACACAGCTTTACTTGGTGGATCAATTCAGAGCAAAATCAATTCTGAAATAATGAACAGCCCAGTTTTTTTTTCATTTTGTAGAAAATATAACATCAGTTATTATTACCAGTGATATGCACTTTTTTGTAGCATTTTAATGAAAATTTTTATTTTATTATTTATATTTCAGTTTTATTTTGGCTTCCCTTATGAAGTGACCTTCAGTCAGATAGGTAAGAGAAAGGGAAAAAATTCAATACAAGGTGAAAGAAAACATTTGATGTTTCATATTTTTTAAAAACTGCCTGTGTATGATTATAATTTCTATTCTCCATAAAAACCATATATACACATGGGAGTAATTATGTATGAGCTATCACATAGTGTACAGGACAATTTATGAATGAAATTGGTTTGTGTCATATGCAAAATCTGAATTTTTAATGTTATTATCCAGTTGCAGTAAAGCCAAACAAAGTATGCACATTTTTATATCTGCAAAGTAATTTACATTGGGTTGTCATTTGTGGTCGAAGTATTTTATTTAAGAGGTTTACCATTTTGTTACAGGAAGAGCTCTGTTAAATATATCTTACGGCAACTTGTTTCTTATGAGAGGAGCTCCTGTTACCTTGACCTTGGAGGATGTATTCATAGTAGTCAAACCTATCAATTATGCTGAAAGTGAAGAAGAGTTTCAGCAAACTCTAAAACAAATCATACGAGATCAGATTAAAGGAGATTTGAAGAAAACAAAAGGTGAGACAGAAAAGCTAATAAAACTTTGTAATGACCAATTTGAATTAATTCCCAATGGTGTTTACAGGTTTTCACATAATTAAATTATATTGATGCGTGAATGACACACCAGAATATACATTAACCCATGATGCCAAGAAGGCTTAAGTCTTAAACCAGCAATTGCATTTCCAGTCTTTAATTGTGCCCAGAAGGCTACCTGAAGCACACTTCAAATAAAATTACTGAGACTGCTTTCGTTTATTTTTAAGTGGAGCTTTAATGAAAACCTTTGACCTTGTAACAACTCAAAGAAAATAGAAAGTGATTAATATTAATGGTTTGAATCAAGTTTAAGTCCCTATCTGTAATCTTGAGCCCCTTTTCCTTATTGAATTTATGGGCCATGTATTAATACTCTGTTTACTAATTGCCCGTGTTAAATATTATATACTGGTATTCATTCAATTTACAGGAGAGACCATGTCTAAATCGCTCGGCACAAGATGGATCTACAGGGTCAAGGAATATATGATGAAGAATCTACAGGTTTGGTGCATTTTCACATTATGGAAAAAAAATGAAAGAAATTGCATTCTTGTAGTGGTGTGTTTTACTGAATAAATTTCAGGTAATTCACTGTGATCTTAAAAGAATGTAAATGTAATGTCGTCTCTGGAAAATACATGTCTGCAAGTCAGTTTGGTTTAAATTTTGAGGACAGGTGGATCTAGTTGTGCCATGATATTCTTTGACTATTTTGTAAAGAAAATAAAAATTAGGTATCATATACTCTTTACTTTTAAGAAATGGGAAGGAAGATTCATTAAAAATGACAGAGCATGCCCTAGAATTCATTGTATAATGGTAATACAGCTGGATCCTTATTTTCTGGCATGTGTAGAGTGAATGAGTCTATCTTACTGCAATAGCTTGAGTAGGGAAAGTCTGATGGGCTTTTACACCCTAGCCTACTGATTCATCAGGCTGGAGCTTATCCCGGTTCTGTAGTGTGAAGTGGTTTAGGAGTTAAACTTCTCCTAGATGGGACACTAGTCCATCGCAGTAGTTTGAGTACGTGTGTTATTCAGGTTTTTGCTTTATGTCATTATCCTGTACTATCTTGAGAAATCCTGTCAACAATTATTTTACATCTTACAAAGATTGAGGTGAAGAACCTGCAGGTGTGTTATGAAGATGAAGCTGGAGGCCGGCCGTTTACCTGTAAACTACTGGTAGAGATGGTGAGGATGAGGACAACCTCTAGCTCCTGGCAGGATGCAACTGCCTCAGCAGCTGATCAGGTGCTCTACAAGGTACAGCATATAACTGTATCCACCGAAATAAAGTTACTATGTTTTAGAATGGGTTCCCCCGCTGCCACCGCCATCTCCACCCCCCTGCACTCGTTTCCAGAGAACTCTGTTTGTCTGCCATGGGATAAAATCACTCATATCTCTGCAGTGGTTTGACCTATCTGTCTAAAATCTGGCATATGTATACATCTTGGAAAGCTTTCTCAATTTTGTGGCAGGTGGCGGCATCTTCATTCACTAACCCTTCCCACTGTTTAGGTGGTTACATATAGTCGCTTCTCAACTACTCGTATTCTAGTTTCTGGACTGACCTTGCATAAAAAATGTGAATTATAAAAAACACAAGGCATTTATCAAAAGGGAAATAACTCGGGCCTGATCAATTTGATTTGGGTAAATCTTAGTGGTACAAATCTGTTGCCAAATCATGTTTGATGATTAAAAAATCGAAAGCGATCCATGACTGATTATCAATTGATTATTTATGTATCATCTATGTTACCATGAAATCTGCTGTATAGTAGTTTACCTAAAATATTGACTGAGTTAATTCATCACTCTGAAAGATCAAGGTAATTGCGAGGTTGTTGACACATATTTGTTGCACAAGGTTAAGTTTAATGCTGTTTGTTTCTTTTTGAATTGTCCAGTCTTTCTTATATCTGGAAAATATAACAGCTTTAAATATCCATACATAATCATTTGTGATTAAATATGCAAAATTCAATCCATTATAAAAGAAAATGACCAATCTTTGATATAATCGATTAATTGGCACACCAGTAGTAAACTTTATAAAGAGATATAAACAGTTCAGTGCAAATTTTAATACATGTTTTATTTTTGAAAGTTGAGAGTACATTCCATTTCGCCAACTGATTACTTTTAAATGAGAGACCAGGGCTAAAGTTGTCATTGTTCTGCATACTTCTTCGTGTGTTCATACTAAATATCCTTTGTAGGCACTAAGCAAGTGATTTCATAATTTTTAAGACAATCAGAAGTTACTCCAGTAACCCTGAGAGATAAGTGCCAGACAGATTAAGTTTATGTAATACCACCTGATGTAGTTGTTAACATGAATATGTGCATGCATATGGCCATTCATGAAAGCAAAATAATTGAAAGCAAAGTTAACTCTCAACTTTTTGAACTGATAAGATAGTTTAAGGATAAATTGAGCATCTTTATTTACTATTTACTGATTTTTAATGTTGGTTGGCTCTAAGTACATTAGCTCTTCAGAAATATTCCTATTTTCAGATGGTGGACGTTGAAGGGATGAGTATGTATATTGACTGTAACATGGAAGTCTGTGATCCTAATGTTGAGAGTGAGACTGAAGATACAGATGCAACTGTTCACCCATCACAGACACCTCAGGTGAGATGATGTTACTGACTAATATCAATTCTGCTTTAGGTGTGTGTCATGATTTGAAGTTATAATAACGTCTGTTTTATACTGTAAGTAAGAATGAAGTACAGTTCTGGCATTCTTTCTGCTTTCTTTGGTATATGTAAGTGACTGGGGCATAAACATTAAGAGCTTGTAGGTTTACAGATGACTGTAATGCATAATGCATGTTCTTCACTGTTTTCTTATTGCAATACTGTCTCTTTAAAGCTTTCTTGAAACTTTTATAAAAATTTCTTAAGTTTTAGCTCCACTGACTACAAGTCATTTGAGCTATAGTTATGGTCCATTGTCTGTCTTCTGTCAGGCTGTCATAGCATCTGCCCGTCTGTCTGTCGATTAGACTGGCACGTTTTGAAACTGTTACACCTATGAATACAAAATTCAGCATTCTGGTAGATATCCCCAAAATCTCCTACCATACTGAAAACTGGGTCAGTACAACTTTGTTCCTTCGAGAAATAAGGAAAAAATCTTAATTTTCCATTAAAAACCTATTATCACTCCCCAGGACTGCCTAATATCAAAACCACTTATCTGTTTTAAACTTTACCTTAAATATTTTCCTATATATTTCCTGTATACATTCCAGAAATTAAGTCTGTATTGTGAAATTTCTTGAAGTTATGGGCACAAACATAATGCAATTTGTAAAAATTCAGGAAAGATATTTACTGACTAAACATGAATTTTTGAAGCTAGAGACATTTTTCAGGTATATAACTTTGTTTAATCACTGTTAAATTGTATACCAAAAATTAGATATGAATTTTGTAAATTTTTTAAGTTATTAGCATAAAAAAATAAAATCAGTACCTTAAATTTTGCCCAACTTTGACCATGGCACAATTTTTTCCTGTAAGCACTGTTGATTTAATATCACAGCATTTATGTATATTACTTTCATTTGTTGTATGTATATGTATTTAAGCTATTAAAGTCTGAAATTTGAAAGCAACTTATAAATTCGGATGTGTTATATTGCAAATGTATACAAATTATAAACTTTAAAACAATAAATAATAAAAATTTCAGATCTGTTTGAAACTTCATACCGTAAAATCTCCACTTAAAACCACACTTCCGATTAAAACCGCACCCAGACTTTGCCGAAATTCCAGGTGAGACACCGCGAGGGGCTCAAGTACTAAGAACCCCTCTTTAAAACCGCACCAACTTTCGCTACGGAATGATTTGACAAAAGACACAATCAAGCTATCATCTAGAAATGAACACGTGTAGGTTGCGACTCGGCCATTCCTGTCCACTTTAAAATTCCTTGGGCATTTTATTTAAACACATCATAACACTTTTTTGCAGGGTCACTCAAGCATGAAGTTTGGGAAGACGTAAGGGCCGGCGAACCTCTGCCTGTTTATACAGATTTTATATTCCGTGCCGTATTCTTGTTTGCTACTGATTTGTCATTATATTTTGGAAAAAAATATTCTGCTGATCCATTTCAAGTCACTGTATTTTTAATTCTAAAAGTAATATTTTGAAATCTTAATTTTTGATGAAAATTCCATTTTCTGGAATTACTCGGAAGATTCAAATCATTTTCACACGGATTACTTCGGCATTATCATCGTCACATCGTACGTTGACATCACTCCATGTCACAATTTGCTGGTGCGTTTGAAAACATCGCTGGTCAACTTTACTGAATATCAAAGTAACTGAAGTTACCTTGTCGAGATACGCACATATAGGAAACATGACGCTTGAAAACGAGTGATTTTAAGGTAAAACTAAAGTGGCCAGTCGGGGCAAGCAAGTTTTTTTCCTGAAGAAAGTTTCCGTGTGGGGAGCCATTTTGTCAAAGCAGTGTTCGTGCAAGGCACGCTGGGACGAAATAGGTGGCTGTTCTGTTTACCATCCACCGCGTACAGCCGTTCAAAATATTCTTAGCAGAATACCGGGGCGTTTCAGCACATGGCGGCACTCAAACTTGATTTTAAAACGATCGTCTGCCATTGTGTGACTCTTTACGATGTCAGCTTTTTATTAATTTAAGTTTTAAACAAATAATCATTGCTAAATAATACCACAAATGGGTTTAAAGTAGGCTTTTATTTCAATTTTGCTTGACCATGCCCAACAAAGTAGGCCGCTGTGTGTTACAGCAGGGTTGTTGTAAACGTATTATTTGGTGACAATTACCAAGATTTTATAACAAGTTATATATCACACGAAAACTTATCAGCAATATTTAAGTTATAAAAAAAAACAAATAATAGTAAATAAAACATTTACACACGGCTTCCATACATGCGAGACTGCTGCTAAGAACGGCCTTTGAAAGTTGCAATATTATCGCCCACTCGCCGGCCCAAAAACGATGTCTGTCAGGAAGATATTCAGGAAACCCTTCTAGTATAAACCGCACAGTACCTTCAGGAAATAAACCTGATTTCAAGATTTTGAATTTCTTGATTAAACCGCGGTTTTAAGTGGAGATTTTACGGTACATTATTTCCCTGCCTAAGCAAAATCGAAGATAAAGTGATCAGCTTTGTTTGTCTACCAGTATGTCTTTCCATTTTTAAATATTCAGTAATTGTGAATTAACATATAATAGGTATATTGCAACTTTATACATTTTATAAAATAAAAAAGATATATTATAAAAAATAGATCTTATTGAACAAATGTGTAAACTGCTGCACTGTCAACATTTTATCAAAAAGCCAACTGATGATCATGGTAATAGTATACCTATATACCTATATAGTTTCACCAAAGTCATCTTTGAGATGGTGAATTTAGGGATTTCAAACAGTTGATGGACTCGATCTTTGTGATGCTAGAAGATATGTCACTCAAAATTTAAGCTCAAATATTTGCCATTGTGTTGTGTGGTATTTACAGTCAGGGGCGTCAATATAGGGGGGATGGGGGGGTATATATACTCCCCCACTTTTTGGCAAGGGGGGGATGGTCAGTGTAATCATCCCCCCCCCCCACTTTTCAGAGAATAATATTATAATTTTGCAAATGAAATATAATAATAAATAGAATTTAAGACTGGATCAATTTACTTAAAAATGTTATATCTATATGTTATATAACTTTGCTTAGAATTCACTAAAATAACTTATTATCTAAAACATTATAATTACTTGAAATATGATTAAGTATATATTTATATATATAAAATTATATATCTATATAAATATATATATATAGTTTATTATGTCACTCAGAGACGCTAAAAAAAGGTATATATATACATGTCTGTGTATATATATATATATATATATATATATACACACACACACACACACAAAGTCATCCCCCCCCCACCCTTGAAGATAAATTGACACCACTTTTTAATGTTTCAGTGACAAAGTGACTGAAATATTCAAATTAGAAGTAACAGCTTAGACATTTGTGTGTCAACATCTTGAACAATGTGTTACAATGAACACTCAATGGATTAATGAACAAGAAATTTTGAATGGAGAAAAAAGGAGACTTAAATATACGAACTCTGGTTATATGATGATATCTGGTCATTCCCCCTTAGCTCTGTAACAGTATCACATACATTGACATTTGATTAAAAGTTTTACATTATAGCATCTGTTTAAAGTTTCTTGTGCACATTTCAGAATTATGTATATATTTTTTATTGTTTGGAAATCAGAAAAGAGCAGCATTGCCGTTGTTACCATCAATTAAAATTACAATATGTTTTATCCCTGAAACTTGAAGCAAATGTAAATAGTTTTTACATTGGCAACCTATTTTGTTGTTTGTTGCACAAACTTGGTGGATGGATGAATCCTGGTAAAAGTTTTCTCTACCTTTTAGAGTAATATACATGCCTTTTGTCCACAAACTACATGTATGATGCAGTAGATAACACATACAGTGATGTCTTATTGTAGCAAACATGTAGAGATAAGTGTGCCATGAAGACAGAAGCTTGTGGTGAGTTTATTTATCCAATGTACAGTTAAACTTAAATATGTTTGCTCAGCATCCTTCTTCAGAATCTTCACTCTTATTAAGGATAAGTTCATGGCCTGTTGGTTATAGTGTCTCTTGAATGAGTATGAAGGTATTCATATGATAATATGAAATGTTACTCTTAAAATTCTGCATTTCTGTTTTTTTATGCAAAGGATGATAACTAATCCAGAAGTCCTAACTTGTCATTAAGACATTAAAGAATATCTCATATCTTATATCAAGATTTCACCATATTACTTTTGAGGTTATGGCAGGGTTCCAACCAACAACTTCTCAACAATCCAGTACCGTTTCTGGGTAAGAGATCTTCTCAGTGTTCTTTTCAGATAAACCATCTTTTTATGGCCACATGGCCAGTTAAGAAAAAAGGCCAGACTTTCAATGTCATGATTCTTTGTTTGGCCATGTCGATAAAAAGGGGATGTAAAGTACTTCCGTTGGGGTACTTCAGGGCTATGTCCTGTCCACTCTGTCATTTCTGTTCATAGATATTTGTTCTTTCCTTCCACATACACATCCATTTATGCCGGCTAAAGCAGGATTCTATTTATATAATCACAGTGCAGACAAATTTTACTTGTAATTCTGCTTGTAGATTCTGCTTCAAGGACTGCAGACTGCAGTTGAAATAAGTGCATTTACTTTTTGTGTCATCTTTGGTATTTAGTATGGATTTTAGTGCATTTATGTATTAATTGTTACTATTTACTATGTTGTCATTTTGATTTAAGTACTATTACTTAATAAACTCTTTTTTTCTATCCCTATAGAAAGATTTCTTGATACATACATCTTTTATGGGACTATCATTCAGTCCATACACTGGAAAATAAATTCTAACAAGGAATAAGCTGCCACAAAGTTGATCTCAACAGAGAAATTTATAAAGAGCTGTTGGTTACAGTATGGTGTGAAGAGTTATTATTTTCCCCAGTCATGTTTTACTTCTCAATTAAAATGATATCTCTATTTCTTAAACAATTTCCATATTTTTCATGATAATATAAAATGGTAAGGTTAACTTTACCATTTGTGGTAAATCTACAAATGTGTATATGGTTTTCTGTAGAACTGAAGGCTTTCAGTTTTATGCCTTCAGATATTAAACATTTTTGTATATATAATATACACAACCTATTTCATAAACTTTAATCTATTGTTTTTTTTTTATAGAAAATATGCATATGTGTTATATAACTAATTGTGTGACTGGAAATAATGTTTACTGCTGTATCTTATACAGTGCTGCCACCTGCCAGCTGTAAGATGAATCTTGCCCTATCCTGGATCCCAAGCCCAAAACACCAAAGGATGTACACTGACATAATGTTTGACGCTTTAGAGCTACAGTTATCAAAAGAACAGGTATCACCTCTTTTATAATATTTACAAAAAATTATATATGTCATACACCAGATTATTTAACATTCAGAATGAAAAAAATATCAGATTTGGACTAATTAATTGAAAATTGTTTCTTAATGCATAAATTACAGAAAAGGCAAAAATAGATGTAACATCAAGCCAGAGCAGGGTTTTAAGCAAATAACATCTCTCTTGTAATGCAAAAAGAATTAAATGGAGAGCTTCCATAGCAGTCCAAATCCTATTGAAGTGACCAAGAGTTGTTAATTTAAATTTTTTTGTATATTCCCTACTCCCAAGAGCACTGCATATTAGGTACTTTCTGTGAAGTATATTTTGATATTTTTTTTTTGTTAATACAACAATAGGTGTGATGATGCACCTTAATGTCTTAAGATCTTCAAATGGAATTAAACTCCAATAACTGTTATGTTGGAATATATTAGAACTATATGTGTAGCAGGCTATTCCAATCAGTCTCATGGGTCATTTCTCTTAGGCCCTGAAATATGGTTTTTCTTTTCTATGAAACAGCTGCTTTTCTATCAAATAGCTGTGTTTACATACAGCTTGTAGATAAACAAGATCATTCATCTGTCACAGAAGCATTCTCAGGAGGAATTACCTACACTTCATCAATATGCACTTAGAATAAGCAGGAAATTACACAGTAAATCTTCAGGTAAGGCAGGTGAGTAGCTTCCTTAAATGCTGCTACTTGCTGCTCTTGCCTCAGTCCCATCAAGGAAGTTATTATCATCTTATCTATATTAAAATTGACATTTCACACATTTTGTCTGGACCTGTAAATTGAAAAAAAAGGAATAAGCATGCTCACTCCATTATCTGTAGAACATTTGATTGTTTTTTGGTGTGACAGTATCTTGCCAGTTCACCTACCTTTTCATAAAGAACGTTAATTGATTTATGGCTTCCTCTGTGTATATATTAATGATCTAAGGGTAATTAATGGATGTGAAAAGTTCTTATAAGGCCTTCATGAAGTATGAGTGAACTTGTTTATCAACAACATGTTTGTAAAGACAGCTATGTTGACAAATGGGATAATCATGTAACCTAAGGTGGTAGGTTGCATATATGTGGATGTCACACCTTTGAAGATGTAAATGACCAAGTTCTTTTAACTGTCAAACCAACTGGCTGAAACACATGCATATGTACACTCCACAAGATATAAAGACATGAGTTAACCAAAACAAATCAATATATTAAAGAAAACATACACTTACATTTCTCTGAAGAGGCACTCAATATATACAAGCTCTGATGATCATAAAAGTTTGATAATAATCACAGAAATATAAATCAAGTCCATTAACCACAGTACACAGAGTAGTCCCTTGTTTACAGTGTTCCTGATCACATGACACATATGACATCAGAATGTTGTGCTGCCTGGCTTGTTTGTTTGTGCTTTGTTCACAGTACAATCAGTGCACCTTTAGATACACAGAGCTCAGACCACCAACAGTCTCTCATTGGTGTACTGGTATAACTCCCAAGTCACAGTTCATGCAGTACTCACTACCAGTAATTTGTGCACAGATGATTCTATCTTTACTTAGGGTCAATATCTTTCACAGCTGATGTCTCTTGGAATTATCCAGCTCTAGGTAACCAAAAATGCTTCTTCACAGCTTTATCCAGTACCTCCAAAGTTATGTGTTCAAATAATGTCCTTGGTCTGTTCCTAAAGCACTCACAACAGGTGTAAATTGCCAGATTTATCAGTCCGTCAGGAAAATGCGATACTTGCTCTGAAGTCTGTTACAGAGAAATCACCGTGGCCTTCCTCAGACACCGACAATCTATGCTTATAGACATCATCTCTCAGCTGTCTAAACTCTGATGCACACAGACCTGCCCCTGGACTGCATATATCATCAGGCAACACAAACAGGCAGGCTGTTCAGGCATTTGTCCCAAATTTGGTCTAAATCACATCTTATTTATACGTGCTGGCTGACGTCACAAATCCTGACTGTCTTCTGGCCACTCACCTCTTCCTATTATGCTGACTGCCAATTATTACGTGAAGTATGATATGGACACGCCTCCAGAGACAAAACCATGGGAAATCCAAACTCAACAGGTGCACATCCTTTGAAGTCTAAAAAAAGCAGTTGTTCCTATAGAGACTGCCAAATAGACGGCTCACACCAAATTAAATGGCACTGAAATTAACATCAAATGAGACAAGTGTGCTCTCTAACCAAAGTTCTCTCGCCAGTATCTAAACATGATACTTCATATAAATGTAAATCATAAAAAAATCATCTGGTTATACTCCCTACTAGAACATGCAATGCAATAACTGAGTCAGAATGTTGCACTTGTTGCAAAATGCAATTTTCAAAGTTCTGGCTTATCTGACTTAATTGCTGCCAGATGCCCTTGTAGGATTTGTTTAGATTTTTTTTGTGAGCCCCACATATTATAAACAAAACAAGCAGCCTTTGTGTGCTGATATCCACATTTCTGGCCTATTTTTATGTAAGATCCAAGGGATTACCTTTAGTTTATAAAGGTCCAGTAGTGGAATAGGCCCCTTGAAACATTTGATCAAATGTAATTTTATTTGGATGCTCAGGCCAAGTACCTAGTGTGTCATACAGTGTGTACCATGTTAAGTTATCTGATCAGAGAAGTGTTGCTTCTTTTGTTCTCTATCTGCATTACCTTTTATGACTTTTTCTTATGTTTATAATATTGTACATTATTTATACACTTCTTCAGTATGCAGTCATTCTACAATTACTCTGGTCCATGGATGGAACTCAACTCAGGAAAAGACTGTTTGACACTGAATATCAAGCCCTGTTTGGGGAGTCTGAAAATCCCTCAAGTACAGATGATACAAACAGCCAGGTAGTTGTTTGTGTTTATTTCCATTAAATGTTCACACAGCAAAGTGACACTGCTACCACTCTCTGTTTTCAGAAAATACTTCTAAAATAATTGTTGGTTCAAGTATTATTTTGAAGATTTTAATTTAGGCAGTTTGCACATATTTAGAACTTGGAGCCATAATTTGAAAAGAATGAGTAGCCAGCTGTATTAAGATTACTTAAGATGTTGGTGAGAATTGTCTTGAATAGTGTGGAGTGCTCAGGAAATTTCTTGTGATGTCATAAAAAGGGTATAAACAGAGACCAATACGCATCTCATTGATTAACATGTTTTAACATTTGTTGTTGATTGGATAATAATAATAATAATAACAGTTAATTAAGTCCATTGTGATTCCTTTCATACAAACACAGCACCCATCTGGTATTTGATACTTTTAGGGAGGCAGCTGTCAGTCAGATGTTCATCTTTTATCTTCTGAGGAAAGAGAAAGGATTGAGAGAATTATTGTGTATTTTGAACCACCAGGCTACCCAAAAGATTATTCTAAAGAGGTCCGTATGGCAAAATACATTACATCATTATTGCAAATATTGTAAAATACACTAAAAGGTTTAAACTGTGTGTCTCTTAATGACAGATGAAATTCTTATCAATATGAAAACTACTAAAAACTAAAGAAACAGCTCCTTACCAAGTTACATATCCCTCCAGTATCCATAGCGAAGATATTTACTTAAAGGATTATGCACCCTTAAAATTCAGAATTTTTAGAAAATGGGCAAAACGGCATGAAAAGGTGAAAACATGATTTTCTGACACATTGATAAATTTATCAAAATGTTTCCTGCTTTGTTGGTAGAATAAGAAATACATGAAAAAATACATTAAACAGCTGAATTGAATTAATCGTGTCCTGAAGTTCTAAATATTTCCAATGAAATGACCTGGCATTCAGAAGTCCTTAAAAATTCATGAAATATTGTTTACATTTTGAACTTTAAGAAATATTTAAACTGTGCTTAGGACATAATTTTCATTACCAAACCTAAGTTACAATTCTCATACTAAATAACTAGTAACAACTGCTGATGTGCTAACTCTCTCCCTGTTTCACAGTATGTTGGCCAGGAGTTCATGATGATGGCAGAGAGACTGTCAGTAACACTCAGAGGACAGGGGTGTAATAAGCTGAAGACAAGCATCACATCAGCCATGGTAAAGTACAAGAGCAGACCTCTAGATCAGGGATACAGGTAAATGTTAAAAATATGATACAGGTAAATGCTACAGAAAAACATGATTTAGGTAAATGCTACAGAAAAAAATAACAAAAATAGATACAGTTAATTGCTTCCAAAGAAAATAAAAAGAGATACAGGTTAATGTTTAAAAAAAAGAATTCTAAAGATACAGGTAAATGCTATCGAAAAAAAATAAAAAAAGATACAGGTAAATGCTTCCACAAAAAAGATACAGGTGATTGCTACAAAAAAATTAAAAAGATACAGGTAAATGCTACAGAAAAAAAGATACAGGTAAATGCTTTAAAAAATTTAAAATGATACAGGTAAATGATACAAAATCATAAAAAAGATACAGGTTAATGCTACAGAAAAAAAAATAAAAAAAGATACAGGTAAATGCATCCAAAAAAAAGATACAGGTAAATGTTTAAAAAAAAGATACAGGTAAATGTTACCAAAAAAAGATACAGTTAAATGCTTCCAAAAAAAAGAAAAAAAAAGATACAGGTAAATGCTACCAAAAAAAATTAAAAGAATTCACTGAAAATTTGTTGAGAAATAGGTTCTAACAGTATTATGTGGATTCACATTTACTTTCAGTGCTGAAGTTGAAGGACTTAGCTTGAGCTCTTCATTGGTCAGTGAAGGATGTGAAACATTTTCCATTATAAAACAAAAAAGTGTAGCCACAGGTATGTATTTTAATATCTTGTCATGCATATTATTTTTTTTCTCTCTCTTTCCTCCGGGGGGATGTCTCAGTTTTACTAGATATTTATTTATAACGTTTTTTTTTTTTCATCGACATCCCTCGGAACAAGAAAAAAAACTTACAAATCTTGTGTTTATAACATGAACATCTTCAGTATTGCATGATTTTAAATACAATATTTCAAGTTTTTCTGACAAAGTACATACAAATATTGATTCAACAAAAAGGATTTAACAAGAGAAAATTAAAATTGCTTGTATTGCTACTTGTTTGTACTTTTTCAAAGACAAATGCATATGGACCATGTAGACATATTCCTGCCGAGAGGATACCAACCAAGTATTGGTTGTCATGCATATTGATACCTATCTATCTATCTATCTGTCTATCTATCTATCTATATATATATATATATATATATATATATATATATATATATATATATATATATATATATATTTATATTTGATGCACCATCTACCAAAATACCTAAAAAATTGATCTTCAGTACTTCAAAGGGATGAAAGAAGCATATACATGGAAGATATATGTCCTTCTAACCAATTACCAGTGTCAGGATTTCCCACCACATTGCACTAAAGATTTAAGTGAATCCTGGGTAGGCACAACCTTCCCAGAGGGAAACTATCAGTGCTTTCAATACTGATGCTCAAGAATAAGAATAAAGAATAAGAATACACAGAAAGCATTGGAGCACTCCGTATGGAAATCAAACCCTTCCACTATGGGGTGATTTGACTCTTTCTATGCTTATTCTTGTTCTGTATTTCTATACCATGGACCAGCATGGCTATTCATATATGTCTCAATAATAAGGAATTGATGAAAGATAGATTTGTTAATATTGCCATTTCTTGGATATTTTTATAAACAGTGAAACTTCTGTATCATTTTAAATCAGTGTAACTTTTTTATCCTGTACATTTATTATTTATATTTTATTTGTTATCATAGGTCACAACAAAGGTTTACAACTGATATATGAAGTGAACCCCCCTCAGCAGTCCTTTGAAGTTAACATGGAGGTTTACTTACAGCCCAGTGTGTTTACATATCATCAGGTACAATTTGAGACCAGTTTCAGCCCTAGTTAAATTGTAAAATCACATTTTAAGTATCCTGTTCCAGTGGTAACAGCCAGTACCTATTAAAAAAAATACATTTATATGCATGGTAGTGATGGTACTTTCATGTTTGCAGTCATTATTTGTGTACCATTGATTGGTTAAAATTTCTTTTTTTCTGTGTATAAATAAAGAAGATATATTTATTTCAAATGTATAGATAAACATTTGAAGTGCTTTTAAGCTGATTTTACAGTGACTACTTTTCCCTGTTTGTAGACTGTGCTTGATCTAGTTTGCTCCATGTTAATACTCCCTGAGGCATACACAGAGGAACAACCAGACCAGTTTAACAGCTCTGATAGGAAGGTAAGCTAAAAACTAGAAAAGTTAATGCAAAAGGTAGGAAATGTTAAAATGGTGTTATTATATAAAGTTTACTAGAGGTCTACTTCAAAAAGGTTATTTACAAGGAATAGGATGTTTATGACCTAGATAGTGGCATTTGTGAGTCATTGTTGTCACTTGTATGATCCAAAACTGTAGTTTAAATAATAATATTGAAAAAAGGTTTCTCTATGAGGCTGTGTGAAGAGTGTGACTGTAAACAACATATATATTTATTTTTTTACTACATTGAATACTTTTTAATGTTTCTATTCATAAATTCAATGATTTTGCCTTTTTGAATAACTTGTTTATTTTGTTTTTATCAGTGTATAAGTTTAAGGATATCACAAAGGGTATCATTGCATTTTTGTATTTTGTAGGGGTATAATATCACATGTGGCCTTGAAGAGCAAAAGATCATTTTCCCTTCGACGTTTAGGTAGATACCATTTCTTCTTGAAACATAACAACAAAGAAAAAAAGAATATTATATAGTGGGCTTAATAATAATTGTGCAGTTGACTTATAACAAAAAATTATTTATACAGGTGATGCAATTTAAATCAATTGAATGTAGTCTTAATTAGGGTCATAGAAGTAAGAGTCAAAGTATTTTAACTCCATACCCTATTCAAAAATTACAGATTCAGTTTTGTTTATGCCTTAGTTTTAAAGTATTTATATGCATTTATTGATTAGCTGGGGCTTTTTGTCAGTAACTTTAATTTTTTTATGCTGTATCATTCACCAGGTTTACCTTCCTAGACTTACTTTCAAAGTCAATAAAAATTCAAATTGTCATAACTCACCTGGCCCATGTTATGAAAGACAATAATGCATAATGTCATATCCCCCTTTATGTTTGTCACACCACACATGCAGGGGATATATATTTCACAGGAACTTTCATGCAGAAATCAAAAAAAGTCATTCAACATCTAGGGCATTAAATAAAGAGGTTAATTCTATTAACGTCCAACAATAGGCCACCGCCGTTGTAGACTGGCTTGTGCTGACCATAAACTGGCTCTAACTTCACAAATACAAAGTCCACACAATTCTTACTCCCTCCTCGGCTAAATAAACACTGTCGCCTAGGACCAACAATCCTCCTAATGTGGAACTCGACCAATAGTCCACCTAGCGCAAATCTACATCTTATAACACGTCCTCTACAGAACAATTCTACTCTGACTTATTCCCTGGGGAGTGGTGCCCCCACTTATATATTGGCACTACAATGAAGGTTTTAGCAACAAGTGTTCTGGAACGATCTACCTGAAAATTATCAGCTAAGCCTCCCATAAGCTTCTAGATCTCCAGAATCTTGTGTCAGCCAATCATAACAAACTGTAGCTAGTAAGTTCCAATACTCGGTACATAAACAAACGGATCTTCTGATCAATACAACTAATGATAAAAACTAAACAACAATATCAAATATTACTAACTCCCCTTCTCTGCTCATATTTTATCATTCTATGAGAAATCCACCTAACATGACCTGACCTTGCAATACATTTGTGTCAGTGTTTGTTCACTTTATTATTTTTGTTAATGTGAAAAAAATTCTGTATAATTTTGGCAGCACAGAGCCCCTGCCAAGGTTGACTTTGGATATGAAAAAGGTCACAGTATCCCCCTCAAATGGTGTTTCAGAAGAAGATATGTCTATGGTGAGAGTTTTCTTAGAGAATATCGTAAAACCATGGGATATGTTTACTAGCTTATTAATATACAATTATTTCTAGCAGTCATAACATTTATCTTGTCAATAAATTCTTAAAACTTTGTTTTTCTGATTTCAAAAATTATGAAAATTAATTAAGCTGCATGGTCATATTCATTGGAATTTTAAACATGTTTTTATGTACAGCCCTCAGTATCTAAGTGTGTACACAATCTCAAAATCTTTTTCATACTTCCACATAATTCTCAATTTGTATAACAGCAATGTCTGGAAACAAGAGTGTAGTTGTTCCTGTAACATACATTGTATTTGGAAAAACTACATACGGAGGAAAACCAAGGTGCAGTGGTGTGGGTTTGTCAGTTTTTCATAAGTGTCAAATTGACTGATTTAAGCAACTTGTAAATTATTACAAGATTCATTACTATAAATGCTATGCTTTTCTTTCAGATATGGCCACATGTTTCTTCCCATCTGCAGTTTTTCAATACACATTGCCTGGAAGTTTCAGGCTTATCATTTTCTTTACAGCATGTAAAGGGTATGTGTAATTCCAACCTACTATGAACAATTAGCTCTAATAATATGAATGTTAATAGTTAATATTATTTGTTTGCTGTGGTTAGTTAAAACCTCTTGCAGTGGATGTGGTATATTACTCAGCCCAGAATTATTTTATAAAGAAATACATGTCCTCTGTCATAAGTTTCTTGCTTTTTTCAAACAAACACAAATCTGCTCCTAATATTCTCTTCTCCATGTTCTCTGTTTCTGTCTGAAATGATCTGGTTTTGTAATATTAATAATATTTCATAATATTATGTTTTATTGTTCCCTACCAGATCAGCTTCAGTGGGAATTGTTTTAAAATTTTTATCTCAAATCATGATTTAGTTGCTTTTTCCCTTAACCTCTCTCAGTTTGTTGAGGATATCTTTTTAGAAAGCTCTGACTTTTTTTTTGCAAAACCTGATGGAAAAGTTAAATATGGATACTCTGAAAATTTTGTACAGAAGTTGAATAATCTAGTGTGACATGGTGAGGCTTGGTAAAAAATAACATGCCACTTAATACTCTATAAAAGTTTTTATATGTATTATATTATAAGGAAATATAATTTTTTCATACTTTTTCAAACAAATAAAATGATATGATAAGTATATTTTGTAGTTCTTCATGATTATCGCAGATGGCTTTATGGTTGAAGATCTTGTCATTCCGGCCATTGATGTGAACTTAATGTCAACACAGTTCTCTCTGTATGAGTTAAAGACATCAAGGTAGGTCAGAACCTGGAGTGCTTGATTTGACTACAGTGTAATATTAAGACATGTTTGAAGCACATGAAAACAAGGAGACAGCTCAGTTTAATGTGTTTATAACACTATGGAATCTAAACATAAAATCCCCTTGATTGAATACATGCAAGCCTTTTGAACAAAATGCTATGTATATATTAAATGTTGTGGATAGGAAAACATGTACACTTTCACAACTAAAATAATTAACATTAAGGGATGAGTTCAGCCGTATTATTAAATGAAACACAAAACTTAGTGGAGTAGGGGAGACCCTGGAGAGCCAACACACATTAATTTTGAGAATGTACATTTTTAATTACTTTATGAATTGCATAATATTGACTTTCTTTACAAGGGATGTATGGATCAACCTTCTGTACCCAGAATGTTTTAAAACCATTTTCTGTTTGAAAAGGGAACTGGTACACAGGTGTTCTTTGTTTACACAAAATATGACAAAATACTGTTTCATGGACCCTCAGAACCTTGTACATTTGGGCTGGTGTGCTGCCAGCAGTATGTACTAGCTCCTGTTACTGTTACTGGGCACTTGGTTTGTGGATGAACATACATCAGCCTGGCTGCCTTGTGGAACATGGCAATGAAAAATTGCCATGAAAAATTGCCTTATTGTCATTCTAGATCAATAGAGCAGGAACTTTGAGGGAGTGGAATATAACCTTCTATTTGATCAGACAATGGCCTCAGGGGCAAATTGTTTTACTTTTTATCAGGTTGGTCAATGCTAAAAAGCATAAGCTTGAGCTAAAATCAACTGTCTGTATTCCACATTTATGAGGTACCTGCCTGAGATAGATTTCATGTATACATAACACATCCATTGAAAATATCATGGGACTGTAATAATTTGTCCAGAATAGCCAGGTGTCTGTGTTGGACTGGTGTCCCAAAACCAGGTTTCAATGTATTAAATTTCTAAATGTTTAGGGCATTTATTTTTCATATTTCATGCTCAAATTTTTATTTTTTTAAATTCATAAACAACTTCATCATCGGCCTATGGGTTATAAAGGAGACTTTTGAATAAGGTAAAATGTCAGCCTACAGTGATATATTTCTGTTTAGCAAATTGATAAAAAGGCAGTATGCATTATCCACACTTGTCATTGTATTCCTTTCAGATCCTTGTACAAGCTAGACATGCCAGAGCTGAACTTACTTTTGTCAGACAGTCACCATGTTTCAGGACTATATGCATGGTACAAATCCTTCATTGAACGGATTGGAGAAAAAAACAAGGTAAGTTAATAGCCAAGATATTCAAATTATTCATATGCATGTGCAACTATACTTCATGATTTTGTGTCAGATAATTACATTAAGTAGTGTTTGTAGAGGAATATACTAAGAAAAATCCATGCATGAGGTTTCCTTCAAGTATTTAGGACCTTCTCTGGCTGTTTCAACATCTCCAACCAGATTTCTTTCCTCCAGAACCAGACTAAGGTCTGTTTATGCCTGAATGGGTCTTTTTTCTCATTACTTATTTAAGAATATTGTTTTGTATACACTTTAATTATCTACAAAATGGTGTCCAGAAGACTGATTTTTCAGATTCCTATAATGGTCTGCAAATCTTGCACTAACAAACCATCTTAAAACCCCATTAAAGGTGCCCATTCACCTACCTTTTGAAAAAGAATTGGTGTGATTTCTGGCTTCCTCTGTGCATATATTAATCATTTAAGGATAATTTTGGTGGTAAAAAGTTCATATAAGGCCTTCTTGAAGGATGCATAAACTTATTTTACAACAACATGTTTGTAAACACAACAGTGTTGACAAACAAGAAAAACATGTAACCTAAGTTGGAAGGTTGCATATGTGTGGAGGAGGAAAGGTCACTTGTTGCAAAATGCCATTTGCTTATCTGACTTGCTGCCGAATGCCCTTGTTGAATTTGTTTTGATTATTTTGGCAGGCCCAAACATATTATAAACATGACATAAATAAAACAAGCAGCCTGTGTGAGATGATATCTATTTTTTCTGGCCTGTTTTTATAAAAGCTCCAAGGGATTACCTTTAGTTTATGAAGGTCATAAAGTTGATAAGCCCCTTTAATATTCAAGACATTTCTTTTCATATTATGATTTATTTTAACAGAGAGGGGTGCATTTTACAAAGTACAGTAACAATTGTTTTATTCATTTGAGTTGAAAACTTTACTTATGTTGCAGTTAATATGTCAGAATTTAGTCAGATTTATATTACAAAGTAAACCTAAATTGTTTAACCTGAAAATTGTGTAAGGTTTTTCTGTCAGTCCCTTCAGCTTGAGAGAGAGGCTTACTTTATGTTCAGAGCAATGGAACCTCATGCATAGCTGAATTTTATACACTTATTGTAGACTCTAAGAGCTCTGACAACAATTGGAGTACTACAACTTTGCACAAGGCTTGAAGATCAATGCTGGATGCCTATAGACCTACAAGGAGCTAAAGATGAAGAAGAAAATGATGCAGATGCTGGGGATGAACATCGCAGCATCCCTGACACTGCTGTAATCTGTAAAGTGGGAGAGATAGCTCTCAGACTCGGTAATCACATCCAGGATCAACCCACCAGGATCAGCACTGCAGTGTATCATGGAGAGGATGAATGCAATATCAATGACCATAACAGTGCTCAGAATAACATAAATCAGTTGGATACAGACCAATATGGTCTGAGGCAAATCAGGAACTATCTTCACAGGTGTGATGATCAGCTGAATCAACACAGTGAACATATGTCTAAACAAGTAAGGTCCACACATAGTGGTGATGATACTGAACCACATGGTGGTGACAGGATGCTAACTCAAAACAAATCCCCAAATGATGCAGAAACTGGTCACCCTGGTGATAGTCAGTATGTGGTGCTTGCAGTGCGAGGTATCAGGGTTAAAATGTGCTCTGGACTCTCTGTCAGTGAGGCAGGAATATGTTTCAAAGATGTGTTGTATAAAGGTAAGCTTGTGTTGTTATTACAGAAGGGAAATTATTTTACATTTAACACAACTCATCACACATGAAAACATCCAAGAATTAGAAATCTTTGTTCTTTGGAATGCAAACCTCCACCATTTGTTTACATCCACTTATTTTGCCAATATTCCACGGTTCTTTCGTGCATAAGCGACTGTACATTGGTGAATATTACTCGATGACATTTCTGAATCCATTTCATATTCGAGAGGCACACCAAAATCTATTTAATTATTCCTTGGCCAATTCCATAAAATGCCCTGGAAATTTCATAAGATCCTGTTCAAGATTGTGTGAGTTATGTTGTGAACAAACACACACAAACGAACAGGGATGCATGCATACTCTCCTGGCAGAGGCTGTGACAACAGGTAGAGTGGAAGGGACCCATTCAGTATAACCATGTCTATTTGGCCAAAAAAGAAGGTTGGGTTCCCAGGCACTTTTTTTTTCAAGAAATAAGTGCATGAGGGGGATTTTTTTTGTATGTTTTGATAAAAATGTCATATGATCAGGGAAAAGCATGATAATAACAGAGCTGCTTTGCTTAACAGGTAAAAGCACTACATGACAAACAAAATCTAATCAAAATTGTATAATTTATCTTTTTGAAAGAAATGTACAAGTGACTGGAGCTGAAAATTGGTAAGTTTCTATTGAAATAAAACTTTTTGATGGGATGGGATGGGGGGGGGTTAAAATTGATGAAAGCAGTTCAGTGCCTGATAAACATACATTTTATTTTTTTTGGCCTAAGAGTTTATATTTGTTGACATGCGCATCTTCACTTAAAAAAGCAGTTTTTGGATTATTTTTAAATCTTGAATTTTTTTTATGAATATAAGGTATATGAACATTATTTAAATGATTGTTATACAAATAAATGTAATTTTAAGCTTAAATCCCATGACAGATAAAATGAGAGCATGAAGCATATGTACAGGCTTTACTTGGTCTACATTAGACAACTAAATACCTGACCTGTGTTGAGGAAATTTCATCATTCCACATTCACAGTCAAGACTGACTTCATATTAGAAGTATGCATACTGAACATTGGTTTTAGCCTCTTACAAAATTGAGTTTTCAGCAGTACCAGTGTATTGCTTTATACCTGATGACCTTTCATTTCAGAACATCATGGCTGCAGTTGTGAACTTATCTCACCAAAGACTGAAAATTCTGTAATTGTTGTGCATCATATGCAGGTAAGGGGATGGGGGACTCTTAATCTTTTGTTGCTATAAATTTTTATTATTGAATATTCATTTTTATATCATATTAAAAAATATGAAAGTTTATTCATCATTGATAAAATACATTTATATTATTATGTAAAAACATGCAGTCATCCTGCATGTGCATAAAAGGTAAAAGTTCATGATTAAGTAAGATATCAGACAATCAGGACTTGTATCGTTGTACAACATTGTATAATGTGTGTAACCATACACTCCCAAGTGAAACAATACATAAGAAAAAAATCCTAAGCTGTTAGTAATTAATTTCATATGTTTTCAGGTTAACATACTATTTAGAGAATTAAAATGAGAAAATTTACACTGTTTATTGATATTACCTCTTCACAAATTATTAGACCTCTACCAGAGGTAAGTATGTGCAATTTTATGCTTAAAGTTTTGAACAGATTCTGTTAAAATTTTGAGGAGGGTTAGTTTAACACCTGAGGAAAATAATTTGTGCAGCTTTTCTAGATCGCCATCATATGTTGTTTTATTAAAGGCTTCTTTTCCAATGTGACATATGACCTATGTCTTTTGACCCTGTTGATGCTCAGAGCAATTGGTATAGAAAGCTAACTGATGAATGCAGTTGCTTATATTACCCATGACAAACATTTCCGGTGTTGCTGTGTAGTTTAATTAGGGTCCTGGTGGAGGTTTGTGGCCTCTGACCACTGTCTTGTTGTTACTTTATTTACATTTAAACTATATTGAGTGAGTTTTATATATACTTTATTAACACAGACTGGATTAGGGTCATTCCCACTGCTTTCAAGTGATGTCAGTTTTGAAGAGCCTGGTGATCCAGGTGTGAACATTAACGTGGATGCCAGAATGATCCTCAGCATGACAGATACTGTGAACCACCTGATCTCTGATATACAGGTATCACAAACTGTTAAATGTTATAGCTTATTACAGTACCCATTAATGATTTTGCACTTGAAAACGAGTCTAGTTACAATACAAATACAAGTGAAGGTACTAGAAGTTTACTCACAGGATAAACTTCATGGGTTCATGTAATCAACTTCACAAAAAAAATGTAAAATTTCTCAGAAATATCAGAAATGAGTCCCTGAGGACACATTTGGCATCATTCCTGACAGTTCAAGAACAAAAATGGGTATTTCTGGGGCGTGGCCTCATAGGAGTTCAGTGACAAAGGTCAAGTGGCACCACCATCAGTTATTATATAGATTACAATAATACAGAAATAAATACCAGTATAGCCACAGGTTTTCACTTTATTATAAGAGATTAACAAATGCTCACCTCATTTCACCTGCACATATGTAACCTAGGGGATATTGATATACAAGAATGTTATATATTTGTTTGCAGTGACACAGAACTGTTTGCAGTGTAATTGTTGTATTCTTATTGTAGATCTTATTGTAAAAATTTACACAATAACAAACATCAAGAGCACATTGAGATACTCTGTGTATTATCAGTACCAGGTATTGTTAAAAACATTTAATTTACAGGAATTTCTGTATTGCCACAGTTATGTATTGTGGCAACCTGTATATCAACATCATATATGCTTTTGTACCAAGTATTTCAATATGGAAAGATCCAGTAATAAAAGGTAAAATTATTTTAAACCTAGGAGACTGGCACCATGGATAATGAGATGTTTGTAGATGATGAGGATGTATGGGAGATTCAGAACATACCTGGCAGCAGATGGCAAGATACAGGTAAGTTTGGAGGGGTTTGAATAAATTTGATTTAAAACTTTTTTTAAATCCTTGATTGTGTCAACCAACCAAGGTATTGTTATTTAAAAACAAAATTGTACCAAATATTTACTGGGCAATCTGAGGTATTTTTAAGTCAACAGATTCAGTGTAACTTGTTACAACCATAGCTTAATATGGACAGAGGGAGCCAAGTGTCATCTAATTTCTTTGGACTACAAAACATAACTCTGAAGCTATGGGAAAAGTCATTAAATCTATACAGTAATGGAGTAGTTTTTACTATTTGTTACTTTATCACAACAGGGTTTTTGCAAGCTAGACAATTAAATTCACGTTCATTTGTGAAATTCAGTGTGTTACACACCCGTGTTTACATCAAGTATCAACTGTCAGTTGAGACAAAGTGATCTGACAGTACGGATACATGTGTAATTATTGTATCATAACAGAGAGGTTTAATATATTGTTGTAACAGTAACATGATGTGCTGATTTGTTATCATTATTTACCATTCATAAGATAATACAGATAGCCAGGACACTGAGGTAGGGTTGCCTCCTCCATATGTGGATCAAATATTACACCTTGATACCTGCCTGATTCACCTGATGTTTAACGATGTCACACCTGAGCAAGCACCTCTGCTCAGGATAGATTGCAGTTTCCAGGGAAACCTTAAAAACTGGTCAGCTCAGGTAAAATGACTCATGTATGTTGTATTTGATGTTATGAATTTACATGACTCATTTTTTAGGATAAAGTCATGCTTTGCAAGCTGTTTATAGTTTTTGCAAGTTAATCTTAAGTGAAGCAAAGGTATGCATTTAGGTGTTAAGGTTAATAATAATAGAGATATGTAGCATTCTTCAAAATGAAATTGTATGCCTTTGTTAATATGACAATGGAAATCTAGTGCCTTTTCGTGGCTAGAATAATTTGTTATGACAAAATAATGTGTACATAATGCAGAAATTGGTATGAGACATTACCAGTATACATGGCCCTATTGGATCTTTTCCTTATGGTACTGGATATGGGCAATTTTATTTAATCTCTGATTTGTAAAAATTTAGGATTTTTCCACGAAATGCTGCATGGATTGTTGTTAAACTGCTGAGATTTTGAACAACATTCCTGCTGCTAATGACTCAGTGGTGATGCTATGATTTATTCAGTTTCTTGTATCTTTAATCATTCTTTTAGTAATCACTAATAATAGTCCTATTTATTTATTTCTTTGTAACAAACGTTGTAGATGACTGGTGCATTCAGTATTGACCTTGAAGTGTGGTACTTTAATGCTGGACTTTATGCCTGGGAGCCTCTTCTTGAGCCAGTTCCTACACCTGATAAACAGTTTAGGCCATGGAGGGCCTGCTGCCTGGTAATATATGCTGCTTTTCCAATATTCCAGTTTTCATTTAATCACATAAATGTAAGAAGTCTTGGGCATTCTTGCATGAGTTCCTTACTTGGGCATTTATTTCCAAAGATTTGATTTTTAAATTATCACCACCATTGTTAGACAGGTATTGTCACACCTTTCAACACAGGACTTTAAGACCAGCAAAGTTTTATTTGTCCTTCAGTTGGATTATTTTATTGTATCGCCAGACATAGTCTGGAGATACTATGGTTTAGGCACGGTTGCGCCGCCGCCGCCGCCGCCGCAGAGATTTCTTTTGGACAAAATAACTCAAAAAATATTTCAAGGATCTTTTTCAAACTTGACACATTTATAGATATAGGTGAGAGGACGAAGCCTATTTAAAATGGGGTCATGACCTTTTACTAGGAGAGTGACCTTGACCTTGAATATATCAATTTTTGGGGAAAATCACACAAATTCTTAAATATCTCGAGAAATCATTCATGGATCTATCCAAATATCAAGTTGGACAAAGATCTTGGATAGTGATGTCATGTACCGGAAACTGGTGGTGCCACCTAGTATCCTTTTCTTGTTTTTGTGCCGTTTAATACCCCCATCATTGCCACTTGACAGTACTTTTAGCATCACAAGTCAAAAACTGATTGACAGATTTCTTTAATATTATGCATGTACATAGGTATGGGTTATGGGATGATGTATATTTAAATTGGGGTCATGACCTTTCCTTTGAGAGTGGCTTTGACCTTGAATATTACCATATATGGTGAAAATCACATAAAATCATGAATATCTTAAAAAGGGATGCATGGATTGGTCCAAAAATCAAGTTGACGGAAGATCTTGGATAGTTTTGTCTTTTGCAGAAGATAGGTGGCGCCACCTGTTGTCCTTTTTTTGTTTTTTTGCGCCTTTGAATACCCATCATTGCCACTTAACAGTATATACTGTGAGCATTATAAGTCAAACAGTAATGGACAGATTTCTTTCATGTTATGCATGTATTTAGATATGGTTTATGGAATGAGGTATATTTAATTTTAAATTTTATTTTAAAATTTAATTTAATTTAAATTATTTTTTTTTTAATTTAAATTTTTTTTCAAATGTTGGATATTTTGGAATGCAGTTTATTGATTTGGGGTCATGACCGTGACTATGAGAGTGACCTTGACCTTGAATATTCCCATATTTGGTGAAAAACATAAATTCATGAATATCTTAAAAAGGGCCACTTGACAGCACTTTGAGCATTATAAGTCAAAAACTGATGGACAGATTTCTTTTATATTATACATATACATAGATTTGGATTATGGGATGAGATATATATTTAAATTTGGGTCCTGACCTTGCATATTTAGAGTGGACTTGACTTTAAATATTGCCATATATGGTAAAAATCACCAACAATCATGAAAATCTCCAGTGAACCTGGGGGATTGCTGCAGCTAGTGGTCTGCACATGGTGTTGCATCATGTTTTGCCCAAACATCAGCAGTTCTGGGCCATGGTCAGATTCTATAAATAGATATGATGGTCAGTGATAAATGAATTAGTGCACTGGGTGTACCACAGAGTCACAACTGGATCATTTTCCTTTGAGAGTGGTCTTGACCTTTGGACGAAGACTATTTAAAATGGCTCATGAATGTTGCCTATATGGGACTTGACAGTATTGTCAGCATTAAAAAAATAAAAATTAAAAAGTTGTTGGATATATATCAACAAAATACCACAAAACCTCATTTGTCTGGCGATACTATGGCACCAGCGGTGCCAAGAAATGTCTAGTTAGATTCTGTCCTTATTTTCACCAGTAGTAGTGTAGGTCAGTCAGTCATTGAAGTTGAATATTATTTTAATGGTCAGTAATAAATGTGCCACAGGTAGCTACAAGACTCAGTGTCTCACATAATAAAAAGTTATCATTGTCATTTTGAAATAATTTTTATGCTTTAGTATATATGCAAAAAAAATGTTATCATGTTGTTCCCTAATAATATTAAATCTTTATAAAAAATGCTGAATGAAAAAGTTATAAAATCTACCCTCCCACATTGATTTCTAAAAAAAAAAACCCTGAAAAACCAACCTTATTTGGGAAGGGGGGTTATCCTGTCTGATGTCTAGTGTTACTGTAATTTACTAAAGTATTTTCCCAAAGATTATCATTATGTGTTTGATAATTTCATAGCTTGAAGTGGCTCCTGCTTATAGAATGTCAACAAACCTGAAGAAGAGAGAAAATAAAGAGCTAAGAAGTAAAAGAAGTTCACGATTTGTGAGAGGACAAAATAGAAGAGATAAGGAAGACTCAGTTGACCTTTCTATGGAATGTTATCATATGAATCATTGTGACAGTAAAGGAAACCTTGAGGCTACTGATGGTTTGAGGCTATTTAAGGACCCAATGGAAAGCAGGGAAACAGGTGTATATGATGTACCTGAAATATTGAAAGTAGATTTCAAGACCACTGATGCATGGGTTGAGGAAAGGACTAGCCATTCAGGTGGTGGTCAGGGATTAGATGATGTAGATGTTAAAATTACTATAGAAAATCAGACGTGTGATGATGCAGAGAATGAGAAATATGCTACTGAGACAGAAAATGGACACCTAGAAAAAGAACACAATAGTGTCTCACAAATAGTCCCTGTTTCAGACAAATTTTCTGATAAAGGAGCTGTTACAGAAGACAAGGGGGGCACCCTTGGAGAAACATCCCCTACTAAAGATCCAGATCTAAAAGGATTTACTAACTTAAAATATGGAGACACTGGTGGAGTAGGCCTTGAATCTTCAGGAAGCAGCATGGCTTCCAACATATCCAAGGATCCTAGTGTTAAACATGACCTGCAAAGATTGTATGATGAAAATAACCTTGGCACAGGACCACATATACAGGCCAAAGGTAATGTGAAAGCACCCCAGTACTTGGAAACTGTAGTAGATCACTATGCATCAGAAACTGCAATACACAGGACTAATACTTCTGCTGTTCCTGACTTGGCTGAAAACAGAATTACAAGTACAGAAAGAATTTCACCCATGAAAAATCCGCCAAGGGAGTCATCCAGTACAAGATTGCTTGATGGACCAGAAAAATTTGAATCACAAAAAGTTGCTGTAGAAACTGCAGAGTGTACTTTTGTAAAAGGAGATACATATAAAGGGGATATTATTGAAAGATATGCTGAAAATTTGGTGCAGAAGATTTTGACAGATCTGATGAAGTCAAATAAGTCAGGAAGACCAGAAACTGAAAGAGCTTTGAATAATAATCAACTTTTTCACACAGGTGGAGTTAATGAGGATGCTACTGATTATGTTCATAAAATAGATCTTGGTGGCTCATCTTCAGAGGAAGTGCACTTTTTTACCTCTGATGAAGAAGAGGAAGAAGAAGACAATCTGCCAACTGCACATTCTACAGAAGCACAGGGCACAGGTAATTTAATCAATATACTCATGAATAAGAGACTTCAGTAATTTCACTGATTGATACAAATAATCAGTGGTTTGATCATCTGTATGCTTAAAGCATGTGTACAATTTTTTCTCTTTTATTCAGATTGTGCTTTCTACCAAAAATATAATGGAAAATAAATAAAAAAAAGAACAGGTTTCTTTTACCCTTTACACTGCAGAAAAAGTGAGGAGGTTACAGAATTGGTAATAACGTAATCAGCTATGACAGAAAGTTCAAAACATTTTGAAAGAGCTATGGCCGGAAATTGTTTGTATGGAAGATTGAACTGTTATGTCATATAAAATTCATTCATGTATCAAAGTTCCATTTAAGGATGAAGGTGTGTTCATGTTCTTTAACATTCATATATTGTCTCATTCTCCAAATATTCTTCTACAGAGGAGTTCTGCACTATTTCTGAGCTCTTGGCTGATGTGGATGATGTGGATTCAAGCTTCAGGGAAAAGGAGAGCTTATTTATAATACCAGAAAAAGGTAAACACTATATAACCTGTTACTTAGGTAATTTTTTTCCAAGTATTCATGCTGTAGTTCCATATCTGTACATATAGGTGTGCTCTTTTGTTAGCAGCTTGTGAAAATTAGCTGATATAATATAAGAAAACAACACCTGTTATCCCCATTTTGATAAAATTGTATGGACTAGATGACATAAACTTAGTGGTATATGATGGTCTGCATTGATTGTGTTATCGTATACCAGAAGGAGCAGGTTTCAGTATATATTAAAGAGTCCAGGATGCTTCGGCAAACATTTTTGGAGTCGCATGGGATTTTGGAGAGTCTACTGTAATTGTGACACCTTCCTGCAGTGACTGACTTTTAGTGTCACGTCTTGTGTATTAAGATAGAGAGATCATAGTTCGTCTTATCTCAAATTATTTAAATAAAAAGCTAAATTATATAAACTATGATCATCCTTTTGGAGCTTCTGATTTGTATATAATATCGCACGACAAAAAATCCCAGTTGCCTGATTTGACGGAAATGCAGGAGGCAATCATAATGTACATATACACATGGTGGTAGAAGAAATATAACCAACTGTAAGGATTGACTGGCCATTTCATCTTATATATAAACATTCATGGTGTGCATAAAGTTCTACCATATAATTGATGCGGCAGTAAAATATTTATATTCATTATGATTTCAGAGAGTGATGAAGAATTATTATTTCATGATGCTGCTCCGAGGAAAGAACCAGTTAATCCACATGGAGAGAAGCTCTGGGAAGATGATCCAAGGCTTGATCATAAAACAATGTGCACCTACATCACCTTGGTGTCACATGACCAGCTGCTCCTCAACATCACACCCACCATGTTGGACTCACTCACTAAAATTAATTATGTAAGTATAGGTGGAAAGTAGACAGGTATAGTCACTGTTATGATACATCTACACAAAGAAATGGGCCCAGGTTTATCATGGAATCTCGGGAAATTTTCAGGGCATTTAGGGAACAGACCAAGGAAGAATCATTTAGATTTTGGTGTGGAAGCAGCACATGATCCGGATTGAGGAACATCTTCAAGGAATATTCACAAATGTTCAGTGACTTATGCATGAATGAACCTGGGAATTTGGCTGAATAAATGAATGTAAACAAAAGGCGGAGGCTTGCATTTAGGATACAAATTTGTTGATAGAATATTGAATATGCTGGCATTTCATGCATCAGAGACAAGTTGAAGTTGTCAAATTGAGCTTACCAAGTTCACCAGCAGTTGCCCCAGTCATCTCATTAAGCAAGCTGACTATGTGCAACTTATCTTACTTAAGTAAGATATATGGTTCTCAAAAAGATAAACCCACACTAGAACTCTGTATGCAAATTAATTTGAGTTGGCCAACAAAACTACGATAACAAACAACTGTATGTAGCAGAGGACCAGTTGTAGACATGATGTTTTACGTTTAACATATTGATAACCCTCAACTTGTTTTAGATAAATTGTTACTTGGTACAAATTGATACAAAATTCTAACTTTCAAACCATTTGAAGTTACTTGACTTTGAACCATGTCCAGACGAGCTGCCAAAGCCAACTGGCTACTGGTTTCAGTCAAATTTTGTCCAAGCCAGGCACAGTTGTGTGGTTTACACTGTTCTAAGTTAAAATTGTCTACACTAGAAAGGGAAGAAGTGACCTGTTGACAAAAGAGTAGAGAGTTAGAGCTGATCATCCACAGAAATTTGCTCAAATACATATCAATGTTAGTTAACGACTTATGGATTTTCCTGGTCCTTATAATTGCATAGAAATTTTATCCTATATCATCATGCTAAGCAAAGCTACCTACAGACCATTTTTTTATTTTTATAACGGATTTATCTAATTCACTAACAGTACAGCAGACATTAATGACATGAACATGTGATCTGTTCATATGAAAGCGCAACAAAGTCAAACAATCATGATTTTGTGAAAGACATTTTATTATTACAGAGCCTCACTGCCAGAGGGCAAGCTGAAAAGCAGACAGCGGTACCAGTCCCGTCCCAGCAGGTAAAAACAAAAATCATATATGAGATAGATACACTCCTTTCGGGAGGGTTATATACAGACTAACACAGTGGTTATACACTGCAGTCTTCCCAGATCTCCTTTATTGTCCAATTATACCTGTTCTGGCACAGGGCCAAGAATCAGACCAAAGAGAATGGGTGTTGCCTGTTTAAAATTTGGAGCTGGTTGCACAATGCAATACCATGCTCTCATTGGTCTGATTACAGTTCTGTGCCAGCCCTGGTGGTGAGGCCCAGAGAATCTTGCTGTACAGAGCAGCAGTTACAATGAGGGAGATATGGGATAACTGCAGTTTATAACTGGGGCATGATCGAGGAGTGTAGGGTCATGATACATTCATTCAGTAAATCATTCCAATTAATCACTGCTGTAATAGGAAATTTTGTATGTATTAATTTCCACGAAAACATTGGCACAGGGTCCAGAATATTCTAACCAATTAGAGCAGAAAGTGTTTGAAAAGAAGAAAGAAAGCAGAGGACTGCAGGCTTCAAACTTGATCAGACCTGTGATAAAGAACTACCACTTGACAGAACATTCTTATTCACTAGACTAGAGACTTTGACAAACTGACCCACTTTTGCTGTTGTTTAAAGTTGCCTAGCCAGTTTAAAAACACTATTTTAATTATAGTATACATAGTATACAGGATTGTGTCTATACACAAACACAAAAGATAACAATATATTTTTAAATTCCATGTGTATATATAATGTGCATTAATTGTATTTTCATTTGTGTGAAGGAATCTAAGAGTGATCCAGCTGCTGTAGATGACTCAGAAATAAACCTCCACAATCTCCTTCCCATTGACATCAGAATCTTTCATGAGGTAAGAAAATGTAGGTCAGACTTATAAGCCAAATCCAAAACATTACATAATATCTTTTAATATCTGCAATATATAATAATACTAAACTATTCAACAATATCCACAGAGTAAGACAAACATTTAAATTGATAAGGCAGTGACTCCAAGTAAGAAATGAACCTTTTCCTGCTTTCAGGAACAAATTATATATGTAATAATAAGACTGGATCAAAATGTGACACACCTGTTAATTCAGAATCAAAGAATATAAGCTCAGATGTTATAACATATATATTGTTCTTTGTGTCAGATCCTCAGAATTCCTTCAAAATTTTATAAATGCAAAGAAAGTGTGGAAATTTGTGTAAAGTTAAGAGATGAATCTTTGTTGTTTTAATTTTTTTCACAGAATGCGGATGTTGTCATACCCCCTGGTCACATGACCAAGTTAGGGACAGACTACTCTGATGGAACATCAAAACAAGTCAGAGTACTGGTGGGTATAATGCTTGACACATTCATACTAGTATGACATTTAAATGCAAAGTTACATGTAATGCTCTTTGATTTTCCCCCCAATCTTTTTGAGAATCTCTTAAGGGCAAAAGCTATCAATCATCCAATCAACAAAGCCTATTGATCACATGATCTTAGGTTAATAGCACTAACCTGATATTACTTCAAGAGCTGTAAACCTGCTACATAATTTAATATTTTATAAAAGCATGATTTAAGATTCATCTTTATTGCAATACAACGTAAATTATAACCCAGAAGAAAGATCATTTTAGTTAAATATGTGATCAGTATATTATAATATATAAAATATAATATCATATTATAATTTAAATAATATTTTTCATTCTCTTATGATTGATATTAATATATTCAGGTCAAAGGTTACCAGGGTGTTGATTGGTTAGGTTCATTGGCTGTATCATCCAATCAAAGGAAGGAATTTTCTGCTGTAACAATGAGACCTAAATCTGGACCAGCCAGTAACAAGCATCTATACATCAGCATTCACAGGACTGGTATCAGCAGACAAGACATGCTGCTTTACTGCCCTCACTGGATTGTAAACAGCACTGGCCTACCACTAGTTATTAAGGTGAGGTAATCCTACAATACAGTGGAACCTGTCTGAAAGACCACCTGTCTTATAAGACCACACTTGGGTGAACCAAAAATATTCAAATTTGTTATAACTGGCCTTTCTTATAAGACCACCTGGGAATTTAGACCACTTTAGGCCATTCCAATGGGTGGTCTCATAACACAGGGTCCACTGTAGTCTGCATGATTTCTGCCACAAGTAGTTTGTTTAAAATTACCTTTGAGTAAAAAAACTATTAAAATTTAGAATAATTATTAATGACATTATTGAGCAAAACTCCCTCAATGTGGATACTATGAGTAAGGCCCAAGTTGAACAAAATCCTTTATACTTCATGGATATGGGTTCAGATCAAACTTTGTGTTCTGATTAGTAAAGGTTCAGATGTAACTAACTTCAGTGTTAATTAATATACATTATTTCAATTTCCAGATGTAGTGTCCTTCTCAGTAAAACTGACATTTGCTTTCCACAGGATGCTAAAAGATCTAAGCAGAAGCTACTTTATGATGTCACAGTGTCCAATGAGATACTTCTCTACAAGTACAAGGACAAGAAGAAGAAAAAGACATTGGTAACAAGTGCCATAAATATGTTGCATAAATTAAAACATATGGCAGAAAGTAGGACTAACTTTAACCTCTGCTTAAAAATTTAAGAGGTTATTTGTTTACCTCTGTTTGTCTGTTTGCTTGTTCTCACCTGCTGTGGTTGGCTTCATGTTTGTGGACATTAAAAAAATGTGATTTTAATTTTAAGAGTGTTTTGTGAGGGTTCCATTTTCATGCTAGTAATCTTACTGTACATTTACCCACATACCATTTATAGCCATTATTCTCTGCAGTTACTCTAAAAACAATTAAAAGGAAAAAAAAGTATACATTGTAACCTGATGATCTCTGTACAAGTTTATGTAGTGGAGGGGGAGGGTATAGTTTTATAGAGAGCATACAAAAAATAATGCATACATCATATGTGTATATATAAAGTTTAAGTATGTATTTATTTATATATATATATAAATATTAATCTCCAACAGATAGGCCTGACAGTTGCTGGGAGAGATGACCTGCTGTTGTCACCTGGGGTGTCCCTTGACGCTGTAGGCAGTGCTGTCCATGTGCCTGTGAAAGATAAGCATGGGGCTATAAAGTACCAGGTGAGTAAGGTCAAATTGCACTTAAATACCTGGACAGTTTTGAATTAAATATTTTAGATTGAAGGACTGAGGAAAACTTTTTTACCCTTTAGTTCCTTTGATGTCCTGGAAATTGAAGATTTTGATTATATGTGCACATTTTGGATGAGTGTTAATGATGAACAGCTTCTGCTTTTATACTGATGGACAGTATATTTTACTTACAGTATTGGTGATGATTATATGTAAAATAAAGTGGTTTTAATCTTTTACAAAGATCCAAAGATTTAAGTGTAAAGTATGTTTCTTCACATTTTCATTGAAATTCTTGAATATTGTGAAAAGTAATAGACTATTCCCTGTTTTGAGGTGCTGAAAAACTAAAGTGTTATACTTTTTCACAAACTATTATCCTGATTCACACATCATAGAAGCCTACAGTGTCTGAATTAGTATATCCATAGCTAAAGGAGACTCAGAATTATTATAATCCTTCATTATGACTGATTTGTATATTAACCAATAAAATATGTTAATATTAGAAATAAATGGCGTATGGAACCTTCCTAAAAGACCATATGTCTAATGAGACCACCTGTCTATCAAGGCCACCCTTGAGTAGTCCATAAACTTTCAAATTATATACAATTGACCTGTTTCATAAGACCATATTCTACTTGCTGAAATATGTTGCTACTGGAGAGATATGAGTCATGCACCATGCAATATTTGTTTCTAAACAAAGTTAAAATGCTTTTCAGAAATATCTGAGCTCAGAATGCTGGGGGCAAAATAATGAATATAATCATTGGTTCCTGATGGTATGGGTGACAGTTTAGATAGAAATACAGATACCTTCCTCTCAAGACACTTAAAGTTACATAATTATTTGCCATAATATGTGTATTGTCTCACACTGTAAGTGTTTGGGTGAATACAAAAGTTTCCTAGCAAACCATCCCGGCTCATGTTTTTATGTACATTTTTATGATCCTGTCTGTGAGCAATACAGACCAAGTGTTTCTGTTTAAAAAATAACAAGACTGCATGACCAGAGGTCTGATTTTACACTTGCACAAGAACAACCAAACAGAGGTTAAACAAATGAGAGAAGAATAGCTGAAGAAACGCTAGTTTGAAACTTGAAAAACTGATTTGTGATGTTGCACAACCAAAGTTGTCGTGCGTGTTATGTTAATGGTTTGTGCCACTGATCATGCCTGATGCAAGCTTCTGTCCCCTAGTGTATAGGAGTAAGCAGAAGTTTTTTTAAACAAAGTGTTGGCAAATACCATGATAGCTTTGGAGAACTCTGAATATTGCATTTATTTAATATATATGGTATGTGAATAGGCCCCTTTAGTATTCAATACAAATAATGTTTACATCTTATTTTGATCAGATCCTTCTGAAGAGTCAGATGTCAGAGCTGCAGCTAACCAAGGTCGTGACCTTATTACCATACCATGTGGTCATTAACAAAACCAAATACAATGTGGAATTCTCAGACAGTGTTCGGGAAGCATGGACATTAGTCACACCAGGCCAGGTATGCTGGTTATATGTGCTTGGGATACATATAGTTAAAATAAAAATCTTACCACCAATGTAATTTAGAGAATGTCTGTATCTTCAAACATTTTATTCGTTATATTCATTCGTTATGTCTGTAAGCTGACAACTGTAGGACTAACAGTGATGACCTTAACAGAAACCTGGATCAATGGTATTACAGATTTATAAACACCATATTAAATTACTGTAACCTTGGAAAACAAATATATTATATATACATAAACTTAATGAAAAAGGGCTCCCTGTATATTTTCAAACAAAAAACAATACATGGGCAACATGGTAGTAATTTCTTTCAGTCAAGTATAAGTGAAGCCATTAACGTGTATTCTTCCTGCCTTTACATACCTACCTGACTAAACAATAAAACCTTTGAATTCAAACCTGAATTCTAATGCTGATGAACATATCCCAGTTATTGATTTTTTTCAGAGTCAGCCCTTCTGGCCACCTAGTGACACATCAGGTAAACTTATTGTTCGAGTGAACAACCAGGTGTCACCTTGTTTCTTTTTTGACAAGCCCAACTTTACAGCACTGCAAGCCCGAAACCTGGTCAGTTGCACTTTAAGTTTGATATTTTTATTTTATCATTTCATGTTATTTAGGAATTTTATTTTTATTTTTGTAACTGTCTTTTGCTTATAATTTGTACATTTTCTTTTATTTTTGTTACGTTCTGCTTATGTAGGTTTTTTTGTAATTGGTGAAATAAATGTTTGCATTACTTTGAACTGATATGTCAAATTTAATTTTTAAATCCTTGTGTGCTAATTTCTTTCCATGTTTAATCTTCATAATAATACTAAATACACTTATTTGGTATATGGAATAAGTTTGAAGACAGTGACAAAATTTTTCTGTAAAGAATTATCTAGAGAGATTAACTTTTTTCCATAACCTAATTGCTCTGTGACCCCCTAAACATGTAGATAATCTGAAAGCAAATATTTGCTATAATTTTTGTAAATGAAAATTTTGAAAGTCCTTACTGTCTGAATTTTTACGGTTAAAAAATATATTGGTTTTATTTATTTTAACATTAATTGGTTCAAAACACAGTTAAAAACATTCCATTTTCAACATACAGAATTATATAGATATGCTCTAAAAACATATTTTAAATTTTTTTGTATACATATCATGCATACTTGTATGTTAAATAATCTATAAAACATAATGTTAAAGTTAACACCATTTATGCCCCACAGATATACTGCATCTGCCAGTATACCAGTATAAATAGTGTATCTGCTACAGGTATGCTGAAATAAATGATTTTTAGGTAAAATACCTGATATTAATTATTCTATTTTACAGTCTAGATAAATAAGTGTAAAGTTATGCATAATAAAGAGCACATTGTCTGCTTTCAGAATATGAACACTGTCGAGGAAAAACTGAACAATTTATGCTTAAACATGACCATGACACATTCATGAGACCTCATGCACAAAACCCATGGAGTGAAATTATATATAGCTGATGTTAACATCAATGCCTGCACATTTTAATATTTAGCTACCAATGTGTGTTGATGTCCAAAGTGGATATGACACTGGTGTTTCCATAGTGGTTAAGCGGTATGAGACTGGTTCTGCACCAGTCAGGATTAAGAACCAGTGCTGCCACCTGGACCTCACACTCTTCCAAAGGTTTGTCTTTTTATGATAATTGTATTCTGTAAAAATATAAGTAAAATTTAGTCTGTCAAAAGAATTGAAACTAGATGGTAACAGATTGTCTTGTTAAAACATTATATACAGTGAAACCTTGAAATTAGGACCACCAACAGGTCTTAAATAAAGTGGTTGCATTTTTCAGATGGTTGTCTTAGCAAGGTCTAATATAAAGCACAAATAAGAATTTAGACTGTGATAAAGTGGTTGTTATTTTGAGGTGGTCACTGAACTGAGATGGTTGTTAGGTTTTACTGTAGTTTCTTTATATAGAATCTAGACCAACCTCAAAATGCAGGTCTAGTTTAGATTGCTCAAAACTGAAATTTAGTACATATGGCCCCGATCTAGCACATTTGAAGGGACTAGAGAGATCCAGATTTTGTGTGTAAATGGGACTGATCTTATAATATAGTTATCTTCATCTGCATTCAATAGATGATATCACCAGTAAGCTGTGGATGGTGTACTCTACTTGTTAAAAAAGTATGAATGATTCAGCACATGAACTATTTGTCAGATCAGGAATTAAGAAGCACCATCTTGATCCTGGACAGTCTCTCCTGTACACCTGGGAAGACCCGACCATGAAGCACTGTCTCATGTGTGAACCAACAAATATCTCACAGTTCTCTGAACAGCTGGACTTCTCATGTGTAAGTCACTAGGCCTGTTCTTTACCCAGTTCCAGTCGGTCTATATACCTGGATTTTATTTTATACCTTACAAATTCATTTAATTAGGAAACAAAACCAAGCAGTCATCAGAGAACAAAATGTATAATTTGTGGCACATTAGCCTATTGGTAGGTAAAGAATATTCAGTTAATGAACTACTTAACAGTGATTGTAATAATAATAATAATAATAATAATAATAACAATAATAACTTAAAGTAGATGTATGCAATCGGTCTGCAGTCAATGGTAGCCTCCCCCAAGGACTGTAACTGAGCAAAATCGGGAATAGGCTATAGAGTGAATGACCTTCAGGGGTCCTGAATCATGAAAATTTTATCCTGTTGAATATGCATGAACCAAAGACAGTTCAGTACACAGCTACCCTGACATAGCTGTCTACTGGCTGTTAAAAATTCTACATTATTTTCAGGATGGGTCTGGCCAACTTGAGTTTTACTACAAGGAGGAAGTCCCAGAAGAAGAGCGCAAAGGTTTGTCCAAGCTTCCAAATAAACACAGTTTATTCTTGTTTAAAAGGCATTCTGTAATGAGTCACAAAATTGTTAATATGAAATTTAATTATTAGAAATAACAAATTTTAATGTAATAAAAGGTTGATCAGGAAAGTTCAAGAAATGTGATAGTTTGACAGTTTAGAAAATTACTTTTTTTCCCCTTTAACTGTGGAAACAGAAATAAATTTTAGATTTGCTGTAAAAAAGGGTCATATAATGTAAGCAGCGATGAAGGTCTTTACTCTCATTATAGGACCTGAGACTTATATTGCAATGATTACTGTACTGGCAGACGGCAGGGAGTACCTGACAGTACGCTGGGTGTGTTTTATGGATGGAGTACAGCGTACACTTGTGCTGACAGACAATGAAACCCTGGCATCCCAGGCGGAGCAGAAGGTCTGTAGTTTCATAATGTTCAATAAATGAAGTCTGCTCCATCCCCTCATGTCCACATGTTTCTTTCTATGAAATTTTGAGAGGGAAATTGGCCATGTAGGGTAGAAGATTAACGCGTAATTTTTAACAAGTTAAATGAACACCTACCTTACATATTTTAAAGAAACAGGATTATAAAAAAATATCAGTTGAGAAATCAGTCTACATTTTACATCATATCAGACCTAGTTATGGGGGTAAGGTTCATTTGTCACATGCAGAAGCACCTAAGTTGACAGCTGCTGATTGGAATGATGTCATGAAAACACTGTAAACAGTATGACTAGCTAGAAAAAAAAGATGGCTACTTATGCAAGGGTACAAAGAGTTAAGAAACATAAAATGGAGATATATTGTAAATATCATGAGACCTATATTAGTCCTTCCCTTCCATATATGCATCTTTCATGGAAATTATTGAAAAGATATAAACTTTTAAGAAAATCATCTCCAAAAAAGGTAGACCAAGGTTGGTGGAACAGAGTATAGGGTTCTTACATAATTATGAAAAAATCTTCAGTCATGAATTAATTTGCAGTGTTTTTTAACCAGCTTAAATGTATGTTTACTCTGACATCCAATCTTCAATATCACCTGCATGCTTATTATACAACTACAATTGTTATACTTTCATATGTGCTGACAATATAGCTAGGAATTAAACTTGAAGTAAAAACTGGCATAAATGCTGTGGGTGTATATTCATGACTTTTCAAACAGTAAGCTGTAGTTTTCAAGGCTTAGTGAAGTCAAGTCGGAGTCTGGTAATAGCTGTTGAATGCTTGAGTCTAAAATCTGTGACCCACTTCAGCCATTGTGCCACGGGATACTACAGTATCCCTTGATATTACAACCACCAGTGGGACCAGGATAAAGTGGTCACATTTTTGAGAGTTGGTTGTCTGAGCAAGGTCTGATATAAAGAGCAAATAAGAATAGGGACTGTGAACAATGGTGGTTATTTTGAGGTGGTCACTCACCTGAAATGGTCATTGGGTGAGGTTTTATTGTATATGTAACATTATTGTAATTGATGTAATGATTGAGACACTTTCGCTGAGATGAATACTGTAATAGTGATCAGCTATTTTTTCAGTTGCTGGGTGGGGAATCTACAACTCTTATGCTGTCAACTAGTCTACATGGTGGAATGGCTGTGTCTGTTATGAACCAATATTCTCAAGAGGTGGCGCTAGTGAGCTTTCTTTCGGCTCCAGCCATATGGGAAGTGTGTGATGGTAACAGTTGGCATGTTCCCACAGATAAATATCAAGCCGTCTTAGAACAGTGGTGGAAGGAGGGCAGGCTACAGCAGGACCAGCATGGTGAACTCATGGTAGGTCAAAGGTCAGAGTTCATATACCTTTACTATCTTTCTGTCTATCCAATAGACCTTTTCCATTTAACTACCTATCAGCAATATTTGATATCTATAGTTTGAGGTTGGTACACCTTTGCACAGAGTTGTGAATGGCAGAAGCAGTTGTTTTATATATATATATTTATAATACATATATATTATTCGTACAAAAAGTATCGTAAAATATGAAATAAATAGAAATATGAAATTAATGAAATTATACAGAAGGGAGGGAAAAAAATGAAAGTTCAGTCTATACATATAACAAAGGTAGTAGCTAATAAATGAATTAGCATATTAACCTCATTGTAGGTCAATTATGAAGTACGTGTTCCATCTTTGCAGTCCGTCAACTCTGAAAGTAAATCAGTAGTATGATCCCTGTAGCATTAATTTTACTTAATCCTGGTATTGCCTAAAATCATACTAGAGAATTATGTATGTTGTGGCTGTTATATAGTTGGTAAGTACCATTCTTCCTGTTGTCTTTATATCCTCATCTCACCTGTCTGTTTACATGTGGAGGTCAACTGACTCAAACCCTGCACACAACCATTCAATACACGGTCTTGTAGCACGCTCATTGAAAAGTCTGTTGGCATATGTTATAAATGAAAAGTCTGTTGGCATATGTTATAATAGAAAAGTCTGTTGGTATATGTTATAACAACTTGTGCTTAAAACAGCTGATTCTGTATTCAAGACTTCAAGGTATCACAACTAAAAATATGACTGTGCTTTTGGTCATACATGACGGCCATTAGAGTAGCTGTGGCCGATTTATGGGGCTTCCAGCACATACTCTTTGTTTCATATGGATGTGCATGCCCTGCAAGGTACACACACATATGATGTAATTTATCAGCAACACTTACAAGTACCATCATGCTATGTGTTATGAAAGTGTAAAAGTGACATTCTAGCTTGTTGTTAAGATGTGGGTAATTTTTAAATTTGCACATACGAGTAACAGACTGGCATGGGACTTGTTGGTGTCGACAGCAAGCCCCCTTGCTATCAAATCAAGGTCTATTGAATGACGATCCATCAAGAGTAATAATGTTTTTTTTGTAAATTAGTAAAGTGAAAGCTTTTTGGTTGTTAAGTTAAACATGTTGGTATCAAACAAGTTCCCGTAGGTGTAGACCGCGGGAACATTCGGAAAGATACTGGGCGATAATAAGGGAAGTCTCATTCATGCAAGACTTGGTCAGCTATATGTAGTGAATGTAAACAACATCACCTCATTCATTTTTGGATTACCGAACAGTATGGCACATCTAGATTGGTTTTTCCCACCTCCTCCCTCAGCTACCACCTTTGGGGTTGAATAACTCAAAGCTTTCACTTGTCAGATTAGGCTTGTTACGGTTTTGTTAATGGCGAGTAATTCTCAGATTGCATCTGTTGTCACTCTTACTTATCATTGTATGTTTAAAATGTATTTGCTGATTGTATTAATATATTTATCTGCTGATTGTATTTATATGTTTATTGATATATAATTATATGTTGTGTAGTTAAAGGTTTTAAGAGTTAGTGGGCGTCTAGTACCCCACCTTCTTAGTAGATTTCCATTGTATATATGTTCGCTAACCTTGGAATGGTATTGATCAGAAACGTTGCTCTGGGAAATGTATTCAATTAATTACATCTGGCAGCGAAGAAAGCTGCTCATACCTCAAACAGTGGTCTTTTTGTTTATTGTCCATCCACTAAGAACGAGCAAAGCAAATGTTCATGTGTGTGTGTGCGTGTGTGTGCTGGAGGCTGCATAAATACCTCTTTTTTACCTATGATCCATATAGTGACATGAGGGTCACAAGTAATAGTCGGGAAAAACCCATGGAAGGTCAGAGAACATCTTCACTTACTGTCAGTTATTTTTTCGACCTTCAAGTCAACTGATTCTGAGTCATCTTCAGCTCTCTTCTCCATTTGTTTGCCTTCAAGTCATTAATTTTCATTGTTTTCATAACCACCGCTGCTATAAAGTGCTAATTTAGGATTAATGAACCTTTCGACTAGGTCTTTCAAAAAAAGTTTTTTCTCTGAGTAATGTTGTTTGAAAGTTTAACGTTTTTCCTTTAAAACTTAATGGATCATTCATATATATAAAATAACTCATATCATAACATCAAGTTTTACTTTGATCAAAGTATAGCATAGAGCTGAAAATACTTATGCAATTCTGTATTTTAGCTCAAGCTATAGCCATCACCCTTTGTCCAGAGTCTGACTGGTTGTCCGGCTGTCCGGCCGTGAACAGGGGACAAATTGTAACTGGAAGACCTAGAAACTTCTTATGGAACATTCAGGGAGTTCCTGGGCAAATCTCCTTGAAAACCTAAAATTAGGTCATGTTGACCTATATTTTGTGACCTGTAGGCTGAAAACATGATTTTGAGTACCCAAACAGTCAGACTGGGCACAAATTGTATCCATTAGGCCTAGAACGTGACATTTTGGGAGGTCCTAGGCAAATGTCCTTGGAAACCTGAAATAAGGTAACTGTGACCTTTATTGTGCAACCTATAGGAAAAGATGATGTATAAACACCCAGAATGTCAAATGGCGACAAATCGTATCTGTTAAGCCTAGAATGGTCTTACACAATTAGAAACCTAAAATAAGGTCATGGTGACCTACATTTTGTGACCTACAGGTCGAAAAACAGGATTTGAGCACCCAGAATGTCAGGCAGGGCACACATTGTATTTGTTAGGCCTAGAATCTTCGAATGTAATATTCTGATACGTCCTTAGCAAATGTCCGTAGAAAACTGAAATAAGGTCACCATGACCTATATTTTCGGACCTTTAGAAAAAGAATTCATATCAGCACCCAGACAGTCAGTCAGGGCATTGTATCTGTAAGGCCATGAATCTTCTAATGTAACATTCCTAGATGTTCTTGGCAAATATCCTTGGAAACTGAAATTAGGTCACCATGACCTATATTTTGCAACCTATCAGAAAATATGTCATATAAGCACCCAGACAGTCAGACAGGGCACAAATTGCACTATTAAGCCTAGAATCCTTTAACATAATATTCAGGGAGGTCAAGTGTCCATGGAAACTGAAATTAGGTCATGGTGACCTATATTGTGTGACTTATGGGCTGAAAATAGTTTTGAGCACTCAGACTGTTTGACAAGGCACAAATTGTATCCATGAATCCAAAAATCTTCTAACACAATATCCTGGGAGGTTCTAAGCAAATCTCCTTGGAAACCTGAATTTAGGTCACAGCAACCTATATTCAGCTAGCTATGGACCAGAAACATTGATTTTGAGCACCCAAACAGACAGGTTACAAATTGTATCCATTTTCCTTGGAACCCTCTGTTGTGAAATCCAGGGGGGTCCTGGGCAGGTCTCCTATGAATCCTGAAATTTTTATTTTCTGTCCATTTTTCAACACAGTAACATAAGCCATAGACTATTCTCACAGACAAAAATAAAATTAATAAAAAAGGAGAACCCAGTCAAAATAAGCTGAACTTCATGGCCCATGGGCCACTTGTTTACAATTTTCAATGTATTTTCAGGCAAACTTTAGAGACATTTGTGATGATATTGATAACAGACTAACCAGCGGACCTGCCAGACGGACTCCATCTGAGAGTCCATCTCTCCAGCTGTTATACAAACAGTCCACACATGCTCAGTACTTCCACGTCCAAGTCTACAAACTACAGGTCAGTACAGCTGCTGTGTATTCTTAAATTGTCAGTTACAGTGTTAAGTGTCCCAGGGTGAAATGACCACCTGATGTCTGTGGTTAATTGGTCATTCTAGGTGGACAATCAGCTACCTGAGAGGGGTTTCAACATTGTCCTGCACAGAGGCAGTCCTTCAAGACTGCCATTCATAGATCTTGTCCTACTTGTCAAGAGCAATGGAAGAAAAGATGCCACAGTTGTCCGGTTAGTGTACAAACTTCCACAGTCCATAATTCCTTTATAAATATGTTTTACAGAATTTTGAAAAGTTAGAAATTTTAATTGTGCCTCTTTTGTTAAGCTCTCTCTCTTTAAGTGCCATTATCTTTTCTTATGTTTATAATTGTGTCCTGTGGAAGGGGGGGGGGGGGGGGTCATCTCCCATATTTTCCAATTAATCCTGTGAAATTTGACCTTCTTTTCATGAAGTTACCATTGCAGCACAAACTATCAGGTATTATATGATGTACACAAGAACAGGTGATATGATAACTCTGTTCCACCAACCTATTCTATTTTATTAGGTAGGTGCATGTTTAAATTTAGTTTGAAAATTAGGTCAATAAATCTTCTGTCCTTATTAGCTCAGCTAACTATAAGTCATCTGAGCTATAGTCGTGGTCCATTGTCCGTCGTCCGTCCGTCTGTCCGTCCGTCCGTCCATCCGTATGTAGATGTGGCACGTTTTGGAACCGTAAGACCTAGGAATCCAAAATTCAGCATAATGTTAGATGTCCCCAAGATCTCCTACCAAGCCGAAAACTGGGTCTTTGCGACTTCGTTCCTTTGAGAAATTAAGGAAAAACCTCAATTTTTAATTAAAATCTTATTTTCACACTTCAGGACTGCCTAATATCAAAACCACTCTTCTGCTTTTCCTCATATTTACCATAAATATTCCTCTATATAGTTCCTATGTACATGCCAGAAATTAAGTCTGTAAAGTATAAATTCTTTAAGTTATGGGCCCAAACATAATGGACTTTGTAAAAAATCAGGAAAAATAATAACTCACTTAACATGAAAAATTTTGAAACTAGAGTCTATTTTCTCAAGTATATAACTATGTTTAATTTAGATTCAATTGTTTACCGAAAATTAGATCTGAATTTTGTAAATTTTTTAAGTTATTAGCATAAAAAAAAAATCAGTACCTTAAATTTGCCCAACTTTGACCATGGCACATTTTTTTCCTGTAAGCAGCATTGATTTAATTTTCACAGCATGTAAACATAAATATTTAGTTTGTCTAAATCTGAAATTTGAAAATAAAAGCTTGAAAATTAAGCTAGTTATTGATTTTTTTTTCTGTAGTCACTTACTTTGATTACAGATGCAGGGTCCCACTCCAGGTCACTGGAAGTCAGCTATGCCAGGGTTTCTGATTTGTTACAGTCACTGGGGGAGATCCCCTGCTGTGACAGGTGTACAGTTATTCTCATATCACCACCCCAATCATACCCCCCCCCCCCCCCCCCCGCAAACCCAACCCACCAAGTGTTATGAAGTAATTGTTATTGTTTTCACTGTATCTCCTTAATTGTAATGCTGTTTCCACTCCGATATGCAAAAACTTTCCTTGAAAAAATAATTCAAGGTGTATTCCAGAAGATGCAATGTTGTGTAATGTAGCATTTTTAAAGAAATCAATTTTCTTTTAAATGATTTTAACAAATATAATTGAACCCATCAGTATGCTTAAATTATTATAAAATATGAAGCACATTATGGATAAATAAAGACACAATTAAAAATTATGAAATCTAAATCAAGTATTATTTTTAGATATTTATTGTTTTGCAGATTTAAAAGATATATTTTTGTGGTAAAAAATAAATAAACATTTGTATGCATGATGTGGTGTTATCTGACAAGATTGAGATTTATGATGATGCAATTGAGAATTATGAATCAACTTTTATATTCAGATATATATGTTAAATTGGAAATGTATAGAAATATAAACTTAAATTAGAAAATAATTGATGTGATAAAAAATGAGGATTTAATACAAACATTTGTTCATTATTTTCCTGCCTCAGCAGAATTTGAGATCAGGCTTTGTTTGCCCTGTTTTATGTTGTTAATTAGCTATATTTCAACTGTATACATTTCATAAAAAAATACATATATATTTAATAATATATATTATACAAAAAAATAGATTCAATTGAACAAATGTGTAAACTACTGAAATGTCAACAGTTAATCGAAAAACCAACCAATGATCATGGTAAAAGTACAGATCATTTGTTCACAAACTGCTCACATGCTTTAGTTTCAACATTAGGAAACACATGGTCAGGTCACAAAATATTTTTTGCAACAATTTCTTGCTCATCAATACAAACCAATCATATAAACCAACCATGGCCTTTATTACCTCTTCCTCTTACACTTTATCTCCGTTTGATATTATTTTAGATTTTTACCTTCAAGGTTAACGTCAGCTGAGCACAGTGACCCATAGGTCCCTTGTTTTTATCATTTTCTCCCTCAAAATGTAAGTAATAAATATTTTCGTAGCTAATAAATAGGTGGACTTGAGGGAATGAAATGGATTATAGTATAATCTAGTGCATACAGGAGGATGAGCCTTTTGACTATCTGTTACCAGCATCTGAGGAATATAGATATGAGAGGGTCCCATGAAAAGCAAATTAAAGGGACAATAACCTCATTAATGTGAGCACCTCCCTGGTCCACCCAGTGTCCATAATTGGGAGATTCTACTGTGAATGTATACATATTTATATATATATATAACATACATTACATAAATATATAATTGACACAAAATAAAAGAGTATTTTCATCTTTTTTTAGACACTGTTCAGCACTGGTCCAGGACTTTCATCTTAACATTAATGCAGGCTTCGTTGGGGCCATAATGGATTTATTTCCTTCACAAACAGAACCAGCAGACAAGGTAAAAGAGATGTACCTCAACAAGTCCAGATGTACACACACACATGCATACTGGCACATATACACGCATGCCTAATTACAGCATTTGCATTTCTTTGAAGTTAGCCATCCTGTTAAATATCTTATAAGTTTGATTATTATAGTATGTGAAGATACCAGTTCAAGTTTATAGCCATTTGCCTACCTTTTCTATAATTTATGTGATTTCTGGCTTACTGTGCTTACATATTAAAATACTGCAGGTAATTCCTACGAAGAAAATTTCTTTTAACACCACTGTGATAAATTTTTTAGCTTCCTTATGTATAAGCTGTTTGTAAAAACATGGTACATGAGCCAATATTGACAAACAGAAAAATTATTTAACCTAAGATGGAAGCTAAAAGTTACAATTAGTTACATTAATTAGTTACAAAATGCCCTGTACAAAAATGTGCTTTGTCTGACTTGCTGTCAGATGTCCTTGTTGAATGTATTTGGATTATTTTGGCGGGGCCACCAATTGTTATAAACATTTTATTCTGCCCAAGGACAGCCTACCTAACCATAGGGGTAGCCTGTTAATGGGTCAGTCATCTTATTATTAAACGGGAAAGTAGATTGCTCAGATGTTTTCCAGAATACATACCCAATGATTTCTTCATATTAATCTTGGGGAAGATCCTTAGTATCATGTATTTTTTACTATTACTAGTTTAGGGGTCTAGCCCTCAATATCCACCCTCTGACTCAGCTGAGTTTGAAAACCGGGTTGTGCAATTGAAGATGGTTGCATGTTATTAGTTTCCATAAATATTTGTATTTATACTGATTTAATATTCTTTAATTTACCAGCAAAGCCAGATCAGTGGTGCACTGGCTCTAGCAGCTGCAGGTCTCGGTACCATGACAACAGGGAAGGTGAGTATATAGACATTCTTACAACTCTGTTTCACCTTTCCCTATGTATGACGTTCAGCTGTGTAAGAGAATTGTATTCAAAACCTCAGAGCTGATGTTCATATAAAATATATGCAGCATAAAAATTTTGAAACCTAAATTATAGCAATTTAACAAAATACCAGGTATCAAGACTATTTCTTAATTCCTATTTTATTTTCATAATTTTTCAGTCCCACTTAAAATCTTATGGCGGTCAAGATCATTATTTACATGCAAATATCTGTTATGTCTTTTATCAGAAGGAATTTTCCTGTTCTCTTCTAAAAAAACAGTACTGTAAAACACTTAATCAGTATAATCTGACATGGAAATATATTTTTGATTAATCTTTTTAGTCATAATAATATTTTGTGTTAATGATTTATGCTCACTTGTCTATAGGAAAAAAAATTGTCAATTCATTACAGGTGACTAAACAATCCAGTCAGGTCTATTTTGAATATCTACATCTTGGTCCTGTGCAAGCTATAGTCAGCTTCTCTCTGGATGGTGCCACCAACAACATCAGTTTATCACAGGGAGACAGTGTGTCTGCATTCATTGAATCACTTGGAACCACCATGACAAGGATCAGGGGTGCCCAGCTTTGGTCAGAATATATAACTTATAAACTTGACAGTTGTATACTTTATGAAAGAGGAAAACAGTGATATACTCTGATTATTGATAAGAATAACACTTCATTGAAAATATATATGTCTTTTCCATGTTCAGCTGATTGATTGTTATGTGTGGCCAAATCCAGATCACCTTGCTAACTTCATTTAGAAACCATTTAGAGAAAAAAAAATATAACCTCAGGCTATGGCATTATTGGAGCACTTTGTCCAACAAATTATGAAATTCCCTTCCCCAAATAATTTGTGATGAGGTACCAAACTTTGGGAAAATATAATGATACAGGATTTTTATCAGTGACAACCAAAATTGTTTCGGGTTTCATTTGTGACTAAAGTAGATATAATAATGTTAAAAGTGATTCAACTTATCTTATTTTACTATTGTTCTTTGAACATATTAACCTGATCATTAGGTATTTCCCTATAAAAAAATAAGTGAATAAGTGAAATAAAAAATGTGACATTTCTCATGGCTGAGTTAGCTATTAGCCGCATGACTGTCCTGTTATCTTTGTAGTTTGGATTACTTTGGAAGAGAAGGTCACATGATGAGTAGCCAGGAATTGTGGGATGATGGGTATGAGCACTACAGGTCACAGGTCATTAGGCAGGCCTACATCTTCGTACTAGGGCTCAGTGCACTTGGTGACCCGGCAGGTTTCATGAAGGGGCTGGTGGGAGGCATCAGTGACTTATTCTACCAACCTATTGTAGTAAGTGCAGGGGTATAGGTTGATTTCTGCTGCTGATGATTAAACCTTAAATGTGAATTTATTCATTGGAAGAACTCAAGTGCACACATTTCATTTACACAAACACCTTCAAACAAAAACAGCTTTGCAAACAACCTTAAACAAATAAAAAAAAAACAAATAAAACTTTATAAACCTTTTTTAATACATATTTTAGTACATATATGATAATTAAAGAAATCACATATGTTATGTTTCTATTTAATTATAATCTTAATATACTGCAAGGAATCTAACTATAAATCATAACTATATATACAGAGGTCACAAAAGAAAACTTCCTATCCCAAAACATATACAACTTTGTCTTAAAACTATAAATTAAAACTATAAACATCTCGCTAACAAATAAAAGGAAACTCTTAAAAACAGGGCTACTCCTTGAAAATCCATGAAGTATCTACAGAAAAATATTGATAAAACATTAATTATAAAAAAAATTTATTATCAAAAGAGTATTTACATAAGAACTAATAATATAAAAATAAGCTCCTAGGGGAAAAAATCACAAAAAAATGAAGCACCTATAGGGGAAAAAAATCAGAGAAAAAGAAATGAGGTAGCCCGGTGGCTGAAATGGTGCCTTGCCAGAGTCAGGGCCCAGCACTGGCATCATCGGGGTTGCAGCTGAAATGGTTGCCCACTCAGCACTGGCGGCCGATATGGTCTATTTGAGGCTGGCGGCCAATGTTGTCGGTGGCTGAAATCAACCTTATTCAAGTCTAATGGGCTTGGCATCAGTTTCTGTGTCAAAACCCTTGAAAAATAGATCCAATAAAAGATGTTCTGTTATGGTATTCTCCATGCGGTGTCAGAACTTATCCTGTTTTTAGCGAACCTATGAGCTTATGCGATGGTGTGGCGTTGTAAGTCATGTATCGTCTGTACGTTAACCATAGCTATCTCAAAAATGGCAGGAGCTAGCATCACCAAATTTTTCGCAAATAATCAGTCATCCAAAAAACTCTATCAGATTTTGATAATTTTTTTTCTATCTGCATTTTCTTAGATTTTATAGGGAAAAAGCTAAAAAAGCTTTAAAAATCTTCTTCTCCGAAACTGTCCAGCCAAGTTGCCTAATATTTCACAGAAATGATCCCTGGAACAATCTTTCTCAAGTTTGTTCGAATGGTTCCAGTTTGGAGATTTTTGGCCGAGTTACAGGAGGTTGAACTTTGATAACTGTGCAAAAAAAGCATATTAAAATTTAAATCTCAGAAACAGCTGTAGCTGTCATCACCAAATTTTATGCCAATTTTGGTCACATTGGTCATATCTGAAATTTAGGTATTGGTGGTGCCACCTGTATCGGCCTTATTTGTACAGGGTCATCAGTGCCAGTATCACACTGAGGGCTACAAAAAACTTCTTCTCTGAAACCATAAGGCCAAAATGTTTAATATCGCACAGAAATGATCCTAGGGTAGTGCTTACTGAAGTTTGTTCAAATGGTCTCTTTTCAGGGACTTTTGGCTAAGTTATGGGAAGCTGAATTTAGTACTATGCCATAACAGCCCATTTCAGCTCAGTGGCTACAAAGATCTTCTTTTCAAAAACCACTGGGCCAAATTCTAAAATATCACATATTAATTATCCTCAGATGTTGATAATTCAGATTTGTTCAAATGGTTTTGGTTCAGTGCTTTTGGCTGAGTTATGGGAAGCTGAACATAGACAGTTTTTTGTATCGTCCTATATGAGTTATAAACCTGCGAAACGTTTTTCGACTGATGACACTGAAGCCAGTTTGTTAAATATTTTACAAGAATAATTTCTACAATAATTCTTTTAATAATTGTCATTAATGGTTCAACATGAATGATTTTTGGCTGAATTATGGAGATTGAATTGAGTCATTTTTCCATATATGTTAGCTGTGTGATGCTGTTACATCTAGCCTGGCACCAGTTTATCAGCATCTATTACATCATGCCACTAGACATTTAGATTTCAGGTTATCTTTGGTTAATATTGAAAAGAAAGTTTTTTTAAAAGCTTTTAAAAAACTTAGATTTATGATTTAAGTTATTCATCATACCAGGCAATGTTACAATCATGGATATACAGCTCTCTGTGGCTATATAAAGACAACTGTATGTGGATTATAAATTATTGGTATCCCTACTCAACTTAATTCAAGAATTTGCCATCAATGAGATATATCTGTATTTTAATTTTGCATTCAGTATGCATCCGTAATAATTTTACATAAATTCCTGATTTCTTTTTTTTATAAAAGTCAGCTGAAAAGCAATTTGTATTAGGAATATAAATTTCAAAATTATTTCAAGTAGGGACCATTTTGTGTTCAGATGGCAGCACTTGGTTTACCATTGGTAGATTGCCAGTGCCTTGATGTTGGCCATTAGCCAAGATGATGTCAGCTCTATAAATAGTTTTGGCACAGTGCCAAGATGGAAGAAGTGCAGCCAGGTATAGGTCAAGAGTTCACTCAGTGCAGCAGCTGCATTCTATTTATAGCTTTCGCAGACTGCTCACTTCATTATATATGGCACCAAAGCCTTAATCTATTTATAGCTTTGGCAGACTTCCAACTGTGTCAGATTATGCAACAGGTCAAGAGTTCACTCAGTGCAGCCAGGTACAGGTAAAAAATTCACTCAGTGCAGTAGCTTGAGGCAGCAATTTGTCACAGGTCGCATGGGGGCAACTGCCTTACTCACCTAAGCCTTGTCAGCCCAGTTCATCAAACTCTGGGGAAGTTTGATGTATTGGACTGATATTTTGACCTGTCTATGTATCTTTGATGGTGAATTACAAGACAGGTGGTGTCACCTACATTTACTTTTGCAGTGTATGTGCCTGCTTATTTCTACAGAGGAATTTGATATGTCAGCCTAAAATTGGGCATGTATATACATATGGGGTAGCTTTATAGTGTACAAGACTGGTGGCGCCACCTACAATAATTTTTGCACAGTGTATGTCCCTGCTTATTTCACAGGGGGGTTTTACATATCAGTCTGACATTGGGCATATGTATATATCTCTTCGTTGTATATAAGACTATAGTGGTGCCAGCTAAAGTTATTGTATCTGCCAAAACAGAGTTGCGATGCTGCCGCCATCGCCACATAGGTTTCTGGAGAACTCCTCCGAACAGAATTTTTAGCTCAGCTAACTATAAGTCATCTGAGCTATGGTCGTGGTCCATTGTCCGTCGTCCGTCCGTCTGTAGATGTGGCACATTTTGAAACCGTAAGACTTAGGAATCCTAAATTTGGCATAATAAGTAAAAACCAATTTTTTAATAAAAACCTGTTTTCACACTTCAGGACTGCCTAATATCAAAACCACTCATCTCCTTTTCCTCATATTTACCATAAATATTCCTCTATATAGTTCCCATGTACATGCAAGAAATTAGGTCTGTATTATATAATTTAAAAAAGTTATGGGCCAAAACATATTGCACTTTGTAAAAAATCAGGAAAAATATTTGATCACTTAACCCTTTACTGTTTACATTTATTTTAGATTTCCCACAAATTCTGACACTATTTATATTTACACTTACAGCCATATCTTTTCAAGCCTTTTTAGCGAACCTGTGAGGTTATGCGATGGTGTGGCGTCCGTCGTCCGTTGTCTGTATGTTAACCGATACTATCTTGAAAACGGCAAGAGGTAGCATCACGAAATTTTATGCAAAAAATTAGTCATCTAAAAAACTATATCGGATTTTGCTTATTTTTTGGCTAACTGCATTTTCTTAGATTTTATAGGTAAAAAGCTAAAAAAGCTTTAAAAATCTTCTTCTCCAAAACTGTTCAGCCAAATTGTCCAATATTTCACAGAAATGATTCCTTGAATAATCTTTCTCAAGTTTGTTCAAATGGTTTAAGTACGGTGATTTTTGGCCGAGTTACAGGAAGTTGAACTTAGTCATCTGTCCATAAAAGCATACTAAAATAAAAATCTCAGAAAAGGCTGGAGCTATCATCACCAAATTTTATGCCAATGTTGTTCACGTGAGACATATCTGAAATTGAGGTATTGGTGGCGCCACCTGCATCGACCTTTTTTGTACAGGGGTCATCAGTGCCCGTATCATACTGACGGCTACAAAAAACTTCTTCTCTGAAACCATATGGCCAAATAGTTTAATATCGCACAGAAATGATCCTAGGGTAGGGCTTTCTGAAATTTGTTCAAATGGTCTAAGTTCAGTGACTTTTGGCTGAGTTATGGGAAGTTGAATTTAGTCATATGCTGTAACAGCCCATTTTAGCTCAATGGCTACAAAGATCTTCTCCTCAAAAACCACTGGGCCAAATTCTTAAATCTCACACATTAATTATCCTTAGACGTTGATAATTCAAGTTTGTTCAAATGGTTTTGGTTCAGTGATTTTTGGCTGAGTTATGGGAAGCTTAACTTAGCCATTTTGCTGTATTTTCCCATATGAGTTATAACCTGTAAAATTTTTTTTGACTGGCCCTACTGAGGCCAATTTGTTTAATACTTTACAAAAATAATAATTGTTTTTTATGGTTCCAAAGAATGAATTTTGGCTGAATTATAAAGGTTCAATTGAGTCATTTTACCATATATGTTAGCTGTGTGAAGCAGATACACAGATACATCTAGATACATCTAGACTGGCACCAGTTTATCAGCATTTATTACATCATGCCTCTAGACATTTAGATTTCAGGTTATCTATGGTTAATATTGACAAGAATGTTTTTTAAAAGCTTTTAAAAAATGTAGATTTATGATTTATAGATATTCTTCATGCCAGGCAATGTTTACAATCACAGCTATACAGCTCTCTGTGGGTATATAAAGACGGCTGTACATGGATTATAAATTATTGGTATCCATAGTCAAATTAATTCAAGATTTTGCCATCAGTGAGATGTATCTGTATTACAATTTTGCATTCAATATGCATCTGTATTAATTTTTAGTGAACCTGTGAACTAATGCGATGGTGTGGCAGCGTTTGTCTTCTGTACGTTTACCCATACTATTTTGAAAATGATTGGAGCTAGCATCACGAAATTTAATGCAAAAAATTAGCCATCTGAAAATTTTCTTAAATTTTATAGAGAAAAAACTAAAAAAACCTTTAAAAATCTTCTCCTCCGAAACACTCAAGCCAAATTGTTCAATATTTCACAGAAATAATCTTTTATACCATCTCCCTCAATTTTGTTCAGGAAGTTGAACTTAGTCATCTGTCAAAAAAGGATTCTAAAATGACAGTCTCAGAAACAGCCAGAGCTATCATCACCAAATTTTTTGCCAGTGTTGGTAACATGAGTCATATATGAAATTCAGGTATTGGTGGCACCACCTGAATTGACCTATTTTTGTACGGGGGTCATTGGTCATCTGTACATTAATCTATAATTTCTCAGGAATAGCAGGAGCTACCATTCCCAGATTTTATGCAATAATCTGTCACATATCAAATTTTGTGGGATTCAGCTTATTTTTTTGCTATCTGCATTTCATTAAATTTTATAAGGAAAAAGCTGACAATATTTTAAAAGACGTCTTCTTGTAGACGGTCCAGCCAAATTGTTAAATATTTTACATAAATGATCCCAGAGGCAAGCCCTCTCAAGTTTGTTCAAATGGTTTGCATTTGATGAATTTTAGTGGAGTTACATAAATTTGAACAGTCATTCGGCCAAGTAAGCATACTGACATAGTACTCTCAGAAATGACAGAAGCTAGCATTACCAGGTATTGTGCAAATGTTGGTCACATGACTCATCTTTGAAGTTGTAGATTTAGTGGTGCCACCTACATTGACCTGTTTTTTATGGGCAAAAAAACTCATAATTTTAGCCCCTTTTTAAGCTTAATGATGAAACTGTCAAGTTGAATTGTTCAATTTTTCAAAAGAATTATCCTAGGACATTGTTCTTTCAATCATATCAGAATATACTGAGTTTGTTGATTTTTGGTTGAGTTGTGAAAAGCTTAAGTTGGTCTTATGGCCATTATTATGTCTTTTTCAAACTGAGGACTGCAATAGTGTTCTTCTACAAAATTATTATTTCAATTATATCTTCTGTAACTTTGCACAAAAATTATTCTTAGGTGGCCTTTATTCAAGTTTACTAGAATGATTTTTGGCAGAACTATTGGACCTTTAACAATGAAAGTACTGCATCTTTTATTATTCTAGATATTTTGATAAAAAGTTTATGAATATGTCGGCTTGAAAAAAGAAATTTTAACCAAAGTCTTTCAGTATGTGTAAACAGATATACCAACAGGCCAAGATTGAATCTGTATCTTTAAATAGGATTAGAAACTGCCAACTGTTTCAGATTTGGGAACAGATCAAGAGTTCATTCAGTGCAGCCAGATATAGGTCAAGAGTTCAATTAGTGCAGCCAAGCACATGGCATGTGATCACCTCTTGGGTGACATGTGAACACCTCATGGGCACCATGTGATCACTTCATGGGTGTCAAGCCCCTCAGGACAGGGCCCCTGCATGAGCTTATGCAATGGTGTGGCTACTATTTCAGATTTGGCAACAGACTAGAGGTCAGTCTGGATCTATTTATAGCTTTGGCAGACTGCCAACTGTATCAGATTAGGCAACAGGTCAAGAGTTCACTCAGTGCAGCCAGCTACAATCTTTTTAGTGTTGTGTGCACCTATGCCAGAATTTCAGCAGTGATGTTTGTGTAATTGTTCTATTCAAAATGTTTAGTACTTGCATATTTCATATACATGAAAAGTAATGGTCCAGCATCAAAGCATTATACCTGGTGTATTTCCCAATGCACTGGTTCGCATTAGGCCTGTAGGCCTTGTTTTGTATCTTTATCAAATTTTCAACAGTTCCCACTAAGAGGGTTTGCTGAAGATTATTGAAAATCATTGAAACTTAGAAATAATATGCAATATTTTTGTCCAGAATGAATCTATACATATCATGGCATTATAGTTGCCAATTTAGAGTGCTCTTTAGTGGCTTGTAAACAGTAAAGAGTTAACACAAAAAAATGTTAAAGCTAGGGACTTTTATTCAGTAATATAACTTTAATTAATCAAAATATAATTGTATATCTAAAATTAGATCAAAATCTTTTAAATTTTTTTAAATATTAGCAAAAATATAAAATTGGTATCTTAAATTTTTCCCAAATTGGACCAAACCACGTTTTTTTTCTCGTAAGTATATTTTATTTATTTTTCACAGCTGGGATATATGTGGATCTAATCTGTTGAATTCTGAAATTTGAAAGTAAAAGCTTAAAAATTATTCTAATTATTGAAGTTTTCATATTCTCTAATTTATTTGCTATTGTAAGACCCCACTCTTGCTCACTACAGCCTTTCCTAGGTAACCTTATTAGTTATGCAGCACTGGCAGAACACCCCTGTTGTAATAAACATACACTTATTCTCATGGGCCCTACCCTAACACCCCCTGAAATTTTGCATGTGTATAGATCTCACATATCTCTTAATCATACACAAAATTGGTGGTGCCACCTGCCACCATTTTTGCACTGTGTCCGTCTGTTTGTCTACCATGTACTAAAATCACTCATATCTCAGTAGTGGTTTGATGTATCTGCCTAAAATTTTGCATGTTTATACATCTGGGACAGCTTTCTGGATTTTGTGGTAGGTGGTGCAACATACATAGACATTTTGGCTGCAGACATTGAGGCTATAATGCAACACACCTCACTCTATTTCCCCTTGCCACTCAATCCATGCCTCACTTCACCTTTCCCACTCTGATTTTGGCGGATACAAGTAGTCGCTTGTTGACTACCCATATTCTAGTTTTTGTGTTGTGTGCACCCATGCCAGAATTGCAGCAGTGATGTTTGTTTGTTTCTTGTTGTAAGTGTTCAGTACTTGTATTGTTCATATACCTGTTACACATGTTCTTGAAAAGTAATGGTCCAGCATTGAAGCATTATACCTGGTGTAATCTCATTGCACAGGTTCGCATTAGGCCTGTAGGCCTTGTTATTATTATTTTTTTATTTATTTATTTTGTATCTTTATTATATTTTATGTCTTCTTCTTTATCTTATTATCATTATTGTTATCCTTACATTAATCTTAATTTTTTTAAGGGCACAGTGTATGAAGTGGAAACACTCCCAAGTAATCTGGAGAAGGGTGCCAACAGTTTTCTTAAAGGGACAGTTGGTAAGTAAGTTTCATTAAAACTTGCCTTGGTGGGTATTTCTGGAATGTATTGAGTGCTCTGGAACTTTTATGTGACATGTGGAATATAAATAGGGATCACATTGGAGGATCTACACTGAATAAGATAAATGTTCTAGTGTTTCTTGCAGGTGTTAATAAGGCAGTCCTGCATTTTTCCGTAGTTATAAATGTGAGCTGGACTGTGACATAAGATTAATACTGGGCCTGCGACATTTGATATATTATTAAAATATGTTTTTCTGAATGGACAAGGTGATGGCTATGGGATTCATTCTGTCATTCCAGGTGGTCTTGCTGGAAGCCTGTCAAAGCTGACTGGGACAGTAGGGAACCTAATAGCACTGCTGTCTTTAGACAGGGCACACCAGAAGGTCAGATTAACATGAATTATTTCATGGTTCTGTTCAAATCATCTTTAATAAATAATGTTTTTGTTTCACATGCCACAAAATTGAAACCTCTTCTCTGACTAGGTTTTACCTTTCTTCAAAATGTTTTGTTCAACTGATTAGAAAACTCTTCTTTAATGACATGTGAACCCGCACACCACCTAAAACTGGTTTTGAAACAGTATATCTGCTGTATAAATGAAGTATTATATAACATTAAATATTATAACTACAGAAGGATTTTTTTGTTTATGTTTATGTCATCAAATGCATATGATTCAGGATTGTTGACAGTAACACATTTTTAATTTCCAGTGGCGTGCTAGAGGGCAACACCAGAGCAGGACTGTTGGCAGGACATTTGGGTATGCTGGGGCCACATTTGTCCAGGGATTTATTGATGGTTTGTCTGGACCACTGCTTCAACCAATAAGAGGTAATTATATAAAAACAACAGAAATGATTACATATGGAATAATGGTGAGATAAATACATTTGATAAGGATTATTATTTTCTATGAGATTTAAGCAGTACAAAAAGTACTTTATATTGTTGTTGCGTATATAAATGAATATATTTTAATTTACATTGATTTTGTCACATGCATAAAAATGTCATATGGTAAATGGTTATAAATTTTATTGCTATAATGTGATGCGTGCACCACTTATCATTATACATGTCATGTGGTTATTAATCCTCTGCTTAAAGAGGGGGGGACTACTAGAATGGTCCATGTCCCTCTCGCCTCATCATTAAAGCCACACTAGCTTCCCTAGTTAAACATATTGCGGGGGGAATATCGGTGCCTCTTGGTCCTTGATTATGCACCGGTAGTTAAGTCACATGGTTGTAACATAGTAACATCACATACTTATAACATTTTTATTCCTTTGAAAGTATAATTGTATCCGCTAAAACAAAGTTTTTTCCAAAACTTACACAAATTATCGGGTCACATGTGAACTGGTGCCTAACCAAGTGACCTTGACCTCTGACCTTTCCTCTCTGCCCAGCGTCCGTTTGTGCGTCTGTTTCCACACATAAACCCACATATCTCGGGAACCGTTTGACCGATCAGGAAAAATTTTTTACACAAATGTAGCCCTGGGATAGCTTTATAACATACACAAAAAAGGTGGCGCCACCTGCAACCATGTTTGCACAGTGTCCATCTGTTCATCTGCCTTGGGTTAAAATCACTCATATCTCTGCAGTGGTTTGACTAATTCACCAAAAATTTGGCATGCATATACATCCTAGAAAGCTGTCTTGATTTTATGACAGGTGGCGCCACATACCTTCACGTTAACGCTGCAGACATCCAAGCTAATATCTTGGGAACCGTTTGACCGATCAGGAAAAAATTTTTTACACAAATGTAGCCCTTGTATAGCTTTATAACATACACAAAAATGGTGGCGCCACCTGCAGCCATTTTTGCACAGCGTCCATCTGTTTGACTGCCTCAGGTTAAAATCACTCATATCTCTGCAGTGGTTTGACTAATTCAACCGAAATTTGGCATGCGTATACATCCTAGATAGCTTTCTTGATTTTATGACAGGTGACGCCACCTACCTTCACATTAACACTGCAGACATCCAAGCTGATATCTTGGGAACTGTTTGACCGATCAGGAAAAAAAATTTACACAAATGTAGCCCTTGGATAGCTTTATAACTTACACAAAAATGGTGGTGCCACCTGCAGCCATTTTTGCACAGCATCCATCTGTTTGTCTGCCTTGGGTTAAAATTACTCATATCTTTCCAGTGGTTTGACCAAATTACCTGAAATTCGACATGCGTATACATCTGCATAGCTTTCTTGATTTTATGACAGGTGGAGCCACCTACTTTCACGTTCACGCTGCAGACATTAATGCTTATATCTCCGGACTCTTTGACCGATTAGGAAAAAATTTTTACACAAATGTAGCCCTTGCAATGGAAATCTTTATAACATACACAAAAATGGTTGCACCACCTGCAGCCCTTTTTTGCACAGCTTCCATCTGTTTGTCTGCTGTGGGATAAAATCACTCATATCTCTGCATTGGTTTGACTTATCCACATGAAATTTTGAATGTGTATACATCTTGGATAGTTTCTCGTTCAAATAACAGGTGGCACCACCTACAATCATGTTTATGAGATGTGTGTTTCCCCTTGCCACTCAATCCATGCCTCACTTCACCCGTCTTTCTCTGATTTTGGCGGATACATGTAGTCGCTTGTCGACTACCCGTATTCTAGTTACTAATATGTGATATATTTCAGGAGCAAAGACTGGTAAAAGAGACATTTTAAAGGGTTTAGGCAAAGGTTTGATCGGCCTCTTCACCAAGCCAGTTGGCGGGATTGTTGATTCCATCAGCATCGTGTTTGAGGGCCTGAGAAGGTTAGTGTTGTTGATGTAGTAAGATAACTTGCTCTCTAAACACAAAGCAATCTGTTAACCTTATACAAAGTTGAACTAGAAAGCTCTTCCAGACTGCATACCTCCGCTAGTGCCTCAATTTGCATCCAACTACACAAGTAAATTAGACCAAATGGTCAAATGATTTAATCTGTTTTTCCATAACCTCCCTTCCTGAAATGTTCATTGAAATTCATGTAGAATTTTTTTTTAGAGATTTGAAACCCTAAAGTGGGTTAGATTGTAATCTGCTCCAAAATGTAATCAATCCACTCCAATATGTTCAAACAGTGTCGATGGCCCACCCTTTCATAAAATTCATCAGAAATGTTCATATAAATAATGAAACATGTGCTATAAATATCTGCATAACTGTAAATTTCATACCTTTAGCTTGTTTAGAAGCATCATATATTGTAACATTTTATGAAAGTTGCTCAGTTTGGCAGTGATTTGCACTTTTTTCAGATCTATTTCAGAAAATTGATACCAGGATTTTCTTATTAGATATTATCATTTTTTAATAGATTTCAGAGTAGCAGTATTGTTAGTTACTCATTTTATTTTGTTACTTTATGAACAAATGTACATTAAATGAATATTGAAATATATTTTTCCCTGTAAACAGAGTGGCAGACAGAGATGGAAAAACATATTACCCTCAGAGGCTTCCCAGGCCCTTAATACCTGGTGTGGTATGTATTGGGACCAAGGTTTGAAATACATTAAGAATCATACTTGCTCTAGTGGATTGTATGATTCCACAAAATACATTCGAAACACTGTATACACCTTTGGGAGAGTTCAGTTTAAACTCAGATTTTATAATTTTTAATTATGATATTCTAAATAAGTTAAATATGTTTTATATCTTATTTTTTTATAGATAATTGGCTAAATATACATTTTAAAATATAAACTTGTAGTGCCATAATATACAAATATCTTTATAACTTAAAAAAATAACTGTAGTTGTACTACAAACAATGTTCAATATTTGTGAGTTTTATTAGTATTTGAAACAGATGATCTAACATTCTCAGATGAGCTTGCAAATTAGCTGCTTCATGTGTATGTACTGGAGATAAAATTTAACCATCAAAACCTCTCATTGTATATCATGAACAGGCATTAAAACCTTATGAGGAGGCAGAGGCACCAGGATACCATGTGTTCAACCAGTTACGACATTATCAGCGAGCTTACGGAGAATACTACTGGAATTATGGTTTAATAAAAGATGGTACCAGGGAGAGCATCATCATGCTCACTACAAGGTGAGAAATTATATAGGGCAATCATCTAAATAAAGTTATCCCTCAGGTACAGGTATAAGTTGAAAATATTAGTTATTTTCTTTGCATTACTTATGGATGTAACTGCAGGAAAACCTCACCCAAAAACCACCTCGGTATAGTGACCACCTCAGAATAATGACCACTTTTTCATGGTCCTAATTCTGTTTTGCTCTTTTATATCAGACCTTGCTTACCACCTCGAAAATGTGACCACTATATCAAGATCCCATTGGTGGTAGTAATTTTGAGGTTTCACAGTATTATTTAACAAAAATATACATTTAAAAAATAAAAATTTTAATTTAATTTATGAATTCTATAAAATATTTACCAATTTAAAGTTCTGCTCTACATTCACTGTACAGGAGAATATCATAGCTGTTAGTTTAGTTTTATAATTGTTTCAGAGTTAATACTGATAGTTATAATTAATGGTTATCTTTTTCATCATGAAATTGGTAAAATCTTTAAAATAAATTAATGCAATGTCTTTTATTTAAAGTTAAATACAATGCCATATAAAAGTATGGTATTTGCATTGTGATTTACTGTGATTGTGAAAATATAATAAATAAAATAGAAAATTTGGACAAGTTACACTCCTTACACAGTGGTTATATGCTGCATTCAGCATATAAGTCCTTCCTCTTTACCACTGCTTGCATTTGGCATGGTTTGCTTGGTTTCACCACTAGGTGTTTGGCAAAGGACCAAGAATGTTCAGACCAGTCTTAGCATGGGATCATATTGTACATCCAAGTTTGAACCAGCAATACCCTGTGCTCAAAATGGACTGAAAATTCCTGTGCTAACTAGAATACGGGTAGTTGACAAGTGACTACATGAATCCGCCAAAATCAGAGTGGAATGGGTGAAGTGAGGCATGGATTGAGTTGCATGGGGAAATAGAGTGAGCTGTGTTGCATATTAGATTGGATGTCTGCAGCTGAAATGTGTATGAAGGTTGCACCACCTACCACAAATCCCGCAAAACTTTGTTTTGGTGGATACAATTAACCACCTGGTAGCTAAACCTATTGATTTTAACCCTGGAAACTCTGCATTGCTATAGTAAGGAAATGTTCATATAATTAAGGAGGATCTTACAGAAAAATGCCACAAAAAATCCCTTTGCACAGAGAGTATGGATAAGATTACATTAATTATGTATGTTTTTTTATAGGCGAGTTTTGGTTGTGGAGGTACGAGGTTTGTGGAAAGAATGGAAGGTCACAAAGCACATAGACCTGAGTGATATCACAAACACAGAGAGCACGGAGGGAGAACTGTGTGTAAAGTTACTAGAGGTGAGAGCTTTATCAGTAAAGCTATGTCAGAGGAGTCCTGAGCATACAAACAAAACATAGAATTGTGTCAACAAATTGTACATTAGTAAAGATTTTACAGTGTCATGATGGGCTCCTTTATACAGTTCCATTAAGGGCTTCATCATAATGCAATTAAGGGTTTCTAAATATACTCACTCTTTGTGGGCACCACACTTGTATGGACACCTCAGAAACAGATGAAACAGGCCTGTAAAAAGAAGACCTTAATTTCTCAAGCTCCACAGTTACAGACACCTTTTGTTGTGGACAAATAATCAAGTTCTAGGTAAGGTATGACATGGGGAGTTTTAATGTTAACAGTGATTTCTGGTGGATTGGTCTGATACCGAGACCAGTACCAACATCATACAGTAACAAGAGTCGCAGTTACCAACAGGAGCTTTTGGTAATGTCACAGATACAAAGACAGACATGGTAGTTCTGTAATACACTGAAAGAGTTGAGGTCTGTCTTCTCTAATACCTCTCTATTACAGACAGACATGGTAATTCAATATAACACTTAAAGATCTGAGGTCTGTGATCTCTAGTACCTCTCTGTTACAGACACACATGGTAGTTCTGTAATACACTGAAAGAGTTGAGGTCTGTCTTCTCTAATACCTCTCTATTACAGACAGACATGGTAATTCAATATAACACTTTAAAATCTGAGGTCTGTGATCTCTAGTACCTCTCTGTTACAGACACACATGGTAGTTCTGTAATACACTGAAAGAGTTGAGGTCTGTCTTCTCTAATACCTCTCTATTACAGACAGACATGGTAATTCAATATAACACTTAAAGATCTGAGGTCTGTGATCTCTAGTACCTCTCTGTTACAGACACACATGGTAGTTCTGTAATACACTGAAAGAGTTGAGGTCTGTCTTCTCTAATACCTCTCTATTACAGACAGACATGGTAATTCAATATAACACTTAAAGATCTGAGGTCTGTGATCTCTAGTACCTCTCTGTAACAGACACACATGGTAATTCTGTAATACACTTAAAGATTTGAGGTCTGTCTTCTCAAGTACCTCTCTATTACAGACACACATGGTAGTTCTGTAATACACTGAAAGAGTTGAGGTCTGTCTTCTCTAATACCTCTCTATTACAGACAGACATGGTAATTTTATATAACACTTAAAGATCTGACGTCTGTGAGCTCTAGTACCTCTCTGTTACAGACACACATGGTAATTCTGTAATACACTTAAAGATTTGAGGTCTGTCTTCTTTAGTACCTCTCTGTTACAGACACACATGGTTAAACCAATAATCCATTCTGTTCTGAAAAGGAACTTCTCATTTTATCATTATAATGTATATCACAGGGTGATGACCTGAGAGTGACGGGTAATGATGAGGATATCTTACAACACGTCCAGGAGGAGATCAAGTCTGCCAAAGCTTTCCTGGATCAACAGCTTCACAGAGCCAGCACAACTGATTATGAAGCAAGGGCTTGATTTTAATTTTCAAGTTGTCCCACAGAGGGCAGTTATGGCACCATAAATTTCTCATTGTGGTAAAGTCAGGGAATATTCCTAACAGAAGCATGTGGATGGATCTTGTTGCAGGCAACAAAAACATCAATTTAGCATGCATTTCCAACAGAGAGACACCATCTATTTAAATATATTTGTTTAAAGAATTCTTTTAAAAATTATTAACACTTGAATGCATCAGCTTTTTAGAGCATGTATAAAAAATAAGTTTTTCTCATCATTATTCTTATAAATTTATTATTTGTATTATTAATTCCTGCAGATTTCAATTTTATGTCAAAATGCTTAATTCAAGACCTGATAGATATTTTATATAGTTTTAAAAGTTTGTGTTATGTGCTTGTGCTTTTAGTGATGAGCTGCACAGATTCATAGTACATACAGTAAATCCGCTGAAAGGAGGTCCATTACCCTAATAAGATTCACTCAGCTTCTAAGATGGGGCCTCTTTAGGGTTGATATACATAATAATAATTAAACATATAATATAATGTAAAGTTTATTAAGATTTTTCTTTAAAATTAGGCCTATGTCCTCCTGTAACAAGATAATCATGTATGCTCAGGCTAAAAGGGTTAATGAAATCTTGAAATTAGGTCACACACTTTGACATTTTTTTCTCTACAATCCAAGTTGCAATATCTGGTACAACAACATTTGCTATGAGAATTAAAAAATTAAAAGTTAACAAGTCCTAGCATGTTCTGCAGCAGGTCCAGGAGGACCACTCACACATCTCAATTTCTGCCAGTCATCCAGGACCACCATTACACTACCTCAGAAAATGACATTTAGTACAGTTAACAGATGTCTGTGGCCACTCCTCTAAGAAGTTAATTGAATTTTCTATAAATGTGAAACATGGAGAGAGATAATTCTTTTATGTGAAACAGGTATGTTCAATATTTGATGCTATATTTATATGTACAAAAAACAGTTTCTTAAGAAAAAAGCAAATTTGACAGACACATGTATTTACATGTCCCCCCTGCCTAACCAGAGGTTAAGAATTTCAGGGAAAAAACTGCTTTATTTGAAAATATTTCACAATGCATTATTGACGCTGGCACTGACAAGTCAATGTCTCATAATCACAAATTAAATTGTTCCGCTGGCAATCTGTCTGGTCAGTCAGTAAGCAGAATTTGACAACTAGTTACTCTGACAAGCTTTTTACATTTGGTTTGATATTTTCATACAAAGTTGTGAATACTTTAAAGCCTTTAATTTTCCTTTTTTTTGTCAGATTTTTTAGGTCAGCTGACTATAAGTTATCTGAGCTATAGTCGTGGTCCATTGTTCGTTGTCCATCCGTCCGTAAGACTGGCACGTTTCGACACCATTGGACCTACGAATCTGAAATTCGGCATACAGTTAGATGTCCCCAAAATCTCCTACCATGCCGAAAATTGGGTCAATAGGACTTCGTTCCTTCGAGATATTAAGGAAAAACCTCAATTTTTTATTAGAAATCTATTTTCACACTTCAGGACTGCCTAATATCAAAACCACTCATCTGGTTTTCTTCATATTTACCATAAATATTCCTCTATATAGTTCCTATATACATGCCAGAAATAAGGTCTGTATTATATAATTTAAAAAAGTTATGGGCTCAAACATAATGCATTTTGTAAAAAATCAGAAAAGATATTTGATCGCTTAACACAAAACATTTTAAAGCTAAGGACTTTTTTCCAGTAATATACCTTTAATTAATCAAAATTAAATTGTATACCCAAAATTAGATCAAATCTTTTAAACCTTAAATTTTGCCCAACTTTGGCCACAGCACTTTTTTTCCTGTAAGTACTGTGGATTAAATTTTCACAGCATGTGCACATAAGGATTTAATCTGTTAAAATCTGAAATTTGAAAATAAAAGCTGCAAAATTAGCCTAGTAATTGAATTTATTTTGGAGGCTCTTGTTGTATTCCCTTTCATTGTCAAGCAGTCCACTTTGGTGACTGTAGGTCATTCAGTGCAGCTCTCTCCACTGAGTTGAGCTTGATCAGGCTGTCTGCAATTAATACCATACCACAGGGAGCCTTTTTCTCTGGAAACCCCCCCCCCCCCCCCATACATACCCCACCCCCATTCTGTTGACAGACCGGTAATATGAACTAGATGAATCTTAAAATTAACATTTTATTCAGCAACAAGCAGTAACAACGGAGAACCCTCCCCCCACCCACCCCTTCAATACACAGGACTAATAAACAAGATGAATCTTATAATTTTTTATGTTAAATAAATTCTTTTTGATGAGACTTGGACAATTTTGATTGTTTTAAAGAAAAAAAATCCAGGAATTTAATCCTTATATTCAAATGTGATAAAATATTAGGATCTAATGTAAGTGCTAACTGACAAGATTTAAGAAGATATAAATACTTGTAGCATTTCATTCATATCTCTTAAAGTTGGCACGGCCTAGGTGTGAATAACACTGTTAACTTAGTATTAAAATTAGGAATATTGGTCAAACTTTGTTGGATTAATTTTTAACTCATATGGCCATATATTTAACTTTTGAAAACTTAATTACCTTCACACATTATTTGTTTATGAAATGTTACTTTTATTTAACACTTACCGTAGGCCTATTTGTTCCCTTGGTGCATCACTAAATGGTTTAGCTCATATCCATTATTCTATAATTTACAGAGTTTCATTTTAGCAGGGCCATTTTCTCATAGCTTTTCTAATGATAATATACATGAAAAACCAAAAGAAATAAAAATATTTTGCAGTTACTAATATTTTCCAAAATTCAGCTGAGTGATGTGACCCATGGGTCCCTTGTTGTTCACCTGATTGAAAATTTGAAAGTTGTCATAGAACATAAAATCTCATTTTGTCAGACATATATATTTGTTTTTTGGTTTTTCTTTGTTCATTTATTGTACCATTTTAATGTAAAAACATGAAAGGTTCAGATTACTATATCTGTGTTGTGGAAAAGCAGTTTTTTAACAGGAAAGCAATGGTATACACATGGACAGTATTGATCACACATAGGTTTACTCAGTTCATGTTCACTTAAAAAAGGGTGATTCATGGAAGCATTTACTGTGGTGATGCTAGGATGCCATATCGTCATATACTGCACACTATTGATTATCAATGAATTTTTCATTATTTTCCTGTGTTTTTACTTTTAGCTGTAAATTTTTAAAGAAGACCTATTGATTATCAATGAATTTTTCATTATTTTCCTGTGTTTTCACTTTTCGCTCCTGTCTGACATTATTGATACCTGTTAATTTTTTAAGAAGACTTGCAGTAACTTACAGTTTGGTTTGTCAGTTATAATTAAAGCTCAAGAAAATTACATGCTATCACATACAATGGAACCTGTCTGAAAGACTACCTTTGAATTAAGATCACTATTGGCAAGTCCAATTGTGTAATTGTATAATAAAATACAGTGAAACCTATGTAATAAGATCATCCGTGAGACGGACCTGGCCTTAATTCTTACAAGACAAGTCCGTTATAACCAATGTGAATGCTCTCAGTTCACTCAGGGTGGTTTTAGTAGACTGGTGGTCTTTCAGACAGGTTCTACTGTACCGACAAGCTTTTAACTTGAACGTGCATCCATGTGTCTATATATGTTTGGAAAATACCCATGTGTGTACATGGTAAAAGTCTGTTGGGCTTTTACTCCCAAGCCTACTGAGACTTATCCTGTTTCTGTAGCATCAAGAGACTGAGAAGTTAAACTCCTCCTGGATAGAATGCAAGTCCATTGCATAATATCAAGTATTTACTGGTACCCATTTCTAGCTGGGTGGACAGAGACACACAAGTTTGTGGTTGGGACCTTGTCCAAGGGTCTTGGCCTGCTGGGGGTCTGATTGGGAGAACTCTCAATCATGAGCCTGGCACCTTAACCAATACACTACAAGGGTTTTCCCACAGGTAATAGAAAACAACACAGGAATTTTAGTATAACATCACCAATAGATCAAAAACCTGTCCGAATTTAGAATGCTTATTACTCTCATGCCAAAACAGTATACTGTCAGTCAGTGCATAGGGTGTAAGCTCACTACAGATTAGGAGGGGGGGTATGCTTTGGGTATACACTTTACTAAAGATCTGAAATGTGGCCGGTTACTCTCATCACCATTTGCTCACAGTTTCCATTTCCTTAAACAAACATAAGGACCCCAGTTATTCCCCGAGGGACTTACTTGCAGACCCTGGAGGTCTGGCCTCCAGGCCTGCTAACTCATGACTGACCCCTATGCCCTCCCCCTTCACTGGCTGTGATTCATTACCTGGTTGAGCTCACTTATAGTGTGGGGGTGAGGGGTTATCCTACAACACCACAGCCCCGCCTATGTGATTATGAATAAACTGACACAAGTTTGCAGTAGATCTAACAGGTATTTCCCAAACTGATGCTGGATGGATGTAATTTTCAACCAGTACCCTAGTTTACACAGACCTATGTGTTACATTGATCCTTGTGCGATTTTCAGGTGTATACACATGTTTATATGCTGACAGATATATCAGTTTTACACAGCAAATGCTAGGAGCATTATCCCATGCAAATATGCACATAACGGTTTTCAGCATTAACTGCAGCACCAGCTGTAACTCTCTCCAAGCTTGCTTAAGTAAATAATCTGGGTTTTAAAAGGTTCCTATTTTATGATTTTGAAAACCTTTTAAGGTTTTTTCAAGTATTTCTGGAAATTCTTGCACAGCAATTTACATATTACAGTAGACCTTTGACCTTGTCACATGACAAAGACTCAAAGTTTAAAAGACATAATCAGGAGCAATATTATTCCTATTCTTTAACACTATCAGTTCAGACTGCTTCATACAAAACCTTCCAAGCAAAACGATTCCAGTACACAGTCTCATTTCCTTGCATTCGACTGTTTAACATCTTGTTATATAGCCCTGCGTGTTGGTAAACTCAGTCTGTTTACGATAACAAGGCCGCGTGACCGGAGTCACCTGGTGTTTCAGCCAGGGGAACATGCATTTTATTTTTTTAGCAAAGTCGGTCAGGGCATCTTCTGATTGGCACGTGTTGTGGCTCAGCGCAGCACATGGCTGGATGCACTGTGTTTATGTTTAGACCTGCAATCGCACCTAGTTCACTGTTTTTAACACTCATTTACAGGAGTAAGCAAACGGTTTCAGGGCAATATTTTGGCAGGTATACACATTAATTTTAAAGGATAGAAACTATTTTTCCTGTTAACACAACATGCTTTATAGGTGATTGGGCCTCTTTAAGGTATGTAGCATATAAAATGTTCTTTTGTAAAAGATATTTGTAATTCTGTTGCATTATTTAAATGTATTGGTTGAAAAAGGGTACCACATGTTAGTAGACTTGAAGGCTTTATAGTTTCATACATATCTACTGACCATTTAATAAAGTTAGGTAATTCTGTGGGGCAACTGCAATTACATTTTACTCATGAATGGTATATAATGTGAACATATTATTTGTCAATTACAGCTGTTCACTGATATTGTACACTTCTTCCAATAGTAATTGTATATGATCTTTATTTGAATGTTTTGTGGATTATTACATGCATTTGAGTTATTTAAATATGAAATACTCTTTCATATTAATTTTACAACCTGTGACAGTGGGTTTCAGTATTATGTACAAACCTTGTGAACTTGCATTGACAGGTAAATTTCAAATGCAAGCTTCAACTTACAGGAATGTACATCAAACATAGGTATGATAGTATTTGCACTTATTTTATATAAAGAAGGGCCAACAGGCAGCGATCTTGTAATTTGTGGATAGCTGGGCCAAAATTGAGGATCTTTATGGTATGAATCATAATCTTTTTTTTTTTGGAAAAATCATTTCTGAAAATACCTTATAAACTAAGACCAATCATCTTACCTTTGTTTCTGTGGTGTGCCTGTGCAGTTTATGAAAGACTAATATTCATTTGCAATTATATGTGTATAAAAAATTTCCCAGCAAAAACATCCCAGCACATGGCTTAATATCTCTTTTTCACCTATTTTATTCATTGTTATGGTTGTGTGTGTGTGAGTAAACACAGTCCATGTGGGTCTATTTATCATAACATGACGGCATGGCCAGAGGTCTGCTCTTGCACACGTGACAAATTACAAGCAAGGAGAAGAAACATGAAAGAAAATACATAATTTATTAAGTTGCACGACTCCAGGTGGCATGCATCCCATGGTTTTGTGCCACTGATCCCGCCCAGTGCAAGCTTTATTCCCCTTCATTTGAGTAAGCACATGGTTTTAGAATTCATAATCGACAGATACATGATTTTATAGAGAATACACTACATTTCATGTATATTTAACATAAATGGTATTTAAATAGGTCCTTTCAAATTGTACCTTCACAGTATTGATTCTTGTCAGAGACACAGACAGAGGATTCAGAATCAGTATATCTGCATTAAATTTAAACTCTATTATTAAAATGAAGAAAATTGCATATACAGCTTGATCTAGTGCTGATCTATATATTTTTGCTGTCATAAAAGTATCTGGAGTATATTTTTATAAACAAGTATAGAAGAAAAGACTGGTTTAGTTTCATATTTATTGTCAAATAACCACAAGAAATTTGGCTTGATAGCCTGTGAAATATTTGCATAAATGATATGAAGTCATTTGGTCAATGAACCTTCCCCACAGTATCAAACTGAGCAACACATCAAGAAGAGGGGACAAAGTCTCTCATTATAGCCATGAAAAAAGAATAAAATAACGGAGTGTGTCCCACATGTTACCTGTTTATTCATAAAATGTGCTATCATCTGTTCCACCACACCTAAAGAGTGGTCTCATTTCATTCCAACTAATTAATTTCATTAAACCACTGTTTGCATGGTGAACATTTGCCATGAACCACCACAAAGGCAATAACTTGGCTAACACAATGGTGTGCAGGCCAAAAATGTTTTTTTAATGAATTAGTTGTGTAGTTTTCTGTGATATGATACAAAAGTACAAAGCTTTAAGAAATTACCTGGAGAATTAAGTGGATAGGGGGTGGTGAAACAGAATGTAATATGGAATATCATGGTGTATCACAGACTGCACAAATTGTCATAAACTGTTTGCAAAACAGATTCCTGCTGCTCCCATGCACAAATTGCTTTCAAATCAATTCTTTTTATATGCTTCAGTAAGCTTCATATGTTCAGACTGGCACAAGGCCAATTAACCTGTATGATACAGTGGTTTCCTTTCTGTAAATAGTACTGACATTACTACAACGCTGTAATTTTGAGTGCATATGATCTCAACACTTCACAAAAGAGCAAAAAGTATCAACCCTCTTGAGGCCTCATTTCGCATTTACATGTAATTTTTGGCAGGAATTTGTTCATCAAGAATGAACATGTATATAAGTGATACTGTTACATGTGTGGTTTCACTCCTACTTCTTCCTTTTCTTCTATTTTCCTACTTTTGTCCAACTTTATATTTACATGAAGGTGTGCTGGACAGCCTGATATTGGACAATACCTCCCTTGACAGCTGCAACTGTCTTCAACTGCATTACTGCCTTAGAACAAGAACAAGTCCATGCATGCAGCAGTATCATACATCCACAAGTTTAGAATACTTAAAATTTTACAATTTTATCAGTTTGTTTATCACAAGAAAATCACAGCAGTAAGGCCTGCTTCACACAACAAGGAAAGTCATGGCAACCACATGGTCTATTTATCTGAATCCAAAAATGCAATTCAAATACACCTCTTTTTCAGTTAGATCCTGTGACCTCAAACCCTGGATCCATATTTTTAAACCAAAATTTGGAAAATCAAGAAAGAAATCATTTTAAACTTTACAAAACATGTTTTCATATATTTAAAAAAAAAACACATTACTTACAATTTATGACCTTATAAGTAGTTATATTTCCAATTTAAATTCTCATTACTCCTTATGGATTATTAAGTGTTTACAAACCTTGATTACAAACCTTGTAACCTTTCAATTTACCAGTAAAATATCCAAGTCATCCCTTCTGTTTCAAAACAACCAATAAGATATTTTCATCTGCATTTCCTAATGCAGTTTTGGCAATTCAGTATTTTTTGACTGGTAATATCTACCATGCATTCACGCAGGAAATATCAAAAGATTAAAAATATAATTACATTTTCCTTCAAAATACATATTTTCTACCTCTGCTTATATACTTTTAGGCACATCGTATCCTGAAATACTACCATGGAAAATATTCATTATACATGAACCTGAATCTGTTAATTATGTGAGGAAACAGCTAGAGCTCAGAAACCTTTAAAACTAGGTTTACAGATAAAGAGGCATTATCCATTATACCAAATATTCATACACAAAAGACACCCTACAATCTCATCATGCACCCTCAATGTCTAATTACCTTTTTTCCAATGTCTTAAAATATTTCTCCAAAACTCTTACTTAAACTGAAACAGCATTTTAAGTCTGTTATATACTGTAATCACCCCACACTGCCTATCCATCTGTGCATATTCTTTGAAAATGGCATCAAAATAATTAAAGAATTAATCTTGTTCTGATATTTGGCCACAGTTTATTAACATGTTCATAACTGAACAAAATGTGAAAACCCCTTAAATACCTCTGTCTTCTTGTTCAATAAATTGTCTGCAGTTTTTCAATATATTTATTACATAAAAATCTCAAGCCCTTTGCCATTTAAAAGAAGTGTGTCTGGGTATCTGATGCTTGCCCAGAAAAACACGAGAGGAAAAAGTCCCATAACATCAGGAAAGGTCACATGACATAATACAAAAAATATACAAAATAAATAACTGTCTGTAATGAATATCCTGTCCCCATATAACATAATAATGAAACTTTACAATTCAATCAAATTACCCGATTAAAATTATGTTTCATTCTGTTTATCAATTTTAAATTTAGTCATGTGGGTATAATCCCTTTAACCACGGTCTTGGCAAGTACTGACTTCCATCGAAACCTTCAAAGTATTCATCCATGTCAGGATGCATAACCTATGAAGAAAACAGGAAAACAAAATGACATAACTACAGCTTTAGCTGAAGTGAAAATTTTGTGGGTTTAATCATGATAATTATGATCATCATTTAAAGTTTTCACACATGATGAGGCATTACTATAACTAATAGTACATGCCAGTGTGAGAAGTTTGAAAATAAACCCCAGTCAAGAGATAAAGAGACAATCATACTTTAACTATTGTTTGTGAACACCTTTTTTTTAATAAAAAAAAATTTTTGAATGATTTAATGGAAAAAAATATGGAATTGATGACCTAAAGGGGCATTAGGCAGCTGAGCTGGGTCATTGAGATTAAACTACCTTCCATATCTCTGATGTTTGTTCACCATCAACACACTCATAGGGGACCTCGCACTGTGATTATTATTATTATTTACTGTATTACTGCTATCAGCATCATGCATCTGGTGTTAAAGCTAGAATGATTCTTTAAATTTTACTATTAATACTTAACTGGAGTGTGAATCAATGTTTTGTTTACTGCAATTTACAAACTGCCATAAAACATAAAAGGAAGGTCAAAGTACAGAAACTCTTGGACTGCTTTGTTTCACTTAATCAACACAAGATGGCACTGAGAAGCTGATATGGTATTACTGCAAACAGTAACAATAATTTTTTCAAGTATCCAGTTATGCATCTTAAAATGAACATGATTAATGCAATGTACATGTATGTGTTTTAAGGCTGAACAAGAAACATGTTTGCTGCAATCAGTCAATCTTTCTGTGCTTACCCGGATATGGCCGACTATCTGTATATTTTCCTCCACCACATATGTTCTCTGAGGCACAATTCGATCTCTTGTATCAACTAGCACAGAATAATTTGGCATTTTCTTCCAGTGCTAGAATACAAACATCGCAAAATCAAATGATCTGATGGCTAGACATTCAGCCATCGACATTCCAGCTAAGAGCATTTCATCGTAGGATATATCATCTGCGGGCTATCTACCAGCTATTTTCACAGTTTTGGATACTCTCACCAATCTTAATTTATTTAAATGTAATTTAATAACTCTTCTTACTCATGTAATGAATTTCATATTTTTACAAATTTGAATATAGCCATATTTCTTTCAGACAATAGTCTTTGAAGCCATAACAAGAATAATTGGAGAACACTGCCCATATCATCCTATGTTTAGGTATTAACTGATGAAATAGGCCAGGCAATAATCTTGCCTCTGTTAAGAAGCATGGTCAAACCATACACAGCATGAACTTAAAACCCTGTGGCTGAAATGTCATATACTGATTCAGTCAATCAACATAAAAGTTCTCAAGTCTGGTTAATTCATCATTGGTACACTTGAGAACTTGAAAACTGTTCACCTAAAACCAAGGTAAAAAACACCAATGACCAAGAAAAAACACCAAAAAGTCTGTCCCAAATTGAACATGAAAGCTCAAGTGTTGCCTAGCATCCATACAACACTAATCTTTATTTCACTTATGATGGAGAAATTGAATATTTTAAAGGCTTTAAAGAACTTAGTTTTAAAAGAATATACTCCTTACAAAGGAGAAATTTAAGCTGCCCTTTTTATGAAGTGATCAAGCTCTACCCCTGTTCATGTATAAATTTAAAGTTCATCAACTGACTAATATTTGAGCTTTCAGTTCAAGCACTTATCACCGTTTAGCAAACTCACTTCAGATGTCATTAGTGGTACGATCTCATCCTCTGACATATAGTCGTACAAGGCAAACGGCAGATCATTACTGTCAACCATGATGCTATAATGCTGGGTCCAGTAGTAAAGAAATATTTGTTATGGAAATGCCAGTTAAAGAAGACCTCTGTTTGCATGGGTGTGTTTATAAGTCCTGATATGGCTTACTAAAACTCCTTATATGGCATATAACATACTTTACCTGGCTACTCCCTGATAAGGTGTACTACACCAAAAAGTTTGGTGGCAAAATTTAATTTTTGAGGTGTTGATAGAACAAAATGGCATTTCTTCCTGATGTGGCCTACCTGAAGGTATGCCATATAAGGATGAAATGATAAACATAACACAAACACACAAAACAGACAAAACAAAGATGGGCATAAAATAATCTGGGCTTGGTCATTTTAAAATTTGTTCAAACAGATGGTAACCAGAGTCATGGTTAGTCATAATTGTATCACAATTCTGAATAAGAAAAACTTATGATTCTATAGGTACAGTGGGCCCTCCCTGATCTAATTATGAAGGTGGACTCAAATAGTTCAACTAACCAAGTTTAAAGATTTACAGGATGGTCACCATTTAATAAAAGGCCTAAAACTCAGATGACAGTTGATGTTTTTGTATATTTTATGCTCTTGTATATTTCTAGTAAACTGAGCATGGAAGTTACAGCCTAACATGACATTAAAGATTTAAACATTTAAATACAGTTGTATATTTTACCATTTTTGCACACTTTCATTTGGTCTGCCTGTGTGAGTTGCAGTTCATTTTGCTAATTAAGTGCTTTTCAGTGTTCCATGGTATCATCCAATCTTCTGCTGTCAAATGTTTGTTTTTCATGTGACTCATAACAGTCATCAGTGGAATTTTGTTAAACTAGACTGTTGTTTCAGATACCCAACACATATAAATGTATTTCCTGAATATTACTAAAATATTAAAATTTTGTGAAACTAGATTGTTCCTCAGATATCCACAACAAATAAATGTAATTCCTGGATATTCCTTTAAATAATGAATTCTGTGAAACTAGAGTTTTCTCAGATATCCACTGCAAATAAATGTATTTCCTGAACCTTCCTTAAAGAAGGTAGTTTGTTAAATGATTTAAACAGGTACATGCCTCATATCTCTCTTGTGGACTGCATTTTTTCAAAGTTCTAAACTATCCCAAAACAGGTGCAACAAAAATGGTATTTAATCAAGTAATCACTGAATATGTGAAGGACTGAAAATATGCCCAGGGCTCAAACAGTATTTTTGGACCCACTGATTTCTGGACATAAACCAGTCAAAAGTCACTGGTCCTCAAAATGTTAAAGGTGTTCCTTAAATGTTACGGACTCTCCAACAAAGCATTACAAAGTTAATTGGACAAATAGTAAAGCGAAGACACAGGAAATGGAAGTATATCAGGATTTATAGCAAAGTAGGTAAACCTGTGTGTATTGTACTGTAAATGCAATAAAAGACCATATGCAATGATTGAAGGTTATTGCTGCAACAAATGAAGATTGATAAGTAACAACAGTTTCAACTTATTAACACCACTAACAGTTGGTAAATATCACTAGTCTGAGTGGACAGGTCTTTTACATGGTCAGGATATGAGACTGTTGGAATTTTTGGATCTGGAGCTTGCCTAAGATTGAGAACACTACCTGTATTCAAATGTTATTGCTAAAAAAAATCACAACACACTTACTGGTTTATCTGGAGGATGCATTTCTTTCAACCAATAATCTGGTGCCTGCAAAATAAGTTATATATATCACCATCAATATTTTTGTTTCTACCCAAAAGCATATTCATATGAAGTAGGAGTGTGAACTCCTGGTAATATAAAATTTAATTATTAATTACAAGCAATCTCTCTTCAAAGAGTTCTCTATAAATATGGCCAATTCTCTAACAGAGATGCATGAAATAGTATAACACTGCTTTGTAAAAATGTTGCATTGCTTACATAATGGTTCCTCATATGGGAATGATCACTGATCTATTATGCAGCAAATAAAAATATCAGCATAATTCCACATGAAAACACAATTTTGATCAGACCACATTTTACCAGACCTCCCTTAGATCGGCAGGCACAGTCTGGTGGTCCCAAATAATTATGAACCCTGCATTCTATTACATATAACTTTCTTAAACAGACACATGCCCACACCTCTTTGTTCAATTATAGAGATGCCATTGTAGTTGTATGACACCTGGAAAAAACACTTTTCATTACACAAGTAAATGAAGAAAAATTTAAATAATACAGCACACAAGTGTGCCAAGGGAGGTTGCTGTACCGTAACCTACTTTAAGCAAAATAAGATTTGACTGTATGTTAAACTAACCCTAGCAGTTTCATCCCAGCCGATTATGACACCACGGTAACCCCAGCGTTTGTGTTTTATCACCTGACCTATTCTGTACTTGACCTGTGGAGGTCGGGGGCTTCTTGGTTCTGGAGATGCTGGAAAATATAAATAACCAATGAATGATATAAATAAACTGGAACAGAAATATGACCAGCTAATGGGCAAGATGTGTGTCAGTGAATGGATATGCCACACAGTGTGGACCTGTACCAAGCACAGCGTAATTTATCCAAACATCACAATCATTCAGACAAATGATTTTCAATGAGATTGTACCAGGATTTACCATGTCTGCTTAACTGCCACATACATTGCATGTTACCAGATACTTAGAATCCTCAAATTAATCAATCTGGCTCCTAATAAACTTCAGCAAATATATGTGTTATATTTTCCAGTAACATATTGATCAATATTTAGTGTAAAATACATCAAAATACATTAGAAAGGATTTACTGTGTTTTTGTAAAAAGCCACAAATGTTATATTATTTATGTACAATATGCCATCACAAGCAGTAATTCTGTTACCTCAGTTTTGTCATTCCGTAACCCATTAAATGTTTAAATATTTCAATTATTTAAATATTTCAAATATATTAACTCATACATATTTAACTGTTGTCAAGTTGTCTGTTGAAGATTCTTGGAAATATATTTTTTCCATGGCACACATCACAGAGTTTTTCATGTTCTCACATCATGTCACGAAAGTGAGACTTCTCTGAATCATTCTGTAACCATCACTAATATATTAACCAAAACTTACTTCTTAAGGCCATACCAAAATCATTTTCATGAAATCACTTCACTACCCCTGCACTACCCAAAGAGATAGTTTATGTTAAAATAGTTGATTATTTACTTTAGTATTTGATTAGTCCAAAAGCTCATTCCCCAATTTTCGTAACTCATGGCCTGTCCAGACGGTTCACTAACTAATAGGATATATCATAAAATGTTTTACAAACAGATGAAATATCATTAGATGAGTTTTCGCCAAATGGGTCGTTTTTTATTAAATGGGTCATTCAGTGGCTGAATAACGTTAACTTAAATAAGGCTGCCATCAACCTGGCATCGAATTAGACATAAATTAAAAAAATAGTGCTATCAATAAATGAGTAACAGGTTATATGCATAATCATACAAACTGCTACCAAACAAGAAAAAATACATGTGTTATCCACATACTGTTAACCAATGGGTGATGATGAGCAGAAATATCTTGTAAATTTTTCATACAGCAGAAGAATTTCATACTTACTGCCAAAATATCCATGTGGGTCCCTGTATTTAAGCACCTCTACTGCAGGTGACTCCCCCATATCAGCATGACCCGTATGTTTTGTCTGGTATGTCTTGGCCCGGGAGAGAAGTTCCATGCACCACCTGTGCCAGGCCTCCCAAGAAAAGTACTCTTCCCGAAATACAGCAGCTTTTGTGACAATTCTGTAAAAACACAAGAACTTGAGTGTCAAGGTGATCTCTTAGAGCAGCACCCTGGGCAAACAAAGCCAAAATCTGAAACCAGCTCAAATGCTGAGTAACTGGGAATCACCTGGAAAATTTACACCACCTTATGAAAACTTCAAAAGAACAAGAAATCTGCATTCTAAGGAACACGAGCATCCAGCATATGGCCGGTCCTTAATGTGAGATGTTCCAAAAATGTGTTTGCATTCTCTTATGCGGCCCATAATGGTACTCCCAAGTTCATTTATGCGGAAGTTTCTCCCTTCCATGTTAGCATTTACTTATTTAGCCCATATTCCAAGGTACATCCAGGCATAAGTGACGGTACATTTGTGAATATTCCTGGAAGTCCTTTTCTTTTTTTCTGGACCCTGATCATAAGGCCAGATCCACACCAAAATCTAACTGATTCTTCCTTGGCCCATTACCCTAAATTTCATGTGGTTCCTATCATGATTACACGAGTTACGTTGTGAACAAACACACATACATACACACACATGAATATTAACGCCTGACCCCCGGAAATGCCAGGTAGTTTTCACAGGGGTCTGGTACTCTCCCATTAGATCACTTGCTCCGTAAATAGAATATTTCCATAAAAATAGAAATAACACTGGTAACCTATGATGACAAAAAGTTGTTTGCATACAGTGTCATAGACTGGTAGCACACTCCCACTCCTCTGGGCCAATCGTTTTTTCACCTAAGAAAAATAGATTAACAACCTGGAATAAACAAGCATACAGGGTCTGGTGGAATTCTGTGGGGGCCAGCAATTTTTTTGGGTGTGGACCCTGTTTCAGGTGAATAAAAATTTAACTTTGTGCCCTGCATACACGCCTGGCTGAGGTAATTAAACCATTCAGGAGGCCCCTTGCATTGAGTATTTCCAAGACTAGCTGTCTTCAGGGACAAACATTTCCTGACCTATGAGAAGTTGACGGTTTCATCACCTGCCCATGATATATATTTAGTCAAGTGGCTTTATAACATGATAGGATTGTTTTAACTTTAAAATGGAGCTTTGTTATCATTTTTATGGACATTGTAACATTAAAACTTGTGTCCCATTGTACAAGTTCATTGTACAACATATTGGCAAAGGTAAGTGCTTTTTACCTCGTTTGTATCTTTGGTCCAAGAATACACAGGCTTTATTATATACTAGTATGATAATGCTTACAGCCACAAATTGATATTTGCTGTGAGTATGTATTTGTAGTGACACGGCAATGTGTTCTAATACTGTACTATTATGGTATATGTACACATTTATACTGAGAATAATGCTTACTGGCTTAAAATAACCCCGCTGCAAATTGTATAATTAATTTAAGGTTCTCGGACCAGCTAGTGTATGGGTATAGTAAATTATGTACAGATGGAAAGAGAGAGCCACTTTCATTGCCTTTCTGAATCTAGGGGCTTTTCAAGTGATATTTGCAGTCTCTGGGGTCTTTCCCAAAAGTTCATTATTAACAAACAAAATTCATTCAATCATTGTGTATTCTACTACCTACTGGCTGCTAGCAGTATACAATATATAGCAAGAAAGGATTTAAATGTTTTACTTCTATCAGGGATTCACCCTAGGTATCTTTATAGTGATAACAGCGTGCATTTCACAGTTACGTCTATCGGTACACCGGATCACATTTTAATTTTCTATAACTCGTGATCAGATTACCTTCAGTAGTCGGACAAAAGTAGGAAAATATAAGGAAAAAGTAGGACTGAAACCATACTTGCAAAATCATTAATTTTCAAGCTCATTTTGAATAAATGAAAATAAAATGCATATAGACACAGGACTTCTTCAGCAAAACCATCCTTGCACACAGACTTGGTATCATCAGTTCACCTCTTTTATACATTGTTATGGTTCTGTGTGCGAGTAAACAGTCTATATGTGTCTGTTTACCATAACAAGATTGCATGACCAGAGGTCTGATATTGCCCACATGCAACAAATACAAGATTGGAAGTAAGATGAAAGAAGCAACACAGAAGAAACACCAACTGGATGCTTGAAAAATCTTGATATATGTGAAACTGCAAGATATGGCCCCACAGTAGGTCTGCACTCGAGTTCATGTCTTGTACCACTTTTTTGCACCAAGAGCAAGTTTTTTTCCGCTTATAGACAGGTTCAAGCAAATGGTTTGAAGAAGGAATATTGTCAGATGCCATAATTTTACGGAGAAAACACTATTTTGTGAATTTAACATACCTGGTATGTGAATAGGTCCCTTTAAAGTTTAAAATTACATAAGCAAACTTATATATATAGCTTAAACAGCATTTCATTACACTTTAAACTTGCATGTTACAAAGCAATATAAAAGTATATAAAAAGAAGGAAAAAGAAGGAAAAGTAGGACTGCTGGGCAGCCTGATTTCTCATGATTGCTACAACAGTCTCCACTGAATCAAAGTTTCATTTCAAATATGACAAAAAAAAGACTTGAGCAAGACTGGCACTTCCCCCTGAAATACCAGTGTACTCACTTTTTGAGTGCATAGCTTCTTTGTGCTTGAGTGGTTTCCATATACCGTGATATGAAGAACTGCATTGGGATGGCCATTAACAGCACTCCCAGCTGTAACGCTGCACGCCGATCAAGTGGCATCTCCTGTCACCCCTGATGTTACCTAGAAACCAAGTAACAGAGGGAAGATCAATAAAATGGTATTCTGAAACGCATGATAAAATTTTATTAAAAAAAATTCCTACAAACTTGTAGAGTCAAACCTGCCTAATGTGACCACACTTGGGACTGGTGTAAAGAGGTCTTAATAACACAGGCTCTAGACATAATTCAGGAAATGCACAAACCTAGATGGCATAATGATGACGGACATGTGTCATATTACACTTACTCTATGAATATCAATTATTAATTTGTAATAAGGAAAGGGTCTTGTTGCTTATAAAATAAAATAGCACACACTTGATAAAACTGTTATTTTAAATATCTCTTTTTGTATTCAATGAACATGTACATATACATACATATGACTGCAAACAATAATCTGAAAGGACAAGGTCCAAGGTCAAGGTTGGATATGAGCTACTAGATTTATGAATATTCTTTTGGGAGTTCTTATTCAAATTAAAACATGTGAAAAACATATAACCAATTGCAACCAATGAAGTTTTGAAAGTCTGTTGAATATTCCTATTCAAATTAAAACAAGTGAAAAACGTAAAAACCAACTGCAAATTTTGCAACCATGGAAGTTTTGAATGTTTGTGGAATATATGTCAATTAACTACTGGATATAAATTACGATGGACTTTCAATCCAGTAAAAGCTTATGACACACAGTGGAAGTTGGACACTGCCTTAGGATTGAAAAAAAATATTTTAGGTGTTTTAGCAGATGGATGAACATGAACAGATCAAAGACAAACTTCATCTGGGGATCAAAGATCAAAGATATGATACCTATTCATTTAAGGATTAATTAAGGTTGGCCTTGCATGCCCTAATCAAAGTCATCGCCCTGGTGCTGGCAAACCAACAAACTGGCACAAATAGTGAAGGCTTTAGGCAGGTTAATTTGTCAAATTGGTCAGGAAAAGCTGCCTGTAAATAGCCAGATTGTCACATTATACTTAATATGACTGTTTATTTCAAGGGACTGATTATCAATGCCCAAAACAGCCTGTTGCCCGCACTTTACAGGTGGTCACATGGACAGGTTAGATTCTAATGATTAACTAGAAATATGCATCCCACTAATGCAGGCCTCAGCCATGTGAGTAGTCTTTCATGTGGGTTATTCTGCAACCCATGTTTTCATTCACTTATTTCCCAGTTTCATTGGTGCCTATGTTCCCTTAATAAGTGTTTGCATTCATTTAATTGGCCCATATATCATACTGCCCATATATTCCCATGTTCAATCAGCATATGTGACTGCACATTTGTGAATATTCCTTGAAGTCCTTCCTGGGTCCGGATCATGAACCAGACCCATGCCAAAATCTGATTCTTCATAGACGGTAAGACCCATTACCGAGGTGTCCTGAAACTTTTATCTGATTCTGTTTATCCCTGCATGAGTTGTGTTGAGAACAAACACACACATGAACTGCAATGAACGCATTCCCTCTTGGCAGAGGCAATAGAGACCAGAGAAAACAAATAATTCATATTTTACAAAATCATCCCAAATAAAATACAATTATATCAAAGTAAATCACATACATAATTGAATATTCAAGTACTGAAGGTTGTTCCTTTTCAATGCATAAAGCAATTAAGCCTGGTGAAACAGACAGGATTGAAAGCCTCAGTACATAATCAAACATGCTGTACGGATTTGGCCACCCATAATAAGCAGTTTCCAACTTCTACCGCAAGGCAGCTTGCAAAGGGAAGGATCGCTTTGGTAATAGAATGAGTGTTTATCTTAATTAATTCAAGTTTTCTCATTGAGACGTTGTATTTAATGAAGCTGTTAATAGTTATTGACATAAAATGACCAGTAAAAGATCATTATTTGCGAACAATATTAAGGAATTCGACCCTTGTCAATGACTTCCCTTTATGTCAGAGTTTGAATGTTGGCACGAATAAGCTTTGATTCACTAATCAAAAACAGCCAATTTCTGTAAAATTCTTGGATAAAGTATATATCATTGCATTCTAGAAGTGTTTTTCTTCACACTAGTATATATTGATAGGTTAACCGGTGAAGAATAGTTAATTTTTTTATATATGTTTTATATGGCTTGTCATCTGTTTTTCAATTGTTTATTGTGCAGGATACTAGTCTAGTCCTGCCTTATATTACTCTCATGCAATATGACAGCTGGTGATATGCTCAAGTCCATGAGTGATGTCATTTGTCCTTATCTCCTATTGGTTCCCTACAGATCATGCCATATTCATGAGATATTCATGTGATAAGCAAACCCATGCAGCCTCCATAGGAAAGTTTTGTATGTGCAGTATTTACACGAAGATCATCTTAGACACTAAAGATTATACAATATTACAAGTCATCTAAATGGAATATATCTTTTTTTTTCCTTGATTAATACTCAGACACTGGCCCACATTTCCATTAACAGAAGTACCTGTCATGAGGGGACACCTGTGGGACATAGTGAAAGTGTCCCTATAATGCAGATGTCCCTTCAAGAAAGGTGGGGACTTTTGTAGGGAATTATGTGGGTAGGGCTAATGATTACTTTACAGAGATAGGTTGGACAACTGGAATAAAAATGAACCCAAACACCTGCAGTTATAGTAAATAAAATGTTTATATCTTAATAATATATGAAAATATATAAGCATCTAGCTCCAAAAGCAGGTATCGCATGTTCAAAATTTTGGAGCTGGATGCAAAATAAGATATCACACTTTCATTCATCTGATTACAGGTGTTTGTTCTTTGCCAACCCTGGTGGTGGAACCCAGACACTTTGCTGTACAGAGCAGCAGTAAAATTAAAGGAGATCTGGGATGACTACATTGGGACACTGGTCTAGATTATGTTAAGTGCTTTCTGAAAAAATACCATTCTATCATATTCAAAATTAGGCTACTAAAATTTGACCCAGATAAATTAATTCCCTATTTCCCAACCCACATCTGTGTCTCCATATCCATGTTTCAAGGTGGAACAAAAGTGGCTGCTTCAGTGAAACTGTGCATTGTTCAGGAATGGTAAAGCCAATATAACTGGTTGAAATCAAACTGATGTATATATCACCAATGAAAGCAGCTAGAGTAAGGATGCAAAATGTTTTGAATATTATGACCAGCCTAAGATGACTTTGGTCAGCTAGTGACCACTAAATAATCAAACTTTCTTGGCTTTTAATTTTTTAACCATTTTTTACAAGTTTTTCTTTTTCTAAAATATATCAATGCAAATTTCAAACAAATGAAAAATATTTAATTTCCTGTCAAATTTACTTGCTGTTTGTCATACACAGTGATACAAGACAGTGGTTACAGTTGTCTATTATGTATATATACATGTATATCATATAACCCCCTTAGGATTTACACTACTTCATATATAAATTAGAAGCAGCATTATTGGTAGTCTGTTGTTTATTCAGCTATTCATCCAATAAGATTACATGATAAGATGTTCCTATGCACTGATGCATAGTGGCTGACCAGTTTTTGTGTTGTAATTATTATTATTCATCATTTACAGTGATACTACTCTATAGCAGACAGTCACAGGACCAGATGAACAAAAATACTGCCCAAATCAGGATGACAGTTCCACTTCAGTTACTTCTCATCAAAAACCTATTTTCATTTAACCTCTGCTTTTTATGACAAGGTTTTCTGGGTAAGAACACTGTGGTCCGCACAGACTGACTGATGATATACTGTGGTTGGCTTTGAATTTACAGGGCTCAATTTTTGCGCTCAGGCAATTTTTCATAATTTCACAGGGTTTAATTATCGCGATAGGGCATATAGTAATAATTTGATATACACGACAAAAATGTTATCAATTCTCTATTACACAAAGTTATTACCGTAAAAGTCGTTGCAGAAGTCGCATCCTTATTACAAGTCGCATACTGACTTTAAGGATTCCTCCGGAGAAAAGATGTTCAAGTTTTGTTTCAGGAAAAGTCCATAATATAGGTCGCACCCAGACTTCAGAGGCGTCCCAACCACCTGATACTTATGGAATTTAAGTATCATTCCTTGTGGTGCAAGATTACAACCAACGTCCCCGTAGTACTAATGTGGTTTATTAACTAGTAAACCATTTAAACATAAAACTAATTGGACAGCTTTAATACGATGCTTATATTTAAGGAATAACAAGAAAATCATTACATATAAAGTCGGGGTTTGATTGTCAGGTAAGATTTGTACGTTAAAGATCGTCAAAGGTATGGAGGATTCATTACACTATGATCAGTTTGCGCACGCGTGACCAGTCTCAAACCGATGCATTGGGCATATTTTTAACTAAAGATTATTGAAGGATGGAAAGAATAATTTAGTTTGAATTTATTCATCTAATTTCTTAAATGGGCTCTCAAACTGAATTAAGTAGCCCTTGAATTAATTGTTACAACTTACCATCAAGGCGCGGTACATGCACGGTATCATTTAAATCACTGAAATATGTCAGTCAACAAGGGGATAATGAACGCTTTAAAGACAGGTCAGTTAAATAAAAAAATAAACATAATTGAATTTACGGGTATTATATTTACTGAGACTAATGATTTTATTCTGTGATAATATCTGGAAAGTCCAATTTCCATCGTTATCATTGAATATATTCAAATGGCTTAGATGTATGGCAGACTCGGCCGTATTGAATCAAATCCGTCAGGACACCAAACGATGCCGGTTCCCGTGGAATTTAGGTACGTATGTGGCAATTTCAGAAAATAAAATATATACTTGTATGGTGTTTTTTATTTCATTGTATTTATTAATGTGTCTTTATTAAAAAAAATCACGAATACGTCAACGCACGATTGACCGTAACGCGTAATGCATGCGTGCCGCTATATTGTTGCCCGGGCATACGATCGTCATGAGAGAGACACAGGTAAATCACGAAGCAAATCGTATATTTGCAGCTAACGTGAAACGTTATAACATTATATTATAACATTATCCAATACGCTTGAAAACCACGAGATGGTGACGGTGATCTGATGGTTCTTAAAATGGGAGTTTTATAACTGTGGTTATCAGTCACGGAAGGCTTAGTTGACCTGGGGATGTAAAGGTCATTGAACGGGTGACCCGGGGCTTGAACTTCCGCTACACGGCTTCTAGGGCACCTGGTACCAAGCGATCAACCGGGCAGGCAATAAAATTCACGTGTATGTAGTGGATCAAGCTTGAATGAGACGCAACTTTACATGTATAAACGGATATGGAACCGCGAGTTTTTCATAATGGCATGCATACTCATAAAGATTAAACGGAAAGAATATTACATCAGAGAGCGGCAGACTGGCATATGCGTCAAATTGACTTATGATATAACAGTACCGCAGATTAGGAAGTGTCACTTGAATTGCGACTTGTCAGAACGGGTAGGCCTTGAACTGAGCAAATTTCATGTTAATAAAATCAAACTTCCGTCAGTTCACAAAATATGAGGCAGGTTTTCATTAGAGATGGTTAAAGGTGTAAATTATTGGGGATAGACGTGTCACAAAGCACTGGTTAAAGGTATCGCATATTATCGCTCAACTGACGTCGTTCCATATACCGGGAAAGCTGACTGAGACGGGATAAGTACGTATTATAAGTCGCACCCCGACTTTTCTAGAAAATTCTTGTTTTTAGAATTCAATTTCCTAGTACAAGTCGCGACTTCTGCAACGACTTTTACGGTAGTATCTGCTTATCGCCTCATTAACCATGCTCACAGCCCATGACTGTTTTTGGTAAGCTAATTAACGGTGGTTTCCCGGCTCAGGTTAATTACCAGAAGGCCCTCCCCACAGTTCACCTGTCAGTGCAGGTGTGATAAATAATAATGCTTTGGTCAAGAAACCGTGTTATTCATTACAGGAAAACTGGCCCCGTCTTGTTTAAACAGGCTCCCTATGTTGAGGGTATTTTTACTTGGAATGATTACAAATTGATGCTCATGTTTTGCTCAAATTACAAATACCGTCACTGCCGGGACCTGGCGATGCCGCTTCAAAGGGGCACTGGTTTCATAGCTTGGCCATTACATATCAATATAAATAGGGCCCTACACGTTACCTTGATCATATCAAGTTTGGATTACGTTAATGAAACATCGTTCCATGGATATTACATGTTTGTTATGGAGGGGGCCATCCCTGGAGCGGCCGCGCACGGAAGGTCTGCCTGACCCCCGCGAGTGTGAATGTTAAAAGAGGGCAGAGTTGTTCCAAGTGGCGAATGATCAGCTCGACCAACAGCTGACAAAGCGTTACAAGCGGGAAGAATACAAGCACCTCGACGAAGACAAACGGCTTGCGATCGCAAAGTCTGCCCCATACATTTTAGTTGCATGATAATAAATAATAAATAAATACATTTCATTTAAAGCTAGAACATGGTCACGTCACATGCCAAGATCAACATGATCATCATTTGGATTACATTTATTTTCCACTAATGCCCAAGATTGCCAACTGGTGACGACTACAGAAACTATTTTTCCCATGACAGCAAGGTTTAAATCTGCCTGGTTTTAATTTCACAGTATTGCCCTGACCGCGAATATAGCAAATTTTAAACCACTGCGATTATTAGGCCAACCACAGTATTAAAGGGGCCTAATCACCTATAAAGCATGTTGAATTAGCATGAAAAATATTGTCTTCCCTTTGAAATAAATTGGTACCTGCCATAATTATTCTCTGAAACCATTGGCTTACTCCTGTACACAAGTATTAACAAGGGACCCATGGGTCATGGTGCTCAGCTGTTATATAAGATAAAAATATGATTTGGAAATAAGGCATATGCTGGTTTTGTGTGGTAATAAATATAAGCTGTATTATGAGTTGTTGGTGTTTAGCTTATGTATGATTTTGATAGTATCTTTGGAGACAGGGAAGAGGACTGATTTCATTTATTTTATTAACAAATGGAGTGCTACTGTCACACAGATTTTGACTTGGCCATATAACTTATAAGCAGCACATATAACATAAGAGTTTATCTATTTATTTAAATTTAATAACAAATATTGTTCCAAATATAATTTTTATTAAAAATAATAAGAGAATCATATGATTTTTTAAAATAAAATATAACTGAAATGATTATTGAAATAATATTATAAAATATATTCATGAATGCATTCATGAATACATTTTGAAAGTATCTGCACTGGTATTCAAATACTTTCATTTTTACCTGAATTCCCATTCTTATGCAATAAATTTTTTTAATGCAGTACAGATTCATATTCATGTTCGTATTCAAATACATTTGCAAAGCATTCACACCATGTCTAGTAATTATTCAGTTTTAGCCAAACAAAGATGTTGAAAATCCAGAATACACAAAATTCACAAATTTAAATAATGATCATAAGTACCTGGTTTTACGGATTTTATTTATATTAAAAAAATAAATGTAATATATTCACTTTGGACTACTTTCACATCAATCTACACACTAGACACAGTAGGAATCTAGATTAATATTATCAACTGCATCTTTGTCTATCATTAATTTCCTTCATATGATCCCTAATGATTAGTAATGAATAATATGATTTATTTTTTTATCATTAAAATTTTACTGAAAAATACCATAGGTGACTGCATGGTGTTATTTGGAATATCAATGACACTGACATTCTATCCATTCATACAAGATTCTTACATCATCAGTAACTGCAAGTTAATTTTCTGTTACTCATAAACTAACAAATTCCTTTTCTATTAATTTTTCTGTAATTTGTTATAAAAAAACAATACAAAATTATTAATTTATTGTTTATTGTTATGTTGTTTTTCAAAACAACTACTAGATGAGTTTGGTTGAACACCTGGATCAACTGTGGCTGGGCATTAGCTGCCTAGCTGCCCCAGTGTATGCTTCGCTCAAGCATGCATAATCTGATGAAAGGTCAACATGGTAACATACAGGTGACTGAAGAGGGGCTGGATTAAGCCTGGGTCTGACATGGTCTCATATAAACATTAATAAAAGCTACAATATTTGGCCAATTTCATTCAGCTTTCTAAACTACAAATATGAAATCCTTATGTGTGCATGATATGACAATTATATCAACAGTGCTCTCAGGAAACAAATGTGCCATGGTCAAAATTGGGCAAAATTTAAGGTACTAATTTTATATTAATACTAATAACTTATAAAATTTGAAAAATTCAGAACTAATTTTTGGTATTCAATTGAATCTTGATTAAATAATGTTACATCCCTGACAAAAAATCTCTAGCTTCAGCAATCCTCTTGTTAAGGGAGTAAATTATACATTTCTTGATTTTTTAAAAAGTGCATTATGTTTGGGCCCATAACTTAAAACAATTACGCAACACTGACATCATTTCTGGCATGTGCATAGCGAATGTATAGAAAATAATGTATATTATATATGATCAAAGTCAGATCAGTGGTTTTGATATTAGGCAGTCTTACAGTGTAACAATGGGTTTTTAATGGAAAAATAAAGTTTTTCATTTATATTTCGACGGAATTAAGTCCTAGTGATAAATTCTTGGCATGGTAGGCGATTTTGGAGACATCTAACTGTATGCTAAATTTTAGGAACTTAGAGCTGAAGCTGGGGAGCTGAGCTCTAGCAAACTGCATAACACTAGCTTGATGTAAACTTGATGTGACATGGTGATTGAAAACTTGAATAAAATCTACAGTTTTTGATCAACTGGTTTCAAATTTTTGGTGTTAACAGACAAAATGCTAACAAAAACATGCTGTGAAAATTAAATCCACAGTACTTACAGGAAAAAAACATGCCATGGTCAAACTTGGGCAAAATTTAAGGTACCAATTTTATATTTTTGCCAATATTTAAAACATTTAACAGATTTTGATCTAATTTTTGGTATACAATTAAATTTTGATCAATTAAAGTTGTATTACTGGAAAAAAGTCCCTATCTTTAACACTTTTGGTCTTAAGTGACCAAATATCTTTCCTGATTTTTTTACAGAGTCCATTATGTTTTGGCCTATAACTTTTTTTAAATTAAATAATACTGACTTAATTTCTGGCATGTACATAGGAACTATATAGAGGAATATATATGGTAAATATGAAGAAAACCAGATGAGTGGTTTTGATATTAGGCTGTCCTGAAGTGCAAAAATAGATTTCTAATAAAAAATTGAGGTTTTTCCTTAATACCTCGAAGGAACGAAGTCCTATTGACCCAATTTTCGGCATGGTAGGAGATTTTTGGGAGATCTAACTGTATGGCAAATTTCAGATTCGTAGGTCCATTGGTGTCGAAACGTGCCAGTCTTATGGACGGACAGACGGACGACGGACAATGGACCACGACTATAGCCCAGTTGACTTATAGTGAGCTGAGCTAATAAAAAATTGAGGTTTTCCTTAATTTTTCAAAGGGACAAAGTCGCAATGATCCAGGTTTTAGCTTGGTAGGATATCTTGGACAATGAACCACGACTATAGCTCAGGTGACTTATAGTCAGCTGAGATAAAAACATTGGACCAGGTGTGATAACAGGTGTCAACATAAACACAGCACGTGGGACTGTGTGCACCACCTAAGCCAAAACATGTCAATCAGGAGATGCCCTGACTTGGCCCTAAAAATGTAATACATTTTCCCTCTGGCTGAAACATTGCATGTTATCTGTCGGGCATGCGTCAAAACAGACCTCTGGCCATGGGGCCTTATTATTATAAACAGACATATGTGGACTGTGGTCAAACAAACATGCAAAACCATAACAAGGTGTTAAAAAGCTCAAAGGGAGGTACTGAGCCCGTATAATGGGACTATTTTGCCAGGACACTTTTGTATCAAACAAATGTGAACTGAAAGTGTGAAAGAATTAGTATAATATTGGTCCTGATTCTGTCCCCTTAAGCCCTCCGAGAGCTCCAGTTAGAAGGGTCTTAGACCTGTTCCCTGAGCACTCCCTAGGCCATCGCAAGGTGTGTTTTTGATTGGAGTCAAAGACACAGATGCCATCGTGCTCAAGCCAAGCAGAGAGTCATTTCAGTCACTAGAGTGCCCAGGGGGAGCCAGTAAGAGAAGGTGAGGAGACCAGAGAGCAGCAGCACCAACAGGTACAACGCAGAAGCCCAAGCATCCATTGACAGGCAAAGCAGCCCAAACCATGCCTGCCAAGTATCCCCTGCTATGACACTCTGTGTTAACATCGCCAATATCATAACCAGCAAAGTGCGCAGAGAGCAAATAATTGTAAGGAAAGCATGGTATTCCATTTTGCGTCAAACCCAAAGTTTAAACATGCGACACCATTCCTTGTTGGTCTGAGAACACCGTTTCTGGCACAGGGCCAAGAGTCAAATCAATGAGAGCTAGGTCCAGGCATACACATTAGTGAGGGGTCCACTGTCCTAAGTAGTGGGGTGTCCCCCCTACAGGGGTTCTTAAAGTAGTAAACATGATTGGTTGTCCTATGGCATGTCTGTCACACTATTGTCTGCAGGCTGTCTGCATCCTGATGATTCACTGTGTACTGGTCTGGTTGGCAGACTGCACTGCCTACCAGACCATGCAGTGAACAGATTTAAACATTTAACAGATTTTGATCTAATTTTTGGTATACAATTAAATTTTGATCAATTAAAGTTGTATTACTGGAAAAAAGTCCCTATCTTTAACACTTTTGGTCTTAAGTGACCAAATATCTTTCCTGATTTTTTTACAGAGTCCATTATGTTTTGGCCTATAACTTTTTTTAAATTAAATAATACTGACTTAATTTCTGGCATGTACATAGGAACTATATAGAGGAATATATATGGTAAATATGAAGAAAACCAGATGAGTGGTTTTGATATTAGGCTGTCCTGAAGTGCAAAAATAGATTTCTAATAAAAAATTGAGGTTTTTCCTTAATACCTCGAAGGAACGAAGTCCTATTGACCCAATTTTCGGCATGGTAGGAGATTTTTGGGAGATCTAACTGTATGGCAAATTTCAGATTCGTAGGTCCATTGGTGTCGAAACGTGCCAGTCTTATGGACGGACATCCGGACAGACGGACGACGGACAATGGACCACGACTATAGCCCAGATGACTTATAGTGAGCTGAGCTAATAAAAAATTGAGGTTTTCCTTAATTTTTCAAAGGGACAAAGTCGCAATGATCCAGGTTTTAGCTTGGTAGGATATCTTGGACAATGAACCACGACTATAGCTCAGGTGACTTATAGTCAGCTGAGATAAAAACATTGGACCAGGTGTGATAACAGGTGTCAACATAAACACAGCACGTGGGACTGTGTGCACCACCTAAGCCAAAACATGTCAATCAGGAGATGCCCTGACTTGGCCCTAAAAATGTAATACATTTTCCCTCTGGCTGAAACATTGCATGTTATCTGTCGGGCATGCGTCAAAACAGACCTCTGGCCATGGGGCCTTATTATTATAAACAGACATATGTGGACTGTGGTCAAACAAACATGCAAAACCATAACAAGGTGTTAAAAAGCTCAAAGGGAGGTACTGAGCCCGTATAATGGGACTATTTTGCCAGGACACTTTTGTATCAAACAAATGTGAACTGAAAGTGTGAAAGAATTAGTATAATATTGGTCCTGATTCTGTCCCCTTAAGCCCTCCGAGAGCTCCAGTTAGAAGGGTCTTAGACCTGTTCCCTGAGCACTCCCTAGGCCATCGCAAGGTGTGTTTTTGATTGGAGTCAAAGACACAGATGCCATCGTGCTCAAGCCAAGCAGAGAGTCATTTCAGTCACTAGAGTGCCCAGGGGGAGCCAGTAAGAGAAGGTGAGGAGACCAGAGAGCAGCAGCACCAACAGGTACAACGCAGAAGCCCAAGCATCCATTGACAGGCAAAGCAGCCCAAACAATGCCTGCCAAGTATCCCCTGCTATGACACTCTGTGTTAACATCGCCAATATCATAACCAGCAAAGTGCGCAGAGAGCAAATAATTGTAAGGAAAGCATGGTATTCCATTTTGCGTCAAACCCAAAGTTTAAACATGCGACACCATTCCTTGTTGGTCTGAGAACACCGTTTCTGGCACAGGGCCAAGAGTCAAATCAATGAGAGCTAGGTCCAGGCATACACATTAGTGAGGGGTCCACTGTCCTAAGTAGTGGGGTGTCCCCCCTACAGGGGTTCTTAAAGTAGTAAACATGATTGGTTGTCCTATGGCATGTCTGTCACACTATTGTCTGCAGGCTGTCTGCATCCTGATGATTCACTGTGTACTGGTCTGGTTGGCAGACTGCACTGCCTACCAGACCATGCAGTGAAGTTTTAGATCATGCTGGACAAAGTGCCATCCCACTGACACAACTTCCTAAGAACTGGCAGTAGTTAGAGATGGTGCAAGTGTATAACTCATCTGTGTGAATGATCTAAAATAAACTGATAGCTGGATCTGTCACATTTTATCAAAAAATCATCAACCTAACATGATAGTATTAAAGCATGAAGACGTGATCTGGACTTCATTGTATAATACTTAATAGTAAATACTGCATGTAGCATGATCTGACACTAATTGTGGATAAAAGTTAGTTGCAATTCTAAAATGTTCCTTTGCTTCTAGAAACAACACACAACTTAATCAAATGCATTATTCCTACCTCATCACAGCGATTGGTAAGGGAATTGCTGACTGAGAGCGCGCACCCAAATAAACTGAACCTGTGACAGTTGTGTGGTTCATTGGTTTCTTACCACGACAAATCGTGAAGCGCCACGAACTTCAATAATAAACCATGCCGGAAAACGACCTCAAATGACCATTTTACGACATATTCTTTTTGCACTATTAGTCTTGTTCTTTAACAGTTTTAATGTATACAAACGGGATAATGTGACTTATATTACTGAAATTCCTATTTTTTATACAAATACTGACATATAAGATGTTGTAAAATTGCTAACCACAAAATATAACAGAAATAATTTTTTAGATATACCAGTTTGCAGAATATATCACGCTCCAACCAAGTACACACTTCAGGCGCAAAGCACGAATAACATGAGCTATTGTGTGGAGATTGAGAATATATTCCTTCTTTGCTACCCAAATAGAGTGCTTACAACTTAGACTTGTTCCCCGCTGGGACATACGTAGGTAGCGAGAACTCTTTCAGGCTCTCTGTTCTTAGATTCTGACCGGACGCGCGAATTTCAGATTGTATATGACCATCAGGATCAAAGCAGCTACTTGCCCTTGTAACTGTCACTGACTTTTGCCGGTTATCTCAAACCAACCAGCCAGTTGCTTAATTTAGCACTGCGGCGACTGCGCTGATTGCTGACGCACATAGCCTATATATAGTCTAAAATTTATAAGCTATAGCGTATGACAATTTCTAATACAAATGATAATATAATAATGAAATAATAAAATAAATAAATTTTACAAAACCATTCAAAATTTGACACTCCCTTTTGGCAATCTCCAAACACATCCTCATATTAAAGTGGCCTATAGGCCTAATCACTTAATTATAATTAAGCATGTTGAATTAATACGAATAGTTGCGTCTTCTCTTTGAAATATGCCTAAAGTGGTGTAGGATTTTTCCCGCAGATAATAGAAAACAACACAGAATTTTAGGTTTAAATTACCAAGTTGCCGAAATATCGGCCTGTCCTTTATATTATACTGCCAGTCTGATATTTACACGTGATAAACAGGGAGCTAGAAGGGTCGCGGCAGGCTACTGATTAACTTCCCCTTATGTCGATTATCCTTTAAATAGCTCCTTAACACGTCTTAATGACTAAACCTAGTGCTGACCAGAGTGGCCCACGTCTGCATCATTCAAGTGCACCCAGAAGAGTGGTGCATGAGGCATCAACGTTCCCGGCTATAGGCCAGCCTATACTTTACAATAGGGATGGACTAGCTATAATGGGCCGGTCCAAATACTGATAGCTGACGGGTAGTAGGCCTGACGTCTTACAGTGGTACCTGCCAAAATATTGCAGGGGTGGATCCAGAATTTAGGAAGAGGGTGTGTCCAAGCCTGGAGCACTTATGAAAAACCCTAAGAAAGGTCCACATGTCCGAAAAAGGGGGTCCAGGCCGCGAAAAAAATGGTCTGAACCCCTTAAAAAAAGGTTGCCACGGCTGGAAAGGGGGGAGGGGAGTCCGGATCGACCCCCTGGATCAGCTTCTGTATTGCCTTCAAATCGTTGGCTTTCTCCTGTTCACGAGTGTAAGAAATGGACTGGGTCCGATTACTGGCTTGAGACACCATGCACGCATTGCCGGCTGAAACATCGCGTGTTGCGGTGCACGGGTCAGGACCCGATAGACGGGCTCACACTGTGTGTGTCATTTTTGTTGAGGCCATTTGACCTATCGTACTTTATATCTGTTGCGAGAGGTTCTACAATGATTTTAACTTCCGCCCATAGACCGTAATGACCAGCCAGCGGAGATATATATCAGCGGACATGAAGGTCCTTATATATGTATGGAATAGTTTAGACTATAGTCCTTCTTTTTAGGATCAGCACGGGAAAGACATGTGGCCGAGACTTTTAAAACCACGCCGTTAGCTTCATTCTAACCACACTCACCTGATGATCGGGTCGCATCCCGTGAAACAGACTGTTGTGAATTTACAGTGTTGTTTTTCTTCAGAGTTATATATAAATATAAATTCAAGTAAAAAATTAAATGTATAATATATGCTTATAAGATACTCCCTCCATAAAACGTTCCAAAATACCGGTACATTAAACGGACCTTTATATTTTTTTATGATTCGGAACTGTTAAAGAATGTTAAGCGAATTTAGCAATTTACACCATACCGATGTGAACAGAGGGGGTTATTAATATAGACACCTTATTCTGCAGGCATAGGCTATTTATACTATCTATAGGCCTATAACACGTGGGTTTGGCGGGAAAACCACCTGAAATGGCTGAGGCTCTATACTATAACTATAGATCTAAATGTAGGCCACTTAGTATCATATTCAGTTTAAAATAACTGCAGGGGGGACTTGGCGTTTCGGCATGAGATCTCAAATTCAAACAAGTTTAATGGATTTTGTTCTTTTCAACGGGAATTAAAATCTACCTGGCCTTGGGTCCGGCTCCTCTTGCATGGAGTTTAAACAAAAATCACACAAACACACACACATATATATATAATTATATATATATATACAATAATGCAGAAACGTCAGATTTACACACACTGACACACAAACACACATCTGTTTGCTAAAATTACATTTCCGTTAAGTCGAATACAAAAGGCACCATGGAATCTGACAATTTAAGCGTTGTATATTTTTTTACGGACGTGTGCACCGAGCAGGCGGGACTGCATGGATCCAGGCCACCGTAGAGCAGGCTCTCCCTAAGAGCAGGGAACCAATCTAAATACGGTTACCGAAGTATTTGGGATAACCAAGACTTTATGACCTCCACCTCGTCTCCTCAAAAGAGAACCGGTAGACACAAAACGTGTGTATCAGTGCAACCTGAAAAGTTTTTGTGCAGCGATAACCTGGGCGTTTAAAGTTTAACAGCAGTCCATGCCACGTTCACTGTCGATCAATCATTACACAGTCACTTGGTGACTTCCCTCCGATGTCCCGTGTGAGTATTTGAAGCTAAACCAACACTGGCAGTTCATCTGCCGCTTTCAATGCAGAAGTTTTCATGTCTACCCAGTTAAAACTGTCATTATGAAGTCATGTCCCTGCCACTCACTCATTCTAATAATTAAAGAGGTGCAACTTCGGAATCCAGGCTACATGAAAAACAGCCCAAAAATATGAGATAAATTGTATACTCAGATTACGTCAAGAATACTAGGATCATCTATACCTATTTCCTTACAGGTTATCATTCATTGTCTTGTTATGCTTAACAATAGCCTAAACTGCATGTACTTGCCGTCATATTCACCATCACACCAAGCCATTATATTAACTCAATCCATGGTTGCAAGTACTACCTCCAACAAACACGAACAGTACTATCCCCTGTTAAACAAATTTTTCCAGTGTCATATAAATCATTTCTCCATCTCTATTCACCAAACTCATTTACTGTCACATATTTCAATCATTATTCTTTCACCTTTACCTCTTGGCAACACATGAGTATCTGTTTTGTTCACTCAGCTGAAACTACCATGTGCACATAAAATGCTGACCTCATACACATTGTGAATCAGGGGTAGTTTTACTTTGTATTCCGTTGGTGTATTTCAGGTTATGTTGAGAGGGTGTGGGGTCGCTAGCCCCTATTATGTGAAAGATTTTCTGTAGCCCTTTCGGCAGAACTATAGAAACCGGGCTTCAGCCTACTGCCGGTAAAATGGGTGTCGCATAATAAATTGTTTCCTGGAAAAGGCCGATACATATCATTTTCCTCAGAATTCCCGTATTTAATTTTGCTCATAGCTGGAGTTTATTATATTAGAGGAGGAGGGGTCCGGGGAACCTGGGTTCCCCGTCTGAACGGGGGTGTGGGGGCGGAGCCCCCACCTACAGCTTAATTTTCCTGTTAAAATAGTAAATGGTTCCCCATTTCGCGATAGATGCCTCTTCAATCGCAGATATAAATGAACAAAACTTGCTCCTGCTGGTATCTCGTCTTCACGGCTCACTTAGTAGCGTGTAGGGCTCCTAGTCCAGAGATCGTAGGTTCGATTCCCGATTCAGGCGACTTCTGATGCTTAGTAGTTGTTTATGTTAGAAGAGTTGAGTGTAGGGACATCTACAGGGAAAAGTAGGAGTTAAAATAGGGAATGAGAGGTGACAATTTTATTTATATGTTCCTCAATACAAGCGAAGCCCGCGTTCTATAGTGGCTCCGCCCTTTCATATACATTTCTATCCTTGTGTGTAATTACTATATTGTTACACATTTTTACACTATGTGGTCAGGGTTATGGCCAATTACATTAAAAAGTAATCATGACAATTACAATTACTTCCAAAAATCCCAATTACAATTACAATTACAAATTACTTACATTTTACATAGTAATTATTAAATTACAATTACTTTTGAAAAGTAACTAATTACCTTCAGTTACTTTATTATAAATTATAAAATACGGATAAATGCTTCATGTAAAGTATCATCCATGGTAGAAAGACCAATTGATTAAATTTATAAAAGAAAAAACTATAAAAAAAACATATCCAGTCTAAAATACGGATAAATGGTTCATGTAAAGTATCATCCATGGTAGAAAGACCAATTGATTAAATTTATAAAAGGAAAAACTATAAAAAAAACATATCCAGTCTGGTGTCATATATTAAAGTTATCAATAGCTATACTAATGATAATGTATCATTGCATAAAATTCAAACCTTCACTTTTCTCTTACAGAAAGGCAAAACTGGCTGTCATCATAATACTGGAACATTGCGTGTATTGTTTAAAGTATCAGGCATTGAAACATTTGCTGAATTAGTGTTTTGACACAAAATAGAAATATCTGAAAGCACATACAGTAAAACCTGATGTGCCACACCAAAAGTGGAGTTAAGTCACAGGTGGTCTTAGGTCTCAGGTGGTCTTTAGTGTCAGCATTAGGCGAACAAAGGCATATATATGTCTACATAAACATTTATTTTATTATACAAATGGATACAGGATATACTAGTATACACCAAAATAAAATCTAGATTTTTACAACAATATTTATGTAAAAAAATTAATCAATCTTGCAAGCATCTGAATACACAGAATGATTTGCATCTGATTGCTGGGGTTTATATACCCTATGTTGTTTATACGCATAACAAAGGGAATCTTGTTTATAATTATCAGAGACAACCAGTCCTTTTATAAGTTTATTAAAAAAAACCTTTGAAGAGCCTGTTTGCCATATTGCAAATAAAAACCGCTAAATAACGATATACCATGTGTACACAACGAGTAACTTTGTTTATCAATGATTTGTGCTCACTGTAATTAGAAACAGACCCCGTTAAATGTAGCTAGCCCACACTTGTTGTAGTGTAGCTCTGGACAGGTGTAAATTATGGAAACTTGTTATTTTATCTACATTGCTTTGGAGGCATTTGCAAAAAAAGCCCAGTATAACTTAAAAGGCATACTAATTACCATGCTTATTACATACATGGGTACTATTTATTCAATAATCATAGAGCTTACAATCCTTACCCAAGAGTGTTTTGATAAACGGTGAAAAGGAATAAAGTATAAGGTACGCTGCCCTGTCATGAATTTGGAAAGTAATTGAAAAGTAATTTAAATTACATCTGTTTTACCCTTGTAATCATTACAATTACAATTACCGTAAATGAATTTTGTTCAATTACAAATTACATTCAGTTACTTGAAAATTGTAATTAATTACAGATAATTACACTTACACATTACAATTACCCCAACCCTGTAAGTTGTTTTATTATACAATTGGCCTGGATGTGCTATTTTATATATATAGTTATATTTAGCAGGGGTATAGGGGCATCAGCCTCAAATATGTTACAAAATATCCCTCGTCATGTCATTGATCATTTATTACTATTTCTTCTCTGAATTACTCATGTATTTATCTATAAATCTATATATTTCTGTTTTTCTCCAAACATTTGCTGTCACATAAAGTACATTTCCATTCCTTTTCTTCCTATCATACTTGCTTAATCTAGTAATTCAATACTTCTTATCCAAAGTCCTCTGATCTATATATGTCACTTTACTGGAGCAAATGTTGCAGGCCACATGCCCACAATGCCCTTTATATATTTTGGTGGCATCCTGTACAAATTGCGTAAGTATATCCTTTCCCCGATGTTTCTCCGGAACATGAAAACACTCTGATAACTCTGCAATTTGTCTGCCTCCACCCCAAACCATGGCATGCTTACACCCCATTTTACTTTTTGCCAAGTACCTTTTATCGAGTTTGTGTGGCATTCTGTGAGAGGGTCTTTAAAATTGACTGAATGATTAACTGTCTCATGCTCATACCCAATATTTGCTAAACAGTCATAACTTTTCCAACAAACTGATTGGATTTTTGACCCTGGAGCTATATGTTTTTGCATCAAAGGAATTAGAGTTTCACTACTTCGGTCTTTGACTACAAACATGAACATCTTGGTATAGTCGTGTTTCTCCCGTCCCCCAAACACCCATCATCCTTTCACTTCCAAGACCCCTAAATATAAGGTATTTGCATTTAGCAAATTTTGATTTGTCTATCTCTATAACAACACCTAAACCCCCTATCTGTTCTCTGAAATCCAACGCTCTCAAGATTGTCTCTGAGGACCATCGTCCAATTACCCCTAGTTGTTAGTAATCCATTTAGTTTTCAGGCAAATTCAGCCAAATCTGAGTTTGTACTTGTACAAGTCATGTACTTGTGAGTAGTAGAACACCTGTGATAACACTTGTTACACACCAATAAAATGTATTCAAATGATTGCAACTTTTTTTAATTGAATTGGAAATGAAATTTCATAGAAGTTCTTGAATTGGAATTGGAAAATTTGAATTGACCCTGAGTCTGTTCCCAACAGAAACTGCTCTCTAATGGTTGGTAATGGACCAGTGCATTAGCCAGGGACAGGTATTCTGCTAAAAACTTTAAAAGAGTGCTTGATTGGAACCCGGATGGCCACCATAGGGATCTATGGTAATGGTCACTGTAACTGCACTGCAACACTTGACCTTACAGGTAACAACCACCTGACTATAAAATACTGCAGTCAGGAACTTTGTGATATCTTCCTTTGAACTTTTCATGAAGGTTTCAACATTTTGCAATTGCACCAGAACCTATAAAATGTAAATACCTCAGAACCTGTATTTATCTGTCAGTCTGTCCATCTGTCTGTCCGTCAGGTTTTCATTTTTGTGTGATAACTTTTTCAAATATTGTCTGATTTCATTCAAATTTTGTTCAGTGATTGATCTCATGCATGTACCTTGGTTGGATTAGTTTTTGGAGTGTCTGTCTGAAAATTTATTACCACCAGCTCAAACAAACAAAAAATTTCCCTTTTGTTCCCAATTCACAACTAAAATTATGACTTGTGGAGACATCTTCAGAGGCAAAGAAATCTAAAACACAGGCACTATGACATGTGAAGACATCTTCAGGGGAAAATAAAAACTAAAACATATTCAGAAGGCAAGCATAAAGATCATACGGCCAAAAATAACAAGAGGCGGAAGCAAGAGACATGAATTCCACAAATTTGCTTGTTACCACAGTTATGTGTCTTTGCATTTGCTGCATGGTTTTGATCATACCATGTGCAGATTTGGTCGCTGAAAAGGAACCATGCATGTTTTCAAAGGTGTTATATCCTATCTGTTTGTGCAGATTCAGCATCCCTTTTTCTTCATCTTAGATGATGTGGCATCTTATTCCCCAGGGTTTTATAATCACAATTATTTCACAATCACAAATATTGCAAAAATTAAAACCCACATGAACAAATAGGCAACCATAGTTTACATCAAATTGTATTATCCAGTTTTAAAATGATCTAAAATGCTGCAGCAACCACTGAAAATTGAATTTTGAGTAAAATTGTTAATTTCACTGATATTTTTAAATTTTTGGTAAAGATGTTTTGACAAACTTTTGACTAAAATATATTACAGTCTCATTTTACCATGAAAGGCATTGATTATTACTAAAGATTCAATTCTTGTCAAATAAAATTGTTATATATTTATAAATTGATATCTTAATTATGAAATTGCATCTGAACAAAATGATAAAATATACCTTAATCATGGTCAAATGCAGAATATTTGCAGGTCCCCAGACCAGCATTACTCATATTTTATATTTCCTATGTGTGTGAACATAATATATTTTCATACACATTTATTTCATGTACACATGTTACCTATCTTTGCCTGTTGATCAAACAATCAAGTGCCCTAAAGTGCTTACAAACAAGAACTGGCTGCCGTTAAGGAAGTTGGTCTAAAGAGAGTATCCTGTACTGCAGCAGCTGCCAATAATTTTACCTCAGTAAATATCACCATAATTTGAGTTAAATTGTAGGTGCTATTGCTTTATTTATATAATTTTCTCTCTTTTTCAGTAAACTTTAGTAATGTGGCCAGAAGAGGATTATACACACAAGTTTATCTTTTGATATTAAAAAGAAAACAAAACAAGAATTTATATACAATGGCAGCAGCAAATCCAAATGGCAGTCCAGAAAAGAACATAGATGCCCACCCAAAGACTCCTACCTTAGTCAAGAAAAATGTAGCCACGAGTCCTCTACCACCAGACACAGAGGAACATGTAGTAGAACAAACAGAGGGTGTGTTTAGGAACTTTGCCTTTCAAATGTACACAAGAGAACGATCAGCATGTGATGAGGAAGATGGGGGTGAGAGCACACCAGCAATACCAGAACTTACAAATTTTACCACTGATCCACTGGGGTGAGTTTGAATATAAAGACTGTAAACCATTGAGAACCATTGAGATTTTCTGAGTGTGTTATAGAACTTAATTAGCTGCCATTTTTAAAGTACGCTAGAGAGGCAGTGGAAATCTTTCCTTCTAAAGAAGCTACTGATTTTCCCGCTGCCTGCTTTGACCATTAATGATGCACTTAAACACCAGATGGTGAGCCTGTCTGCTGAAAAAAAAAATGTCAGTCAACAAACACTCGACAGGCATCAGGCTCAGCCTGAAACTACGTGTGGGGCCATTCCCTCTGAGCCTGTGGCCTGTTCAAATGGTTGCCGATGCAATGAGCTGTCACTCAAAACGAAATGAACAACATTAGCTTTTTGTATTCCATGCTTTGCTGGTAAACCGTTTTTTCTTCCAGAACAGGGTCTCGTCTGAATGGACCAAAATACAGTGCTCCCCTCTAGTGTAGAGATTCAGGATATGAGGTCAAAACAAAGAGCGCTTAAGATATAGGTAGTAGGCCTATAGATAAAGCGCTGTGTAAAGAGCGTATTTTTAAAGACATTTGTTTGGGAAATTTCAAAATTGTCTAAGGAAAGGCAATCATAGATACCCTTTAGTGTGCATTGTCTAAACACCTGTTCCAGCATGTCATCAACTTTTAACTGTTTGGTTCCTGAAAAATGATGGTTATAAATCCATTGTGGTTGCCAGGCAATCATACTTTAAACCTAGGCAGAGCTCGGTCCATATTGAGGATTTTACAGTTCAATCACATAATTTCTCGTTAAATGCTGTGGTTGATTTGATATTGATGAGGTTAAATTTTTGCTATTAACACCTTTTCATTGTTTTTCTGGGGTCCCATTTTCACAGTCTGACAATCCAAAAGAACTATACATATATAAAACTGTTATTATGTGAAATAATTAAATCAAACATTATTAGCATAACTACTTACTAACAAATATTGTCAGTCAGTTGCAAACAATTGGAATGATCGAATATCATATAAAATATCAATATTTGAACATACACAATGTATTTCTTTTCATAATTTAAGCCTTTTGCTTTTCAACTTTGTGTTCAACGATGGCATCTCTTATTCACAAAGGTTTTATTTTCATGAAAATTCCCATTTTGCAAATCTGTAGCCCTCGCTAACAAAAAGCAACCACAGTATTCCAGAAATTGCTGAAGCCATCTGCACTAAATGTTACTGTCTATGACAAGATGCATTATGGTATACCCATGGTCCTTCTGTCTAATGTCCGTCCATTAACTGTTAATGTCACAAGGATAACTTACCATTATATGGATTTTCTTGAAACTCACAATAACTTCTCACCAATAGATTATCTCATCCAAATTTGATTATATGCAAAATCCATGCATATTTAATGTGGTCAGAGGTCACCAGGATACTTTCTGGTGTCACAAAGATAACTTACCAGAAATATAAATTTCTCAGAAGAAATATTTACCATTATAATATCTCCCTAAGTTTGATTTCTGGCAAAATCAATCATATTCAATGAGGTCAGAGGTCACCTTACTTTGTTGGCGTCATGCTGATGGGTTCCTCCCATGGATTAAATTCTCGCAAATAATGTGCATATTTAATGAGGTCAGAAGGTCACAAGACATGTTATGGGTGTATTATGCACTACGCTCCCGAGGCAGGGGAAATACGCTGCCAGCTTTGACCCTTTATGATATATTTAGACACCAGATGGCGGTTTGTTGTCCGCTGAACAAAACGTGCGTATGATGTGACAAGCAGCCAACCAGATGCTAAGAAACAAACATGCGACAGGCATTCTGGCTCCGCCCATAGCTGCGCTTCAAGCGCTGTTTGAAGACAAGTTTACGTTCGAATTTTAATTGCTCCCTCTGCATTCTTGCATCATCGACTGATTTGATTCTGACAGTAAGACTGTGTCTGTGCAGTCTGGTGTCTGCAAAACTGAAACCAGCCAGCGAGGTGTGCACGCAGCCATTGTTGTAACGTTTCATTTGAATTACAGCTCACCGACCGGGCATCCTTTGTGCCCAAGGCCCTAAGTAAACCACGTCTGCAGCAATTCTCTCTGAGCCTGTGGCCTGTTCATACGGTTACCAGGGCGATGAGCTGTCTCTCAAAACGAAATGAACATGATTGTCTCCGTGTATTCTTCGCTTGCCTGTGTCTTCCAGCACGAGGTCTCATCTGATTGGACAAAAATACAGTGCTCCCCTCTCGTGTAGCAATTAAGGATACGAGGTCATAACCATCAGCGCTTACCATATAGGAAGTAGACCTATAGTTAAAGCGCTGTGTAAGGAGCGTAATTATGCACCTTTTCAGTGTGGTTGCTCTTGAATTTGCATGTAAGAAAAAGGTTAATCTGTGAACCAAAGTGGCTTATTCAACTCTCCCTGGATAAGTCAGCAAATTTACAATTTTGCTTTTAATCATCATTTACTGTTCCGTACAGCAAGGAAAATGAAATGACTGTGAATTGAGGCAAAGCACATTGACCTGCCTTCTGTAAACCAATAATTTTCCACTTATTTGTATGCAAATCAGAAAGTATCGGTATTATTACTTCAGCATTTATAATATGGTCAAAAACATTCCCTAAATTAAAGTTAAGTCTCTCCGACCTCTATATATATCTACCCTGCTGTAGTAGAAGTCGTATGTCAGATTCAGCTGAGCATCATGGCTCATGATGACTTTATTGATACTTACACCCACAAACATTATTTTTTAAACAAAAATATATCACTTTCCTTATTATCCCCCGCTTCCTCGGAACAAATCTGATTTCATACAAATTTGGTTCAGTGATTGCTCTCATGCTTACTTTGGTTGGGATTGGTTTTGGAGTGTCTGTCTCACAAGATAATAATTCAATATGATATTTCATTTTTAAATGATGAATCAGCACATTTAATTTCACTAATCACCAAAGGGTGTCGCTAGCAGAGGACATAAATTCATTGAATTTGCTTGTTTTAAACCTGAATTCATCTCCTCGTATCTGCTTTAAAATATATTGATGAACTATTCAACATAAATTTCCCTTTTTTTGTACTCCAAGTTGTAAAATTAACAGCAGTTTCAGTACCATATGTATATAGATATGACTAAAGTTAAGTGTTGAAATTTGATATTGGCTAAATGAGTAAATATGAACTTATTTTTTCATTTTTCAGTCCTGCATCTCAGGTTGGAAGGCAGTTGGCACAAATTGGAGATGATATAAACCGCCGTTATGAAAACCAGTTTGTAGAACTGGTACAGATGCTCAATGTTTCTCCTGACTTTGCTTATGAGTCTTTTGCTGGTGTGGTTAGAAAGTAAGTGCTCTTCATTTCAAGCTTTCACTTGAGCAATGGCGATCACTCTTTGTCTGTTGTCCGTCAGACTGATTGTCTTTTAACAGGGTATAAATTGTAATTGCTGGACCTAGAAACTTTTAACTGATACCCATGGAGGTCCATAAAAAAATCTTTTTGGAAATCTGAAATTAGGTCACAGCGTTCTATATCCTCTGAGCTATGGAGCTCATAAAAATGCATAAAAAAATGGGCATGGGACTCTCTGTTTGTTGACTTTGCAATTGATTTATTAGGGCCCTGCTTCAAAAGGGGTGTTCTTTAGTGATCATCTTGTTTGACCAGTTTTGTTCAGATATAGTTAAAATACCTTAAAATATATCTTCATGTATAGTCACATCTTTAGCTACCATACAAAAGTAAGTTATTCACTGCTAGATAACATGAATTTCATCCATGGCACATGATCAGTGAATAAAACTGTTACAGCAAATATTGAATAGATAAGAATGTGCTCTCACTGGGTCTTTCTTTAATTTCTTTTTGCTGTCCTTTTTATTGGTTTTTGTGTGTTTATTTTATTTGAAAACAGACTAGTATTTGTATTTGACCTCATATGTAGCATAATGTCCATTTATATATGTATTTATTCATATCTGGTAATGTACATTTGGCCTACACCCTGTGTTCGGTTCTTCATTACCAGTATTTTTACTTGCATGTATTTTTTTCAGGTTCTTTTATTACATACTGTTCAAACCATTTTACCTTTTGAATGAAAAAAAAATGATATCCTCTCTATACATTTTCAATTATAAATATTTTTTTACTTTTAGAAAATCATGAAAATGTCTTCTTTGCATTTTGTTGGTGTGACTAAGATGTGCAGTACAAGACCCAAGACAAACCAATAATAATATTGTCAAAAACATGATACCTTATTCCACAGTTATAAATACTGTGGTTGGCTTCATATTCACGAGGTTAAATTTTCTCTATTTTTACATTTTCATTGTTTCGTGAAGGTTTCATTTTTGCCATGTTACCAACAGTAACCTACACAGAGGATATACCATATTGTACAAATTATTTATTAGGTGCACAAAGCTTTAAAAGTTTCACGAGAACCCTAGTGTATCATCGAACAAGGGAAATGCTTTTTCATTATTGGTAAATAATACACTAATAGAATAATCATACTTATATTATTTATAGTATCAGTATTTGATTTGTGGAAAAAATTCGAGGTCTTTAGACACTTCAGCCAGGGTTAATGTAGATGAGATGCCAATGAGGAAATAATATCATTGGTTGTGTTATCTAAGCAGATGGGGCATCGTATTGATGTGGTTTTATTAGCTCAGCTGACTGTAAGTCATCTGAGCTATAGTGATCATGCTTTGTCCTTCTGTCCGTCTGTCCCTCTGTCTGTTAACCTGGCACAAATCATAACCACTGGACCTAGAATCTTGTACCTTTATATTCTGAGAGGTCCATGTAAAATCTCCTTGGAAACCAGAAATTAGGTCTCTGTTACCCATATCCTTCAAGCTATGGGGCTCCAAAGTACCCCCCAGAATATTAAAAAAATTCATACAAAAACTTCAATATCTCATTAACTACATCACTGATGGTCATGATTTTTTGCATACATAATGATCATGAGAAGTTTGATCAGTTCCTACAGAATGGTGGCGCCACCTGTATTTTTCATTTTTTTTATGAATTGTTTTCCCTTTTTTTAAGACCTTTAAACATGTGAACATCTGTCAACTGGGCACAAATTGTAAAGACTGGACGTAGAATCGTCATTTCTCACACAGTGAGAGACCTATGAAAAGTCTCCATGGAAACCTGAAATAAGGGCTCTGTTACCCATATCTTTTGAGCTGTGTGGCTCCCAATTACCCCCCAGAATAATGGAAAATTTGATAAAAACAAACTGCAACATCTCAATAACTACAACACTGATGGTCATGATTTATGGCATACATATTGATCAAGAGGTGTGCCATCAGTTCCTGCTGACTGGTGGTGCCACCTGTATTTTTTCAAATTTTTACAATTTTTTTCCTCTATTTTTGAGACCTTTAAGGATGTAGTTATCTGTCAACAGGGTACAAATCGTAACGACTGGACCTAGAATCTTCATTCTTGAAACACATGGAACCCATGAAAAATCTCCATGGAAACCTGAAATTAGGTCTCTGTTACCCATATCCTTTGAGCTATGGCACTCCAAAGTACAGCTCAGAATAATGGAAAAATTGATACAAAAGCTGAAGTATCTGAACAACTAATGCAGAGATCACCATAATTGTTTTTTATGGATATTGATCATGGAGTGTTTCATCAGTTTCTGCAGACTGGTGGCACCACCTGTATTTGTTCGGGGTTTTTTCAAGAATTTTTTTCTCTATTTTTGAGACCTTTAAAGATATATAACATCAGTTAACAGGGCACAAATCATAAAGACTGGACCTAGAATCTTCATTCTTGACACACTGGGAGACCCATGAAAAGTCTCCATGAAAACCTGAAATTAGGTCTCTGTTACCCATATCCTTCAAGCTATAGGACTCTGAAGTATCCCCTAGAACAATGGACAATTTGATACAAAAGCTGAAGTATCTGAACAACTAATGCAGAGATCACAATGATTCTTTGCATGGATATTGACCATTAAGTGTTTTTATTAGTTTCTGCAGACTGGTGGAACCACCTGTATTTTTACTTTTGTAAAGTTTACGCATTTTTTCTCTATTTTTGAGATATATAAATACAGTCACAATCTTGGCCTGTTGGTTTATCTGTTTAATGCTTTAGTTGAATGGGTATATACTACCATTTAGATGATAAAATTTCCTTTTGCGAATTTCTTCCCAGTCAGCTGAGTGTCATGACCCATGGGTCACTTGTTTTCACTTTCTTGAATATTCCGAATTTGAAACTCGAAAAAAAATGCATGTTTTTAGAAAGTCCATACATGGACCTTCGTGTCCTATGATATATCTCTGCTGTTCGAAACATACGGTCCATGGGCAAATATAAGTGTATTGTGGACAATGTACCATCAATTTGTACTGTGTATTTGTTAGTGTTCAAGTTACACATGAAAGTTGTGCCACTGTTGAGTTGCCAAAACGCTAAACGTCGTGATTGTTTCAGTACATGAATAACAGTTTGACTGCATTCGTCACGTGTGGACCTGAATATCTCAAGCTTATTGGCTGAGCTGGAGACACATTTTAAAACTGGCCTGCTGCGATACGCAATGGTCTGATAAACGGTGACACACAGACTCATTGAGGTTGAGGGTTTTATATAGTGTTAAAAATCTTGCCGTACTCATATAGCCGAGGACCTAAATATATTAAGACTGATAAAATGGGAATATATGTATAAATATATTATATATATATATATATATATATATATATATATATATATATATATATATATATATATATATATATATATTTATACTTATATATATATAGCAAGCTGGAAGCCCACAATAGGCGGTTACTGAATTAACCATGTTGGTTTTGGAAAAAAGATTCTTGGAAAGACCACTATAATTACTCCTTACGACACTGGGAAAGACCTTAGTTCAGCGAGACGGTGAAGTGTGGCGCTGACTGTCTGGTATGGCCCAAGTTTACCAGTCGATGAAATTAGAGGGTCAGAGAATGGTAATTAGTTATGTAAGTTGCGGCGTGATAGCAGTACCAACACTAAGTGCGACATAGTGATAGCCATTTGATATCCCCAAAAAGGGGAAATTATTATCCTAGAATCCTACAATTTATCAGGGGAAAATCAGGGAATTTTGTTTTTTAAAATTTTAGGATACTTTTAGACAATTTGTAAATAACAAAAACAACTGAATTAATAATAATAAAATCAATAATATTATATCATATCAATAATGAAATTCATGTTTCATTTCAGAGTGTTTCATGATGGTCAAATCACGTGGGGCAGGGTGGTCACACTTTTGAGCTTTGCATACCGCATGGCAGTGTCAGTATTGCAGCGTGGTGTCAGCGGTTTCCTCAGTAAGATTGTGAAGTACCTCTGTAAATTCATCTACATGGAAAAAATAGCTAAATGGATTGCAGAGCAGGGAGGATGGGTAGGTGGTTTAAGTAAAATACCATGAATGCAATATTTCCTTAGAGTGGATTTTTGTTTCCTTCTTGAAAATGCCAAAACCAGCTGATTCAGAGTGTTGTTCTGTGTCATGAACATGGTCTTTTCACAGTGAAAATATAAATTTAGCAAAATTTATTAATTTTTTTATACTACTTAAATGCACTGCTTAGATATTCAGCAATAGAAAATGCAGTGATATAAATGAATCTTATTTTTCTTATTCCTCATTTTTCAAGATTATATATCTTCTGTATGTGTACACATACTACTTTAATATAAACATTCTAATTTTAATATTATCATAATATGTTAAAGGATGCACATGACTTACAGTCCTTTGAATATATAAACATTAATTCTGACATGATTAATTTTGCAATTAACTAGTTATTGTTTTGTATTCTAGGTGGCAGCACTGCAGTATGTTCCTGAAACTTTGGGATGGCCAGTTTTTGGTATGCTTGTGGTACTGGCAGCAGTTTCTGTGGGAGCATCAATTTTCCTTGCCCGGCGGTGACATGTTCACCAGTGCAGTACAACCAAGGATCTCACTTCGGTCCAAAGCAGAGTACTCATCACTAAATCTGTGCTCACATGGACTTAGATATGGATACGGCAACGGCAGCAGCTCCAAGTGCAGCAGCTGCTGGTCTTTATAAAATGTTTCGTTAACATAGACATGAATATGGATACAGATTAGATATGGTGCCAGCATGTAAAATGTAATGACCTTTCAGGTTAGAGATACAGGAAAATTCAACACATTGTGTATAATTGAAATAATTGTGTCTCTAATTGAATGTGGTATCCATATCCATATCTATAACATTGTGATTATGCTCAAGTGATGAATGCTAGAGTGATCATTGCAATACCAGTATCTGTGTTTATGTGGTCATTGCTTAAGATCAATGCACAGACAATCTGTAGTCTAACCTCAGGAATATCAGCCTGGGCACAGGCTATAAATTACCATCCAGAACACATGCACAGCTAGGAAATCAATTATGAAGAGGTTTCAGTTACTTATGAGATAAAGGCAGGTCACATCATATGAGCACCTGAACTATTGACAAAGATGTGGTTCAGCAGGAACAACTTTGTTAGCCTGCTACTCTACTTAAATAGTACATTATATCACATATGTTTGTAACTAACTATAAAACAGGAAATGTTACAAATATAATCATGGGAGTAACTGTAATTGACAGCGACTACACACTTGTAACATCTGCACGCTAAACTTAAAAATGCTGCTTCTGCATAGAATAACAGTGAGGCTCTTGCAGCTAGTATTGATATAGTTTAAATTTCCATGGAATAGCTTTTAGGCATCAGCATGACATTTATGTTTCATTTACCTGTACCTTTAATTAATAATTTGTCAGATGCTATGTCTAAGCAGACATTTCCATCATAGTCCTAAGCATTTCACAAAACCTTAGTGGCTTGGAAATAAGGTTTTACAAAATAGAGACACTTTCTGTTTTCTATTTCTATGGTACACTGAGGTTGATAGATCTGGCAGGTGTCTTTGAGACTCTTCAGCTGTGAGCATTAGGTAGAAAAATAGATGGTACTGGATGACCCCATTTTAAAATCCTGTGTGCCCTGTAATAATAATCTGGCTCATGCCCACATTGTTTGGATGCTAACGTACGTAACATCATTGCCCATGATTTAATTATTTATATTTATATTTATTTACAGATTTAATATACTTACTGTGCAGTAGCTACAGTGACAAAAACTTTTGGATCAGGGTGATTCCATGAAAATAGATGCCATGAGAATGTGTAACAGGAAATTGCCACAAACCAAACCATATGAATGAAAGCCAGACTGGTTACACAGTGTAATTATGCCAGGTGAAGGCAGCATGTGGCATTCACAAAGGTGTTAGTGATAAAAACTTTAAGCTCAAACAGGTAACATGGATAACATAACTTTTCCATCACACTAGTGCCATCTGTTGGCAATAAATGACACTGTATAGGTCCTTCATGTTGATATAAGATGGTTCATATTTTACTTAATCGCAAATGATAAAAGTACTGTTTTGACCTTTTCTTTAAAAACGATTGGGATCTCTGGTTTCATTTGTCTAAATTGCAACACTGTGACATTGCAAACAATTTGCATGTTTATTGATAAGGTCTGTTACAGCATTAAGGCCATACAGAAATGTATTGATTGATGTATTTTATTTATAAATTAATTCTTTGACAAGATTTTTTACTGAGTAATAGGTGTGTTTTGCCCTGCTTTGAACATACAAATCTGCTTTTTATATACAGACCATCTTTTATGCTTTATTGTAACCAGAAAGTTACGGAAAATATTCTGGATTAGAAAATATATGCATATATATTTAAAACATATCTGTTGTATTCAAAAATAAATGTAATGCTTATACACTGGTGTGCAAAATATACATATATTTGAAGAAGTTGTTAATATTGAAGATCTGAAGGAATTATGCTGCTTTATTTACTTCTAGAATAGTATTGAGAATTTAACAAAGTACTACTAGAAATATGTCTGATGTAAGCATCAAAGATCTGTACATGTATGGTTACAAGCTCTGTAAAATCCACAGAGTGAAAAAGCAGGAAGATATATCTTTTTGATACACCCCATACACTTGTGGTTCTGTTAAATGTTTCATTGTGATTGTTTGGTTTACTGGTTCACTGTAAACATGTGTGTTAAGTAATGATATTCCATAAGTCAGTATCAAAAATGAGTCATAATTTAATAATACCTTTATCTGTGGTTGTGTCTATATAAGATATAGTTTCATAACACCTTTAGATGTTACTGCCTAAGGATTAAATGTTACATTTTAATCATGTATGTTTCCTATATCTGTGTTAATGAATATCATATTCCCACTTATATGGGACAAAATGATGTCTTTCATACTGTTATTATAAGATTAAGTCTGACAGATGCCAAGGCGCCAAAATTAGTCTGCTAAAATTAAAAGTTATACACACAACTGAATCTGCACCTGAGCAGATCTTACAGCTACAGAAGCCACTTATGAAAAGACAATTATAACAAAGTTGTCCACAAGGGTAGTATCAAAATATCATTTTCTTCTTCATCATAACTATATTTACATTGATTCATTCAAATATACATCTGTGCTGTCATTCTAAAGATGACTGGAATGATTAGATCAATTTCAAATGCTTTTGTTTAAATTTTTTTCTGACAGGGTTGGGATTTATCACATGTTAGTTTACACTAGCAGTAAACCCATACTTCCTATGTGCCACCCGTGACATCCAGATTTTAGTGTGCAAGCAAAATGGCTGCCCCCATGATTAGTTTCAAGAAGAAAAGACCATCAAAAAGAAATAAACCTGTCAGGTTCCTAAGGGTGTGGGATGTGACACGAAAGTACTCTGAGAAAGTGTGTCTACAGAGTGAGTTTGGTGGCAAGGATATCAGTATTGGCAAAGCTAAGAATGGAATAACGCATTTTTTTACCATGTCCATATCCTCAAGTAATAGTAGGATTCCTTTATGATTCTTATATGTCCTTAATTTACAAGGACACCACATATGATTTGAAGTGAATTCTTACATTTGTAAGGCATGACATATGATTTAAATTGGATAAAAAAAAAACTTGATATGGAAAGAGAATGAAAACTAAGTCCTGAAGAAGTTTCCTGGAATGCCACTTTGAAATAGACCATTAACTATGACTGTTTTCCCTTCTTGAGCCAGCTGACTTTTTCAGTTATTTCTTTAATAAGACCAGCCATGTCTAGCCTTTATTAGGCCAGTTATTGTTCCTCTGAGTAAATGTGAGTAAAGATTTAAAAATGAACAAATGAACTACACCTGTGGTGCAGAAGTAGTGTCTGAACTAATTTAAATGTGAATGTGCTATTGCTAGTTTTTTAAATCCTTTTTGTGGGGCACATTTTATTACAGGCATATAGGTACATACCTTGACAGTAATGTAAATCCTTACCTTATGACCACCTCATAATAAAGACCTTTGTTCATGGTCCCAGTTCTGTTTTGCTCTTTATGTAAGACCTGGCACAGACGACCACCTAGAAAATGCAACGACTTTATACAGGTAATGTTGGTGGTCTCAATTGCAAGGTTTACTCAATGCATTTACTTCAAGGCCTACCATTCTTTGTATATCTACATAAAGTGTTGTGATAAGCCTTGGATGAACAATACTTTTTAAGCATCAGCTTTGCAATAATAGTGAGCTTAATATTTGAAATTCATATAATTTTAATTTATTAAGAGACTGAGGCTTTCTGTGTATGTAATAGCTATTTAGATACTAGTGACCGAGCAGATGGTGCACACAGGATAAAACACTTGTAGGTTTTTGTGCATCATTAGAGTAGTGGACTTTAATAGTATACACATTTGCAAGTTTATAGGAATATATACATTGATATAGTGCCTTGCCAGGATTATTTCATCAGAATATATTGAAAAGTAAAGTAGATATATAGAGAATTCATAGAGTATTGAAGTGGTAGGATTATGCAACAATTTCTACGCAAGATCAATACCCACTCTCATTGCTTCGGTGTAGGTCTTTAATATATTTAATTTTATATGCTTATGCAAAAACTAACAGGGCCCCATGGATTAAGAAAAAGGAAAACATTTTATTTCCTATTTGTTGTGTCATGCCATGAGTAAAAAAACAATTTTAATTAAACCTACATTTTCCTCTAAATAGTTTTAAATTATGTTTATTTCTATCATAAGAAATACTTTTCTTCACTCAATTTGTATTTCACAGTATGAATATATTTTCCATGCAAACAGTTTTTAACCATCTTTCGAAGGGATTTCATCAACATTTTCCTTGTTGCAAACATGTCATTGAATTACATTTAATGTGAAAATAAGACATGTATAGTCTATTTAGGAAACAATTATCCAAACACCTTTAAAAAGAGTTAGTTAAATTGTTAATCTGCTGGTGTGTTTTTATATTTATTTATTTTTTTATGGTCAAGAAAATAATATTTTTTTGTGTAACTTTTTTTATGCTGTCACTTTGTATGTCATTTCTGGTGTAAACTTTAAGTAGCAGTCATGTTTCATGAACAATAGATCACTAGGTGAAAGAAATATGATATAAATGCAGTTTCATGACCATAATGTCTTCCATATAGATTAACTACACGAGTCTGTATAAAACATCTGAATATCTAAGTCTGAAAAAAAAAACTTTCATACAGATACACATACACCTTTACATATTAATTACATAATGGCTTGCCAAGACAGTAGGGGACATATTATTACTGAATATTAAAATAAGATAATATATTGTGTGTTTGGTGGCACAATTCATTCATGTCATGGGAATTTGCTCTGTGGGCAACTAACAATTTCAGCCTGCTGACTGGGGCAAGTGGATATGATTGAAAGCATTGCTTAGGCTGATTGTCACATAAGTTGGATGTGTGTAAATAATTGTTTATATATTTTTTACTTGTTATAGGTGACTTTTCTGTCACAGGTGCCTTCTGAATTTGTTAATACACTGTAGTCCATGCAATATACTCATATTGTTGTGTGTTGCTTTATGTATGCATCATGATATTTTGCTTCTGTTGCTTGTACTAATTCTGTTAATGAATTGGTTCTTTTTGCTCATGAATATTTATTAAGGATGTGTGCAGTGGCAACTTGAATATAGAAATAAATTAACAAACATTTTACTGGCTGCTTTACAATTATAGGTATGGAAAAGAGGCTGTTTAATTTTTTCAGTATATTGTATGACAATGGACAAATTGTCTCTAGAAAATGAAGTAGGATTTATTGTCTTCTTTACATTCACATGCAAACCTAGAGGAGAAATTACAGGATGTATTTATTTAGCAGTAGTGATTAATTGCTGCACCCACAAGTCCAAAGTGACAATCATTATAACAAATTACACATTTGCAAATTTTACATGCATTTCATAAATATTATAATAATAGTGATATACCAGTATAATATTTCCTAGTTTTACAAGTTAAAAGCAGAATTATTTTCATATAATTTTTTTAAGGTTCCTCATCAGTTTATTATCTATAAATGAGGTGTAAACTTTCTAATTACTAAAACCAAGAGGTTGCATTTCCATAGGTCAAAATATTAGAGCTCGTTCAAAATCAAGAATGATTCATTTTAGGTCAGACAAGACTAAGACATGGAATAAGACAGGAGTGGGCAGACTATGGCTTTGGATCACAAGTGGCTCATGTAGTCCATTTTGTACAGCCCACAGATGTTTAGTGCTATGATTTCAATTTGTGTCATCCACAGAAAAAATTAGTTTAAAGGTAGTGATTTACTTCATTTTTTGTAATGTTGCAAGTAAATATAGAGGAAAGTGATTTTCTTTAACATATATATATATATATATATATATATATATATATATATATATATATATATATATATATATATTAATACATATGAAGCAAAGGTACTTAAATTGTTGTTAAATGCAGCCTGCTATTGACCTTTGTAATGTTTCAAGTGGGCCCCGTGGGGGGGGGGGGGGGGGTTGTTGACCACTTGAATAAAGCTGTGTTAACATGTGCATATGTGTATAAATGCCTGAAAATATATTGTGTTTCCATCTGGCTGTATGTATGTGTGAACTGGCAGACATATATATTGGTGCAGTGGGTCTGGTGTCTTCCTCAGAAAGATGGTGGAGTGACATCATTAACCCCGGATTCCTGAGTTCACGCAAACCCTCGGTGTGAAAATCACTCCTGTGGCGATTGTCATGAATATATGCAAGTTCACTGCTGGATATATTTGAAAATCAAGCGATATTCTTGCATATAGGCACAAACACAAACATTGGATCACAGCTAATGACCCCTTGTTTGAACTTTACCAGAGATTCCTAGGAAGTCCATTTATGCTTCTCTTCCAGTAACTCGCTAATGAAAATAATTTCCCTCAGACTGTGCTAAATAGCTCATGGCTGTTTTTTAACCATGTTACCATGTTAAGATATCTTTGGCTAAGGCTGATGGTGAAGATGTGATTATTGTATGGGATTTAACTGAACCTTTTCAAGCCTCTGCACACTTCAGACATGCCATAATGGAGACAGGGTTTTTCTCAAACCCACAATACTCATATGCTGGAAATATATAATGTCACAAATTTTGTGATTGGAGATCAAATACAGGATGTTATATTAGTGGTTGGATAATATGTTTTAATTGTTACATTGAGATCAATCCATCTGTTTTACACACTTCTGACATACACATTTTAAATATGATTTGATGTCACAGGTTTATTAACACTTGTCTGATCAGTAGAGGCTACCCTGCCTAGGTTATGTATGTAGTATACCTGTTAGTCATGTTCACAGTGCCTCAGTTCAATTGTCATTCAATGTAATGTTTGCTTGTAAGCATTTTATACTAATTTTTCTCAACAGATTAACTTAATTTTCCTTTTTTGCCATGAACTTAGTATATTTATAGCATCTTCAGTCAAAGAAAAAATAAAATAATATTCTTTTTTATTATTCTTTTTGTTTTGTCTCCATATTGTATATTCTACTTACAGGTGAGCTTCTTGTACATCTGTTATATATATTCACTATCAATCTTCACTTCTTTTTATCACCTTACACCTACCTCCATTCAAAAGATGATAAATTCTTCCATTAAAATTATATATATTTTTTTCTATCAGATGAAACGTGTCTCTCCTTATTTATTATGCATATATATATATATATATATATATATATATATATATATATATATATATATATATATATATATATATATATATTGCTAAATTACACCTCTCAAGATATACTGAATTTTATTTTCAACATCAAAGGTGAACTTAAAACTGTAGTCAGGTCAACATGTATTATGCTCAGGATCTTAATCTTATTTTCCTGTATTCTACACAGTGATATGGTTTACCAACTTTGTTTCTCACTGAGCTGCAGAAAAAACAATACCAAAAAATAGCCCTGGCCATCAGCTTTGATAAAAAAGTTATCATATCTCACAATGAAATTGAATCCTTAAATTCAAAAACTTGGTATTTTGGTGATCCATATTACTGCCAAAATTGAATAGGTTGTTCCTGGTAAGACCACTGGGTCTTACCCTAACCCTAAACTAACATTTCATGTAAATTCATTTATAAATTTTTGAGTAAATTGGCTAACAGGCAAACCAACCAAACTACAAGTAAGGGGAAATGTGATACCTCGCTATCTGGCAGAGCTGTAATAATATGCAAAAAATCTGTCTCTGTCTACAACAATCAGAAACAGCATCTTATTTTCAGTTCACCAAATTTTTATCAGGTGATGACTGGTGAATAACTGATATTTGCTTATCAGTTCAAGAGAAAGATACGCAGGCAAACCTGCCTTACTGGGTGTCTCCATGTAGTTGGCACCATTATCTTGTAGGCAGTTATTGGAGTCTTAATTTTTCTACTCTTTATGATGTTAAGCTAATATGGGCACCTCAATATTCTGAAAGATGTGGACTACTACAGTACTGGTTAATATGGAAAATTAATAAATAAACTTATTTATTATACATGGATTGTACAGATAGTTTTAACTAATCAAGGCACTCTTCATGGTGCAGATGATGGCGTTCAGTAGACTGTAAGGGTGGAGGAAACTGGAGAAAACCACCAGCCTTGGACGGCAACTTAAACCCACATTCATGGCCACACCAGGGATCGAACTGAGGTTTTCCAGGCCTTATTGAAACTGGAGAATTGTATATTTTGAGCATATCCACTTGGCATGTTTAGTTTATTAATAAAAATAGTAATTATGAACAGATGAACAAATATCAGACTAAATATGAAGGCATCAAGAAATTAAGATTGCATTACAAATTGCAAGGTCGCAATAATCGGTAATAATGTTACCAGTTGATGATTTCCTGAGCCAGTTAATAGTTTATTTGGCTATTATTACATAATGATGCATATTAATACTATACTTTTCTGCCTGAGTGGTCTCACACAGAAAATGTATATAAAAGAATGGTTTCTCAAGGGGTGAGTCTCCTGTAAGCTTTCGCTTTGTGAGAGGTTTTAGGGAAAAAAAGGTTTGTGCTAATTGTATCCGCCAAAACAAAATTCAGCAGATACAATGTTTTTGAATGAATTCTGCCACCGCCATGTTCATTTCCAAAGAACTCCTCTCAGACTACTGGATGGATTTGTCCAAAACTTACACCATTTATTGGGTCACATGTGAACTGGTGCCTAACCAATTTGCATTGACTTCTGACCTTTCCTCTTTGCCCAGCGTCCATTTGTGCGTCCGTTTCCACAAATAAACCCTTATATCTCAGGAAACAATTGACCGATTAGGTTAACAATTTTGTACAAATGTAGCCCTGGGATAGCTTTATAACATACACAAAAAAGGGTGGCGCCACCTGCAACCCCTTGCACAGTGTCCATCTGTTCGTCTGCCTTGGGTTAAAATCACTCATATCTCAGCAGTGGTTTGACTAATTTTCTGCAGTGGTTTGACTAATTCACCTGAAATTTGGCATGCATATACATCCTGGATAGCTTTCTTGATTTTATGACAGGTGGCTCCACCTACATTCATGTTCACGCTGCAGACATCAATGCTTATATCTCAGGACTGGTTTGACCTATCTTCCTGAAATTTGCATGTGTATAGATCTCACATAGCTCTTGATCATACGCAGAACTGGTGGCGCCACCTGCAACCATTTTTGTACAGCGTCTGTCTGTTTGTCTGCCGTGGGATAAAATTAATCATATCTCGCCAGTGGTTTCACATATCTGCCTAAAATCTTGCAGGTTTATACATCCTGAACAGATTTCTTGATTTTATGACATTTGGCGCCACCTACATTCTAGTTTATGCTGCAGACATCCAAGCTTATACTTCGGGAACTGTTTGACCAATTGGGCCAAAAATTTTGCATGTGTATAGATCTCGCACAGCTCTTGATCATACGCAAAACTGGTGGCGCCATCTGCAAACATTTTTGCACAGCGTCAGTCTGTTTGTCTGCCATGAGATAAAATCACTCATAACTCAGCAATGGTTTGACATATCTGACTAAAATTTTGCAGGTTTATACATCCTGGACAGCTTTCTTGATTTTATGACAGGTGGTGCCACCTACATTCTAGTTTACGCTACAGACATCAAAGCTCATATCTTGGGAACCGTTTGAATGATTTGGCCAAAATTTTGCATGTGTATAGATCTCACATAGCTCTTGATCATACGCAAATCTGGTGGCGCCACCTGCTTCCATTTTTGCACAGCGTCTGTCTGTTTGTCTGCAGTGGGATGAAATCTATAATATCTCGCCGTAGGTTTTTACATATCCTCCTTAAATTGTGCAGGTTTATACATCCTGAACAGCTTTCTTGATTTTATGACAGGTGGTGCCACCTTCATTCTAGTTTACGCTGCAGACATCAAAGCTCATATCTTGGGAACCGTTTGAATGATTTGGCCAAAATTTTGCATGTGTATAGATCTCACATATCTCTTGATCATATGCAAAATTGATGGCGCCACTTGCAACCATTTTTGCATAGGATCCATCTGTTTGTCTGCCGTGGGCTAAAATCACTCATATCCCAGTAGTGGTTTGACTTATCTGCCCATAATTTTGCGTGTTCTTGGTTAGCTGTCTCGATTTTTTGGCAGGTGGCGCCACCTGCATACACATTTTGGCTGCAGACATCCATGTTAATATGCAACACGCCTCACTCTATTTCACCTTGCCACTCAGTCCATGCCTCACTTCATCCATTCCTCTCTGATTTTGGCGGATACACGTAGTCGCTTGTCGACTACCCGTATTCTAGTTTTTTTTTTTTAATTTGGCAGATTTGTTATATTAAATCATCTTAGCATATTGTAAATACACAAATATTAACTTTTTTCTCTATGTCCATATGTTTCTGTTAAAAATAATTTGGTATTTTAAACTCTATTTAAGATTTTCCAAAAACAGAAAAATAAAAATCTCAATTTTGTTCATAAAAAATTTGTTAATCAATAGATCACCCTGGTTTAATACTGAAGAAGTTGTTTTGTCTTTTACAAAGACTGGCAAACAATATAACCATTGTCAACGTCACATTAAATCCACGAGGACGACTGAAAGAATAGTAATTTTCCTATACACTATGCAAAACATATGGGGACTCCGTGATATCATTTCTCAGGCCTTGGGAGTTCCCAGGGAGCTTCCACGGTAGAGGGCGGTCGATCGATCCAGTTGCGGGGAAACAATTTAACAACACTTTCTCAGGGAAACGAGGGATCACCTTCCAAAATGGGGCGTAAAGTTACCCTTGCAACTTGTTCTTTGAACCAATGGGCGCTGGATTTTGATGGAAATTTCAGGCGGATTATACAGAGTAAGTATGACATACTGGTTGTCGCATTGTAAAGTACTGAAGAAGCTAGAAGCACATGACAACTTGATGTCATGAAATGCCAAATGGGCTGGGCATGTTTACTTGTTTCCTTTCAGTTTTACAACATCCGCTCAGTCTGTGCCATTCTTCGTGATCACTATATCAGACGAAACCAATGTCTTGTTGGTAAAACTGATCTTTAAAGGGACATAATCAGGAGCAATAATATTCTAGACTGGCCCAGTCATTGCCTTGGTGCAAGGCTGAGAATTACACACCAGGTGACCCGGGCTCCATACTCAGCCTTGAGAATGTTCTTACGAAATATCGTAGCGGTCCTTCTGATGTATCAGAAGGAAAGAATAAAAGAGTAATTAAGAATAAGATGCAGCTTAAACTATGTTCACTCTACCTATATATCCTTTATATATCAGTTTCCATACATGTGGAGTCTCCTGTTTATGTTATATATGATATAACAGCATTTTATCATGAAGAGAAGAGCAGAAGACCATCACTGACACAGCCATGTTGCTGAGGCATGAACTCTGGTCACCCATGACCTGACCTGTGACCTGACCTCTGGTGTACCAGAGTAATTTATTGCTAATAAATCTATTTAAAAAATCTTATTTCATGAATAATACTTATGAGTAAATGATAATATATGGCTTCAATAAGTCCTTTATAAGTTTATGGCTATATCATTAAATGCTTTAACAAATTTGCCTATGGAAGTTATGGAAATAATATTTACTATAATTTATTTGGAACAATAATCAGAGGACAACTTTTCTCATATCAATAAGGTCAAGGACAGGGTCATGTGACAAAAGATAAACATGACCGCATGGCAGGCTAAAAAAAAACCACAGGAGTTGAAATCTTAACAATTTCCTTATGAGGGCACTTCTACATAATTTATTTTTAACTCCAGAACAGTTTATTAGCCATTATTGGTAAGAAATTTGCTAAATTGCCTCCATTTTCTCTGTTTATTTTGCAAATATCCCAATATACCCCTGCTACGCTTTTCCATAAGAGGATCCCCATAACTGAAATCTCATTTCAGTTATGAACCCATAACAAGCCCAGTCAAAGAAATGGCTCTGACAGATCGAGGATGTCGAGTCATCTCGTTAACAAACCATTTCGTTAGCATTATCAAGATGACCCATCAGAACGTAACAAAGTGTCTCGTATATATATTCGAGATTGACGGGAAAACCCAGATATGCCGGGCCACAGGTACGATGTTGCCACAGATGACACTTAATTCTCACACTCTACAGCATGTTGTCGTGTTGTCACTGGTCTTGAACAGGCGATGCACGGGTAATCTTGTTGCTGTAACTCCATATTGCTTGCACGAATGCAAGGGACTAAGTGACTTGATCAATTTGCAGCATCCATGTTATATATGCATAACTATTCTTATTTATTAAGACTGTTAGTTCATTTTAAGTTTCTACGAAACTATGCGTACAAAACCACGCACACCCACTGCGCATGCTCAGCCCATTCTTGTAGTTTTGTCTGGATTAAACAGGTTGTTGCCTCAACGAGGTCTCCATGTTTTTCATCCGACTAGCAGTTGTTATTTGGCCCCTTTTTCCCAATACATGACATTTCTTGGTGACGAGAATACTTCTGAATCCACAGTGTCGTCTCAAGATGGATGGGGATAAGTTGTTAGCACAGTTCTCGATGGAACCGGCAGATAGTGCTTGCGGGCGTTGGGAGAGATGGGCACGCCGCTTTGAGAATTATCTGACCGCCCAAAATATCACGAATGACAACAGAAAAAAGGCAATGCTTCTCCAATTTGAGGGGGAGGAGGTGTTTGAACTGAGTGATTCTATTGGTGTTTCAGACAATGACGATTTCCAGCACACAAAACAGAAACTAATGGACTATTTTGCGCCAAAGCGCAAGGTTGAATATGAAACATTTATATTACGACAAGCCAGTCAGAATCAAGGTGAGTCATTGGACAAATTTAACGCCCGATTACAGTCACTGTGTAAACATTGCGAATTCGCTGATAAGGACAGAGAGATAAAATCACAGATAATTCAAAAGTGTAGCAATGAAAAAGTAAGAAACAAATGGCTTAGTGATCCGAATATCTCGCTGGCGAACTTGTTTACTTATGGTAGAACTCTTGAAGCCACCAAACAACAAACACAGGCCATGGTTAATCCTGTACGGACCACTGTAAATGCTATTAATGTCAGATCCAACCCTTGTCCCAATAGTCGGCGTTCGTTTGTACAGCACAAACAGTATCGATCTAGTGCACGCCACTCTCACCAGGGGGCGCCCAGGGAGAGAGGTTCACAGCAACATGCTACTGACAAACCCATTCCAACTACCACCTGTCCAGGTTGTGGTAGATCCCATCATGATTGTAAACAGTGTAAGGCTTGGGGAAAGACTTGTCACAAATGTAAGAAACGCAATCATTTTGCTGCTGTTTGCAGATCTTCTAGCCATGATGCATCAAGACAGACACATTTTGTTGAGACTAAAACTTTATGTGATAGTCAATCTGATGATGTAGAACCATCCTATGATGAGTATGAACATTTGGGTTTATATAAATCCACTGCCACCTGTGATAGTGTGAAACCATATTATTGTGCTTTAACACTGAACAAATTGCCAACCATGATGGAGATTGATACCGGTGCTACTACATCTATAATTAGCACACAACAGGCTGAACTTTTGTGTCAGAATGGCCAGAAGCTACATATTGAAACTGACAATCTACCTGTGTTACACACATACTCTGGTGAAGCCATGCAACCAGAGGGCAGAGTTGTGTTAGATGTTGCCTACAAAGATCAAACATTTTGGTTGCCATGTCTCATTGTGAAAAGGAATGGGCCAGACTTACTTGGCCGTGATTGGCTTGAGCAGCTTAAGTTAAACTGGACTGAGGAACACAAAGTTGATAGTGAGGACTTTGTTAAAATGTTTCCTGAGTTGTTTGAACCTGGACTGGGCAAACTGAAAAATGTGAAAGCAAACCGCGCTATTTCAAGCCTCGTTCAGTACCTATATCTAAGCGTGCTAAAGTTGAAGCTGAATTAGACAGGCTGGTTGACCAGGGTATATTGAAGCCTGTAGCTTTCTCAGAGTGGGGAGCCCCATTTGTTCCCATACTGAAGCCGAATGGTGAAGTCAGGATTTGTGGTGACCACCGCCTTACAGTTAATACCACTGCTAAAGTCCATCGGCACCCGATCCCAACATTGATGATTTGTATTCAATCCTGCATGGTTGTGTTTGTTTTAGCTCAGCTGACTATAAGTCATCTGAGCTATAGTCGTGGTCCATTGTCCGTCGTCTGTCTGTCTGTCGTGCCGTCCGTCCGTCTGTCCTTCTGTAAGACTGGCACGTTTTGACACCATTGGACCTACGAATCTGAAATTCGCCATACAATTAGATGTCCCCAAAATCTCCTACCATGCCGAAAATTGGGACAATAGGACTTCGTTCCTTTGAGATATTAAGGAAAAACCTCAATTTTTTATTAGAAATCTATTCAGGAAAACTTGTAGTTTTGTCTGGATTAAACAGATTGTTGCCTCCACGAGGTCTCCGTGTTTTTGATCTGACTAGCAGTTGTTATTGGGCCCCTTTTTCCCAATACATGACAATCAATTATATAAGCAATGAGCTAATGTTTGGTCAGGGTCGAATGTTTGGTCTAATCTCTTTGAAACTTTTATATTAATTATATCAAAGGAGAAAAAAGGATTTTTAATTATTTGAAATAATAAACCTTGTGACATGTATACATAAACAGAACATTGCATAAACTACCCGAGTTATCAACAACTAATTAATACATTGACAAACAATTAGTTTGAGTACTAATGCAAACTCATTAATTAACTCAGCTTAGAAAAAATCACAACTTCAAAGAACTGTTATTTCAAGTAAACAATTACACAAGGAGAGGTCAGATAATATAATATCTGCAAACATTGTAAAATTCATAAATTTGTTGGTGAGCATTCTGAAATAGGCTCGCATTTTATATCCTCGTTTAGCGGTGATCATTGTGCTGATCAGTGATCAGCAGCATACATCAGAACGCTGGTCAGCGAAATAATACTCGCCTTAAAACCTGTCAGACAAGGTCCCATTTGTTATATGTAGTACGCATGAATTTTTTCAGATAAGTTTATCCAAGTATATAATACATCATTGCACCTATTTGCTTGTGCAAGGTGCTTTAAACGTTTAACGAAATGTCCTGATAATGTTAACGAAATATCTCATATAATTGATGCAAAATGTCTTTTGACTGATTAAGGAAATGGATTGTTTACAAGATGTCTTGTAAGCCTGACAGAGATATCAAACAGCTCTCACTGTGTCACACTTAGTGTCGGTACTGCTACCATGCGGCAACTAACATCATAAATTACCATTCTCTGACCCTCTTATTTCATCAACTGGTAAACTTGGGGCGTACCGGACAGTCAGCACCACACATCACCCTTTCGCTGAACTACTTAAGGTCTTTCCCAGTGACGTAAGGTGTAATTATAGTGGTCTTTCCTAGAATCTTTTTTCCAAAACCAACATGGTTAATTCAGTAACCACCTATTGTGGGCTTCCAGCTTGCTATATATATATATATATATATATATATTCCCATGGACCGTATGTTCGAACAGCAGAAATATATCACAGGACAAGAAGGTCCATGTTTGGACTTTCTAAAAACATGCATGATTTCAGTGCGAATGTTACCATGCGGGTTGAGCTGTTTGTTGCCTATGGGATGCTGTTAGCCTCCTCATAGCAACGATGCCATTCAAAGGAGGCCAGGCGGCATGATATGCAAATACAAGGGAATTGTCAGGAGCCTTGTGACGCCCTAATATGCAAATATCAGGGATTCACCATACGGACTTTACAGGGTTTTAGTGATAAGAGCAAGAACTGAGTTACGTAGTGTCAATTGGTACATGGAATCACGTTTCATTTGAAGCATTTTAGCAGTAAACATCAATACACCAAAGCCAAGGCAGGGCTAATATTAACCCTATTCTTTCACACTATCAGTTCAGTTTGCTTTATACAAAAGTTTCTTAGTAAAACCATTCCAGCACATAGTCTCATGTCCTCGCATACGACTGTTTAATACCTTGTCATAGTCTTGCCTGTTAGTAAACACAGTCTGTTTACCATAACAAGGCGGCGTGACAAAAGGCCCTATTAAGGGGCAACCAAGTCAGGACATCTCTTGATTGGTGCGTGTTGTGGCTCCGCGCAGCACACGGCCCAATGCACTGTGTTTATGTTTACACCTGCGATTAGGCCTGGTTGACTGTTTTTAACACTTGTTTACAGGAGTAAGCAAATGGTTTCAAGGCAATATTTTTGCAGGTACAGATTTATTTTAAAGGGAAGAAGCTATTTTTCATGTTAACTCAACATGCTTTATAGGTGATTGGGCCCCTGTAATCATGAAGTTTCAGTTGAACAGGACACTGAAGTACTAAGTAGTGTCTAATTATATAGTGTACCATTTCAGATGTACCAGCAATAGAGAGTCTGCCAGCCTGTCAGAGTGGCATGCTTTGTTATGTTGAGAACTGCACTGTAAATCATGATGAGGATGCAAATATTATAGTCATTTTTGACCACACCTCATGGCCTATAGGTAAACTGTCAATTGAAATAAACAAGACCAATCTTTAGATATGTTTCTGTACTTTCTAACAATGTACATCTTCCCTGTTTGAACAAGTGTCATTATTTCTCAGCATATAAAATGCAATATTGGTTAAGCCCCTAAAATAATTGTTGAATTTTGACAGAATTTGATAAGAATATCTTCAGGATGTGTACTGGATGTTCTTTCTTCTATCAAGATATAGGTCATTGACCTGTGATGACATTAAGACTATTTTATTCCACAGTGGCCATGTAATTGGACGGCCCTAGAGCCATGGTTTACATTTTGTTTAAACACTGATCACACACTGGCCCAGCACCCTGCATGCATGCCATTGAGCCTTTGTGAATGCACCATGTTATTAACATATGTCTTATTTATCAAACCAATTTATATTGGCACCTTGAATTATGTTAAACCTTTCCAAATACTGAAAAACATCATACCGGTCCAGTTTTTGCTTTAATAAAAACTGTCAAGAATGATTTAGATACAAGGTCAGTCAGAAGAAACAGGAAACATTAATCCTGAAACCCATTGCAGCAATAGTCCAGAATAGTTGATAATTCTAGCAGTGATTCAAGAGTGACCCTTTAACCCATTGCAGTGACATTGATGCTTTTGTCCAAAAATGTGAGGGAGCCCAGTAGGATCACCAGACCGTGTTGCATCAATTTTCAGATGGCCAAATCATTTGCAGCAGTGCCAGGGGCAGATCCAGGATTCCTGAAAAGGGGGGGGGTCTACCCAGGAGCACTCATAAAAACCTAAAAATAAGGTCCCTAGGTCTGGAAAAGGGGGGGCCAGGGGGGTCAAAACCCCCTGGATCCACTTCTGAGTGCACATTGTATTATTTAAATGGCTTTTCACATCAAAGTGTGGCCTAGCATATTATTTTGTGTTTGTGAAGAATAACTAGTGCAGCCGAACTATGTAAGTAGATATTGCTTACTCGTGATCCATTGTTCTCTAGCCTCATTAATTGCCCTTTTCATTACTGACAGGATCTGTTATCATTAGTGTTTCCTTGTACTAATATGATATAAGTTAAGCTTTTTGTTTTTGTGTAACTGTGCAAACAAACTTTACTCACTCTAACAAGAATGTGCAAAACAAGCAGATGAGACTCAATATTAACCCTCAAGGATTTTAGAACATGCTTACAATATTTAGTTTGTTTGAAATGGAGACCTGCAAGAGAAGACATGAACGTTAAGCAGAGTGTAATGTTTATTGTGATGAAATTCAAAACAGGAAAAAAAAACAGGATATTTAAATTGGCTAACAACTCAACATGTATTGCAAAATAGTGAAGTAAAAAAGAATTAGATAATTTGGAAAGGGTAAGAGTTTGTGTACCATGGTGATCATAGATTATTAACATGACAAAGTTAAAAAGAAGACTTTGGATGGAGAGAAGAAGTAGGTTAACATGAAATTAGTATTTCAATAATCAGATTTTCAAGATCCCCTAAAATAAGTGTTTTTATATAGATTAGCGGTTTGAAAATGGATAGTTGAAAATAGGACTTAATTAGACACCTATCAAATATGATGTTTGAGAATACAAATTGAAAAATTGATCTGATAGTTTTACTTTTGATGGTACAGGTTTAAAGACTTATATTACTTATAATTTTTTTTGTAATTTTAGGTATCCAGGAGGCTAAGAATCGAGGCGCAACATATCGTCTTGGGCCTGAACTTGAAATCTGGTTTGTATAAAATGTCTCCTACTTATGTTTATATATATACACAAGGGAAAATTGGTTTGAATGATACCTTGCGCCATATTCTGACTGACACAGGAAATGGTGTCATTGTGTTTAATACTTTCCATATATGTCCAGTCATGGCACAAAAATTAAGTCTATAAAATGATATTTTTGATATTGTCCCAGGTGTGATACTGTACCAGATTCACTACTTAATCCTAACAATAAACAGTCATTGAATTTGGATGACACCTCAGAGAATGAAAAAAGGTTTGAGCTGTTGATAATCATATTAAAAAATTGAAGTTTTAGGGATATTGCCATTTTCAATTAACTTTAATTTGCTTACAATATTTGACTAAAATTGATGAACAGTACAATAAAATGTATTTATTTATATTGAAAATCACAGTCATGTCTGTATGTAGTAAAATATATTCAGTATTCAAAGAGAGTAAATTAAAGTTAAAAATGGACATAAACAGTACTGAAATATTTTGAAAATTGCCCAGCTAAAACAGACAAAGTTATATATTTTAATATTTCTTTGCAGTGGGTATGGGTGTTCCGATCACTTCTTTGAGAGTGACACCTTTCTACATTCCTTTCAAGTGTTGGCTCAACTTCTGGAATCTCCTGTCTGCCAGGATATTATCTGTGATGTAGGCATGTAAGTATATGTGTGGTTCTTAAAGTCAAATGTTCTGATTTAAAAATACCATGTTCTTCTGGTTACGTTGATTAATTTTTATTTTAATGTTAATATACTACCCTGGACAATGAATCTGGATTGTGTTGCTGTTCTGGACATCATGTTCTTAACTGGAAGAAAACTAAAATACCAAATAGTGATATAGACATACAGAGGTAAATAAATGCAAAAGCAAATGCAGCAGAAAGAGCCAGGTTAAAACATTATAATATGATTGATGGAAATCTGTTAACATTGAATGTTATAGAACAATTAGACAATTTTCATATTTGAAAACTTGTTGTTGGTATACAAGGATGCAGGGCTTTCAGGAATGCTGGGGGTAAACCTCTCTGATGCTTTGAATCTCTTTTGGGCTCCTTGTTCTGGGTGTATACATGTGCATCCACCAAAGTTGCAAATTCTGGCTGTAGCAACAAGCAGATCAAAGCCTAGCAGTAACTGACCATTGCTGAAAGCCCTGCTGTAGTGTAGGATGGTAAAAAAATTGACGTGATCACCAAAGCCCTTATGTTCTGCTGCTTTGACCTAATTATGCTAATAAGCCCCTTAAAACACCTCTACATAAAAGGCTTTCCATGCCTATGGTGGCAGGGCTGTTTTAAGTCACAAAGGTTTGTCACATATCACACATTGGCTGTTATCATCAGCTGGAATTGCTTGTTTGTATCTGTTCTCTGGCGATGAAAATATATTGCTATCTTTGTGAGGTGTTTTACCAAATTTTGTTTTTTGTATCATATGAATTCTGTACAAGGCAAGTCACTGTTATGCACTCCTCAGTCTCGGAAATAGCTCATGCAAACTTTGACATATCATATTTATCATTTTTTTTTCCAGGCCTGTGATGCACAAAAACATTGCATTCAACTGTCGAGTCATCTTCTTGAACAAGTAAGTACAGTGTTTATGTGAACATATGGTGAACACCTCATTTTCTGTGTTATATATGGTGACTGGATTATGATAATATGTGGAATATTCATAACATCTAGGTTGGAATTTCTACAAAAGTTTTCTCTTGTACTTAATTCAGATAAACCTTGCTAAAATGTTTGAAAAGTTCAGCCAGGACCATTATCCTACATGTGATCTGAATCTGATAGATAGATGGCCATCATACAAGGTGCTTGTCAGATAGTGTTCCACTGCATAACACTTATTACATATTATTTCTATGGCTGTTTTCATTGTACTGCTGAATAGGAACTTGCCTCATAATTTCTTTACAGATTCACAAATAAATTTTAAGTTGCCTCATTATTTCTTTACAGATTCACAAATAAGTTTTCAGTTGCCTCATAATTTCTTTACAGATTCACAAATAAGTTTTAAGTTGCCTCATAATTTCTTTACAGATTCACAAATAAGTTTTAAGTAGCCTCATTATTTCTTTACAGATTCACAAATAATTTTTAAGAATAGTTAATATATATATATATATATATTTATATATATATATATATATATATATATATATATATATATATATATATATATAAAGTATATTCTCAACAAGTCATGATGTCATGTGATAATAGTCAGTAACAATATTTTTTTTTTGGGGGGGGGGGGGATTTACTGTGGCTGCCTTGAAATAAAAATTGCTGTTTTGTTTGTTTAGAAACTTTGTTTAAAATATATGGATGTGATTAAATGAATTCAGGTGAACATTTCATCAAGCAGTAACATGTCACTTTGGGAAAACCATAATTTATAAAGTTAAAAATCTTTTGCAGGAAAGTATTACTGATCCGACCAAAGATCTACCTGTGTGACGATGGCAACTACAGAGAGAGCCGCTGGTTCACCAGCTGGAAGAGGTTACAGAAAACAGAAGAGTACTTCCTCCCCCGCATGATCCAGACCATCACAGGCCAGGTGAGAAGATGGAAGTAAAATTATTTAATTTGATTTCAAAATTCTTTGCTCAGTCAGTTTGTGAATGGATCAAATGAGTTGCATCATTCCTGATTTATTTTGGCACACTTGACATGCCTTGATACAAATTTAAGCTGAGCACCATATCCCAGGGGTCACTTTTTGTTTTCCAGTGGCTTTTTATGGAATCATCCATTGTGGTGCTTTCATGACAAGTAAGCCCCTACTGTCTGTCCTATTCTTGCTTTTTTTAGTCTACCCTGGCCTAAATGTGACAACATATGAGAGCACAACCTGCTTCACCCTAGTGAAAGATGATTGGGTCTAGCACACAGGCTGTCCTCTCAGGTCTTGTGATGGGATAGCTGGTCATATCCATTATTCTGATTGAGGCTTCATGCCCAAAAACATGACTTTAATTAATATCATATTATAATTTAATTTACTATTCTGATTTCCTTGCTAGTCCGTCTTTTATGTTTTAATAGTTTGATTTGACAAATATATTGACTTGTTAATGTCTCTGTACCCTATATTCTAAAGTTTTTTTTAGACTTGATCACTATCATAAACATGTACCCTTATATTATGTATGAACATCAGAAAACTAACTATTCATTTTGAAGTGGTCACTCAAGCGGGGACAAAGTTTTCTACTAAGGTTTAACAACAAAGTTTTTATTTTTACAAGGAGTGTTGCAAGCATCAGCCTGTCCCATCTAATACATTAAACATATATTCATACCACTTGTGGATAAAGTTAAATGTAGAGGATTAAAGAATCACTATCATTTAAGATGTATTAATATTATACAGAGGAAAGTACCATTTGGAGATGCTGTGATATTGACCTATGATGTGTTCTGTATCATTTAAGATGTATTCATAATATACAGAGAAAAGTACCATTTGGTGATGCTGTGAAGTTGACCTATGATACATGTTCTGTATTACTTGAGATGTATTCATAAGCTAAAGAGGACAGTACCATTTGGTTATGCTGTGATATTGACCTTTGACATGTGTTCTGTGTTATTTAAGATGTATTCATATCACACAGAGAACAGTGCCATTTGGTGATTCTGTGATATCGACCTATGACATGTGTTCTGTGTTATTTAAGATGTATATTATCACACAGAGGACAGTACCATTTGGTGATGCTGTGATATCGACCTTTGACATGTGTTCTGTGTTATTTAAGATGTTTTCATATCACACAGAGGACAGTACCATTTGGTGATGCTGTGATATCGACCTTTGACATGTGTTCTGTGTTATTTAAGATGTATTCATATCACACAGAGGACAGTGCCATTTGGTGATGCTGTGATATCGACCTTTGACATGTGTTCTGTGTTATTTAAGATGTATTCATATCACACAGAGGACAGTACCATTTGGTGATGCTGTGATATCGACCTTTGACATGTGTTCTGTGTTATTTAAGATGTATTCATATCACACAGAGGACAGTACCATTTGGTGATGCTGTGATATCGACCTTTGACATGTGTTCTGTGTTATTTAAGATGAATCATATCACACAGAGGACACTACCATTTGGTGATGCTGTGATATCGACCTTTGACATGTGTTCTGTGTTATTTAAGATGTATTCATATCACACAGAGGACAGTGCCATTTGGTGATGCTGTGAAATCGACCTTTGACATGTGTTCTGTGTTATTTAAAATGTATTCATATCACAAAGAGGACAATACCATTTGGTGATGCTGTGATATCCACCTTTGACTTGTTTTCTGTATTATTTAAGATGTATTCATATCACACAGAGGACACTGCCATTTGGTGATGCTGTGATATCGACCTATGACGTGTTCTGTGTTATTTAAGATGTATATTATCACACAGAGGACAGTGCCATTTGGTGATGCTGTGATATCGACCTATGACATGTGTTCTGTGTTATTTAAGATGTATATTATCACACAGAGGACAGTACCATTTGGTGATGCTGTGATATCGACCTTTGACATGTGTTCTTTATTATTTAAGATGTATTCATATCACACAGAGGACAGTGCCTTTTGGTGATGCTGTGATATCGACCTATGACACGTGTGTTGGTTCTGAGATATGTGAAGAACTCTGGTCCCCACTCAGGTAAGATACTTATTGTTGATAACTTACCAATTCGTTTAGGTTTTCAAGAAACCTGAAATATCACAGGCAGATCATTTCAACTGAGCCTATGACAGATTGATATTAAATATACACAGATAATGCTCCAAGAAACTGAAAATAAATCTCATTGGGTATAGCTAGTAGGTTCACCTTTGTATGGTTTATGGTCTGATATTTGAACAGTGACAGCCTCATCTTAATACTTTCACTTTCTGGTCTCTTGGGTCTGTGTAGTGTTTTAGCTTTCTTCACACCCTGGTGGTTACTAGCCAGCATAAAACCAAACAGCCAAAACACTGTATAGAAGGTTATTAGGGCCCCGCTTGACAAGCTGTGCCCTATAGTGATCACGTTGTCAGTCTGTCCTTTCTTACTTCCGTCCTTCCGTCAGTGACACGTTCTTTCATTCACTATAACTCAACAACATCATTCTTCAGCTTCCCAAAATTTCCAGGGATGATTGGTACATATGAGGATTCCAGACCTAATGAATTACAGACCTGTCAGAATTGCAATATGGCCACCAAAGCTCAATCACTGATTTTCTTTCCTGCACGATAACTCAACAACAACATACTTCAGCTTTCCCAAATTCACAGGGATGAATGGTACTTATGAGAGCTCAAGACCTTAAGAATTACACACTTGTCAGAATTCCACTATTGCCGCCACAGCCCAATTACTGATTTTCTTTCGCGCGTGATAACTCAACAACAACATACTTCAGCTTTCACAAATTCATAGAGATGATTGGTACCTATAAGGGCTCCATCTCTATTGAATTGCAGACCTGTCAGAATTCATCTGACCTATTGAAATACAGACTTGCTCAAAATCAAATATGGGCACCAGATTATGATGGATGATTTTCTGTTGCACACATTATTTCATTCATATCTTCTTTAATATTATTTGATCAAGTAGGATTTTTTCCCTTATGCAAATAGTTAAAAACCTTATTCTGTTTGTCATATTTTTCAACTTTAACCTAAATTTTCACCCATATGTAAACTAGTCCAGCACTACCAGAAATGCTGGGCCCTCTGAGGACCATTTTCAGACCACATCTAGTTTGTTCTGCATCTGCCTCTAAATCCTTGTTATATTCTACTTTTTCATGAGAGTAAGTGCTATTGATCATTTCCACTTCTTCAAAAAAGTGGTACACTTACTAACAGGCAGGGGATTTCAAGACATTTTCAGGGTCAATGCAAAGTCATCTTGTTTTCAGCCGTCATACAGCTATGGGTCTGGATGGGGTGGAAATTTTTACAAATTCCAGTGGCAGTCACCATCAACTACGAAAAGCATATATTCGTGTAGACCTGATCAAGTCAGCCACTAATAAGGTAAGAGACCACATATAGCCTACAGGAACGTGTCAATACTGTAAAAGAAGTTACATAAATATAATAGTTGTGTCAAAGGATTTTCTATATTAAAGGTTAGATGGGATACAGTATAAAGACATGATATTACAGAAAAAAAATGTACTGAGTAGGATACAAGAGATGGATGTCATTAGGATATAAACAAGTAAGATATGATGTTTTGGGAACTTAATATAAACAGAATAAAATATAAAGGTATGAAACAGCTGTCGAACAATTGTGCATATCGGAAAAGGAGGATATTAATGATAAATTTGGATTCTGTCGTTTTAAAAATGTCTTGAATTTTTTTAATGTCATGCACTTTTGAAAAAAAAATAATTCTTAATATTCATTTTGAAATAGAATGTTTGGTCCAAGAGTGTTTTCATTCTCAAACAAATAAATCTTAGTGGAGTTAATTGTTACACAGAATGGAGGCATCTACATGTTTGCAAACCACCAAGGCTGTGATGGAGAGAGGGTATATTATGACGGCTGCTCCATGATTGCAATCAACGGACATATCGTATCTCAGGGCTCCCAGTTCTCCATTAAAGATGTGGTACTTGTGCTTTTACTGCTTCATTTTTCCACTGGCAGGTAGCTGAGTAGCTGGTGGAGGTTTCAAAGTTGCCTTTGTTTCAGTGGATTTTGTTTCAGTTAGTTTATGGTTCCTCCTTTAATAATATGAAAGTATAGTATTTTAATTATTAAATTATGCTGTTTATAAAATTAAATTCTTAAAATTGGCCATGAAATACCTGAAATATCTTTTTTTAATGTCATCTTAATGGAAGTAATGAAAATCTGTGGTACTCTTATGTTATTTATTGTTTGTTTTAAACTCGTTATTGGAGAAAGTGAAGTCTATTTATATAATATTGGCAAAGTCTATGTTTCAGGCTACCAGGCATCTAGTTACAGGGGAGAAATTTTTACACTTTTGAGAATATTCAGATTACAAACACATGCTTTTTCACAAGCATTTATTTGAACAAGATGCTACATAGAAGAACCTTCTTACCTATTTTAAAACAGGAATGGTCTGATTTATACCAACATTGATAAATAAACCCCTATTAATGTTGTACCTTGCAGGAAGTGGTCACAGCCACATTAGATTTAGAAGATGTAAGAACTTTCCGTAACAGCAGAAGAAGTCGAACAGTCCAGGTATTCAATGTGTAATATATTTTTAATATAGTCCATTCCATCCCCCCATGTTCACCTGTTTTTTTGCTGTGAAAATGTTTATAAGTTACATTTCAAGGGAAAAAATATAGGTTGGTGTATGGGATTAAAGGGCCTTGATTTCAAAAATGTAAATAAATACCTACCTTACACCTCATTAAAGAAAGAGATTTTTTTTATATGAAAAATTCATTTACATTTTACAACATATCAGACCTACTTATTGCAGTTCAGGTAATTGGTCTCATGCAAAAACAGCCTCAAGTGTTACCTGGTGTTGGGTGATGTCATGTAAAAAAAATACAACCAGCTAAACCAAGGATGGCAGTTCATGTGGTAAACAAATGATCTGCCAGATCATTGTGAAGAGACCAAAAAAATTGTGAGTAATGAACTGGAGATTTATTGTAAAATCTTTTATTGCCATATCAGGTCTCTTTTATGTGTAGTTTCTAGGAAATTATTGAAAATATAAACTTTTAAGAAAGTTACAGTCTTGACTTGACATTCAAACCCTTGACAATCCAGAACCTTGCAATCTGAAAGTATTTCAGGGCTTGCCCTGCTTCCAAAAATCTTTAGCCAAAATTTTAGACAACATGAATTTTCTTTAGCCATTTAAGAAACACTTTAGCCAGCACTTATTCTCTGAATAATGGGAAATATTGATATTTAGCACTGAGCAAAATTCAAAATATCATGAATAGATCATATCATAACAATATAAATATGAATATAAAAAAGATGTGTGGACAGTGCAATTCATAATTATTCTGTGTGACTTTGCTTTGAACATTAAGTTATATATACTGGTAATCACTATAATTAAATCAACTGAAGACCAGTCTTTCTCAATAAACTTTTATTTCACAATATTATAGTCTTGTTTTGTTCATTCAGTAAGACCTAAAAAAAGTTCTTTGTTTCCAGTATTCAGACTAACTCCAAGAAAACCTAGCCATTCTAAAATTAAAATTAATCAAATCCCTGAGCCATGGGGCACAATAGGGTCACTTCATAAATCTTGTACAAGTCACTAATAATTGAAATTACAGCTAATTATATCACAGTTATGTTTAAGTTTCTCATTCTATGATCTTAGGCATAAATTATGTATAAATATGTAAGAGTTACAGTGTGCATATTTATGAAGGAGATCATTTGATTACCATGTACCAGTCTTCTATAGTCAGGGTGGGGGTGATATTGTGACCTGGTTTCTCGCTCCTTTCTTTGGACAGTGGGACAATATGGGAGGGCCTGGTATATATACATTTTGGATTATTTCCTTGAAACCAGTGTGTGAATTAATTTAATCTGAGCAACATCAGCAAAATCAAATAAAAAAATAATCTTCTCAAAAGCCTGTTTTATATCACATGATAAAAAAAATATTAAAAATTAAATAAATTTCCTACCTACCTACTCTTAATTTTTCACCACTGTATTCGGAAACAAAGAACTTATTTTTTAGGCCTAAGTAAGGGCATTGGAAAGATGGCTCAGGGGTAGAGCGCAGGACTCAAAGCCGGGAGATTGTGGGTTTGAATCTCAGCCAAGGCGGTGAGGTTTTTCACGGTGGGCCCCCACCAGGGGTGAGCACTCTGCAGGCTTAATAGGAAGGCTGTACCCCACAGCCGTGTATCACTTCATATACAAGTGCATCTTTGGGGGGTTCCTCGAAGTTATGACCAAGCAATGGGGATGATTACACACCCAGGACCCGCAGGTGCGATAGGCACCGGGCCTGGGTGACACCAGGATACAAAATAAAAATTATAGGAAGCGAGTGCTACCGCCCTGTCAAGTAGTCCCAAACGGAAATGGAAACTCTGCAGATGTACTTACTTAGGTTAAGAATTAGATAAGTGGGCATTAAAAATTGAAGGTGGTTACCTCCACCAAAAAATATTAAAAAAAAAAAAAAAGTGCTTCTCACCAATAAATTAGCCAGAAAGGATCGCCAGATCTCCCCATTGCTAGCCATTGGTGAATTGGCGATTAGGCAGGGCTAGCCCTGTATTTCATATGTAAGAAATGGACACAGGTTGGTTGGGCAGAGTCTAATTTCTTCCTATGACCCTGCTTCTTAACAGAAGTTTAAAAAAATTTAATTGAATTCAAAGATATATGAATAATTCTGAACCAAATAAAAAAATTTTCAGGACTGTCCCCCAAGGACAATCTCATATTTCCTTGAAAGGGGTTTACAGGAACTGAATTAAATATTGTACTCTAAAAGTGCAAACAGATTCTGTACCATCATGTGTTATTTTCAGTGTTCAAACTAATCTCTAATTGCAGCAACTTTTATCACTTATTAGATTTAGTATTCAATAAGGCCAAGATTATTTTAAAACCTGGATGCTATGATTGCTCATCCTCGTATTGTAGTTTCTGTCCACAAAATCTGAAGAAAATCTGATGACCTGCAGGGGTTGCTGCATAACTCATTAATATGGGTTTGCCTTTGAATTCAACTGTTGTGGTACCAAAACTTATGCCAAGAGCATTATAATTATGATTTTGTACATAGCTTTATGTAATTACTGAATATTAGTGGTTATTTACACATATTAAATTATTTTTCCTTCACAAATTTCCAGTGGGATACTTATGAACTGCAAGCACTGGTGAAATTGATATAATCATCAATAACAAATAACATCATTTTATAAAACACAGTCAGTTAGACAGCTGTTTTATTGCAAGGCTTCAGATGCACCATCCTTCCCAAGGATTACTGTGGATTTTGCGATGTCGGTTGAAGACATTTCTGTGCCATCATATGAACCCATCCAGTGGAAGTACCACACTCCAGAAGAGGAGATCAGGTACAGGGAAACTTTCAGTGTATCATTACACCTGATTTTACATGTGTTTCATTACACCTGATTTTACATGTGTATCATTACACCTGATATTACATGTGTATCATTACACCTGATTTTACATGTGTATTTTACACCTTATTTTACATGTGTTTCATTACACCTGATTTTACATGTGTATCATTGTATCCGCCAAAACGAAGTTTTGCGGATACTATGTTTTTGACCGGGTTCCGCCGCCGCCGCCGCGTTCGTTTCCGGAGAACTCCTCTGAGACTACTGGACAGATTTTTCCGAAACTTACACAAATTATCGGGTCACATGTGAACTGGTGCCTAACCAAGTGACCTTGACCTCTGACCTTTCGTCTCTGCCCAGCGTCCGTTTGTGCGTCTGTTTACACACATAAACCCATATATCTCGGGAACCGTTTGACCGATCCGGAAAATTTTTTTACACAAATTTGGCCCTGGGATAGCTTTATAACATACGAAACAAAAGGTGGCGCCACCTGCAACCATGTTTGCACAGTGTTCATCTGTTCATCTGCCTGGGGTTAAAATCACTCATATCTCTGCAGTGGTTTGACTAATTCACCTAAAATTTGGCATGCATATACATCCTAGATAGCTTTCTCAATTTTATGACAGGTGGCGCCACCTACATTCACGTTAACGCTCCACACATAAACCCATATATCTCGGGAACCGTTTGACCGATCCGGAAAAAATTTTTACACAAATGTAGCCCTGGGATAGCTTTATAACATACACAACAAAAGGTGGCGCCACCTGCAACCATGTTTGCACGGTGTCCATTTGTTCATCTGCCTGGGGTTAAAATCACTCATATCTCTGCAGTGGTTTGACTAATTCACCTAAAAATCGGCATGCATATACATCCTAGATAGCTTTCTTGATTTTATGACAGGTGGCGCCACCTACATTCACGTTAACGCTCCACACATAAACCCATATATCTCGGGAACCGTTTGACCGATCCGGAAAAAATTTTTACACAAATGTAGCCCTGGGATAGCTTTATAACATACACAACAAAAGATGGCGCCACCTGCAAACATGTTTGCACAGTGTCCATTTGTTCATCTGCCTGGGGTTAAAATCACTCATATCTCTGCAATGGTTTGACTAATTCACCTAAAATTCGGCATGCGTATACATCCTAGATAGCTTCCTTGATTTTATGACAGGTGGCGCCACCTACATTCATGTTAACGCTGCAGACATCCAAGCTCATATCTCGGGAACCGTTTGACCGATCCGGAAAAAAATTTTACACAAATGTAGCCCTGGGATAGCTTTATAACATACACAACAAAAGGTGGCGCCACCTGCAACCATGTTTGCACAGCGTCCATCTGTTTGTCTGCTGTGGGATAAAATCACTCATATCTCTGCAGTGGTTTGACTTTTCCACTTGAAATTTTGCATGTGTATATATCTTGGATAGTTTCTCGTTCAAATAACAGGTGGCACCACCTACAATCATGTTTATGTGGCAGAGATCCAATACTAATATTTTACATATGTAACTCTATATCCCCTTGCCACTCAATCCATGCCTCACTTCACCCGTCCTTCTCTGATTTTGGCGGATACACGTAGTCGCTTGTCGACTACCCGTATTCTAGTTACACCTGATATTACATGTGTATCATTACACCTGATTTCACATGTGTATCTTACACCTGATTTTACATGTGGATTTTACAGTTTAGAGGCCTGATATTACATGTGTATTTTACACCTGATATCACTTGTGTGTTTTACACCTGATTTTACATGTGGATTTTACAGTTTAGAGACCTGATAATGCATGTGTATTTTACACCTGATATCACTTGTGTATTTTACACCTGATATAACATGTGTATTTTACACTTGATATAACGTGTATTTTACACCTTATGTTACTTGTGTATCATACACCTGATTTTACATGTGTATTTTACAGTTTAGAGACCTGATATGACATAGGAATTTTACATTTAATATTACTTGTGTATCTTACACCTGATTTTACATGTGTATTTTACAGTTTAGAGACCTGATATTACATAGGTATTTTGCATCTGATATTACTTGTGTATTTTACACCTGATATAACATGTGTATTTTACACTTAATATTACATGTGTATTTTACACCTTATGTTACTTGTGTATTTTACACCTGATATCTGGACTCCCCCCCCCCCCCCCCCCCCCACCCCCCTCTCTGGTGAAGTCTCAACAAGAACAATCTTGTTCTTTCCTATATTCACAGGGATGATTGGTACCTATGAGGGCTACAGACATATTGATTTACAGACTTGCTCAAAATCAAATTTGGCCCCAAGAGTACAATCAGTGATTTTGTATTGCACACATTATATCAGACATATCTTTAATATGATTTGAACCAGTAGGAATTTTGTTCCCTAATGCATATTGATAAAACCCTGTTTTTGTTTGTCATATTATTAAACTATAAACAGAACTTTTTACCCATATGTAAACTAGTCCAGCAATACCAGAAATGCAGGGCCCTCTGAGGACCATTGTCCGACCACATCTAGTTTACATTTCATTAAAAACAAAGAATATACAAGACAAATTGTGCAAATGAAACAACATGGAAGGCAGAATGCAGCAAAAAAACTTTATTTTACTGGCCAATTTTGCTTGCGAGAACATATTTTGCCAAAAGAGAGCTTAAAAAGTAAAAAATAAATAGAGAGAAAAAAGTGCATCCTTAAGAATTAATGCCTCCCACTCACCAGATGTATTCTTTCTCTGTTTTAGTCTAGGGCCGGCCTGTTGGTTGTGGGACTACTTGCGGCGTAGTGGACAGGGAGGTTTCTTCTTGCCACTGAGTGGAGGGATTGACAGTTCCAGTACAGCATGTATTGTTGCCTCCATGTGTCATCTGGTGTGTCAGGCAGCTAAGGAAGGAGGTACGTTATACCATAATTCATACAACACTTTATCATGTAATAACAGACCCTGATGTTATAGCTGTTGTGGGATGCTTCCAAAACTGTTTGCATTCACTTATTCAGCCTGTATTCCCAGGTTCAATTGTGCATAAGTAACTGACCATTTGTGATTATTCCTTGATAATGTTCCTGTATCCATATCGTGTGCTGACTCTGCAACGAAATCTAATAGGTTCTTCTTTGGCCCATTCCTGAAATGTCTGGAAAATTTTATGAGATTCCATTCATGATTGCCTGAGTTATATTGTGAACAAACACAAGCACAAACTAACACACTCACAAGTGCACATGAACGGGGATGAATGCATTCCTTCCTGGGAGAGGCAAATATATCTATTTTTAACAGACTGACATGTTCCCAATAAAACAGTATGTTATACTTATATAAGTGAATCTAGGAATAAAGGCTGATTTTTTATGCCAGGGTATTAAGCAATAAAAGACTGATGTTATATTTACGTAAAACTGATATGTTATGTGAAACTATTTAAAAAGAATACCAGACTCTTAGGGTATGTACGTGTACAACTGATTTGTTATGCCAAGCAACATCTAGTAATCCTAAACATCATACTAAACTATATAACTTTATCTCAGTAATATATATAAACTCTGTGGTTCCTTCAGGTATCTCAGACTCTTGGTCCCTGGATATTGCTCATACCCTTGTGTTTTATGTCCTATATGTTTGTAATGCTTCACCTAAAGACATGCAAATTACATGGACTCAAGTGAATCTACAACCTTATCAGGTGGTATGTCATATCAAACAGTATCTGGCACTAACATGACATGACTGTATCATCTGTCCCATATGCAAGAATCTTAAATCCATAAAATTTAATGATGTCAATTCATCCATCATCATATGAATCCTCCTGTCTAACTTCAGCACCCTGACCACAGGCTGTTGTCCTGTAAAAACACACTAAAATATTAATACAAAGGGTATTTCTAGAACTCCATGAATGAATAATTATACATATATAACATATATAATTGATCTACACTATTGACATTGGCATTTCTATGATTTACTTGTTTATATTATAGATATTTAGGTGATATCAGATGTGTATGTTTTATTATACATGTGCAGGTTTTATCAGATATGTGTGTTCAATTATTGATGTTCAGTGGATATCAGATAAAGGTGTTCATTACAGATGTTCAGGTGATATCAGATGAGTGTGTTTTTTTATAGATGTTCAGGTGATATCAGATGTGTGAGTTTTCTTATAGATGTCCAGGTGATATCAGATGTGTTTGTTTTATTATATATGCACAGGTGATATCAGATGTGTGTGTTTCATTATAGATGTTCAGGTGATATCAGATGTGTGTGTTTCATTAAAGATGTTCAGGTGATATCAGATGTGTGTTCAATTATTGATGTTCAGTGGATATCAGATAAAGGTGTTCATTACAGATGTTCAGGTGATATCAGATGTGTGTGTTTCATTATAGATGTGCAGGTGATATCAGATGAATGTGTTTCATTATAGATGTGCAGGTGATATCAGATGAATGTGTTTCATTATAGATGTGCAGGTGATATCAGATGTGTGTGTTTCATTATAGATGTTCAGGTGATATCAGATGTGTGTGTTTCATTATAGATGTGCAGGTGATATCAGATATGTGTGTTTCATTATAGATGTTCAGGTGATATCAGATGAATGTGTTTCATTATAGATGTGCAGGTGATATCAGATGAATGTGTTTCATTATAGATGTGCAGGTGATATCAGATGTGTGTGTTTCATTGTAGATGTTCAGGTGATATCAGATGAATGTGTTTCATTATACATGTGCAGGTGATATCAGATGTGTGTGTTTCATTATAGATGTTCAGGTGATATCAGATGTGTGTGTTTCATTATAGATGTTCAGGTGATATCAGATGAATGTGTTTCATTATAGATGTGCAGGTGATATCAGATGTGTGTGTTTCATTATAGATGTGCAGGTGATATCAGATGTGTGTGTTTCATTATAGATGTGCAGGTGATATCAGATGTTTGTGTTTCATTATAGATGTTCAGGTGATATCCAATGAATGTGTTTCATTATAGATGTGCAGGTGATATCAGATGTCAGATGTGTTTCATTATAGATGTGCAGGTGATATCAGATGTGTGTGTTTCATTATAGATGTTCAGGTGATATCAGATGAATGTGTTTCATTATACATGTGCAGGTGATATCAGATGTGTGTGTTTCATTATAGATGTTCAGGTGATATCAGATGTGTGTGTTTCATTATAGATGTGCAGGTGATATCAGATGTGTGTGTTTCATTACAGATGTTCAGGTGATATCAGATGTGTGTGTTTCATTATAGATGTTCAGGTGATATCAGATGAATGTGTTTCATTATACATGTGCAGGTGATATCAGATGTGTGTGTTTCATTATAGATGTGCAGGTGATATCAGATGTGTGTGTTTCATTACAGATGTTCAGGTGATATCAGATGTTCGGAGGCTGGTTGCGGATGCTGAGTATGTTCCTCTGGACCCTCGGGAGTTCTGCCACCGGATCTTCACAACGTGTTACATGGGATCTGAGTGCAGCTCTGCACAGACAAGAAACAGTGCAAAGGAACTGGCTAGTCAGATAGGCAGGTAAGAAGATTACTTACCCTGCATGAAGTGAATGCAGAGGAATTGCCTTCAGTCCCTTTCATGTGAAAGTATGAACACAGATTATTGTAGAATTAAATGTGATATATAGGTTTGTTATATGAATTCTCTAGGAATCTTGCAGTACTGCATTCTGTTCAAATAATGTGATCATACAGCCTTCTCTCATTATGTTTCACTCATGTTTTACTGATTATTAACATGTTTTCAGCAATCATCAGAGTATTGTGATTGACACTGCAGTGTCAGCCATCATGGGCGTCTTCACCATGGTCATGAAGGTTGTGCCCAAGTTCAGAGCTCATGGAGGGAGTGCTCGGGAGAATTTGGCCCTCCAAAATGTTCAGGTAGTTCAATTTTGGCAAAAAAAACCCTGAAATGATACCTTGCATTTAACCTCATTGTTCTCATGAGAAAAGCCTTATTTGCAAATGTTACATGCATGCAGAATTAACAGGGGTCTATTTTATTCCCTGCTTTTGATCATAATGATTTAAAAATCATATGCTCTTTAATATAGAATTGTGTGGAACTTAAGTGTTTCAAAATGATAAAATTTGAAAAGAATAATTCCATTTCCTGTAGATCTTCCTGTCTGTTTTAAATTAGTATGATGATAGCTGTATGATCTGAATATGTAACAAGTAATCAGTGTGTGTTTTAGGTTTTATATATATGGCGCTGAAGTAAACATATTCAAGCCAGTATCTGAGGTATTTCCAAATTTATTTCTATTTTGCTTGTGGGCTGTGGTTGGGATTAAACTTGGGATCCTTAGCTAAGAAGTGCAAAGTCTTAACCATTAGGTTAAATCCAACCCTTTGATTAAGTAAAGAATTCCTATGTTTCAGTATTTAATGCAGTATGTTGCAATTATGTCAAAAGCAGCAACTGAATGACATAAGTCATCTGAGCTATAGTCGTGGTCCTTTGTCCGTCGGCTGTCCGTCCGTCCGTCTGTCCGTCCGTTAAACTGGCACGTTTTGAAACCGTTGGACCTACAAATATGATATTCAGCATACCTTTAGATGTCCCCAAAATCTCCTACCGTACTGAAAAGTGGGTCACTAGGACTTCTTTCCTTCAAATTATTAAGGAAAAACCTATGTTTTCCATTAAAAACCCATTCTTACACTTCAAGACTGCCTAATATCAAAACCACTGACCTGATTTTGATCACTTTTCATATATATATATTCCTCTATATATTTCCTATGTACATACCAGAAATTAGTTCAGTATTTTTTAAATCCTTTAAGTAATCGGCCCGAACATATGCACTTTGTAAAAATTCAGAAAATATATTTTCTCCCTCAACTTGAGAATTACTGAAGCTAAAAACTTTTTTTCAGGTATTTAACTCTATTTAATCAAGATTCAATTGTATACCCAAAATTAGATCTGAATTTTTCAAATTTTATAAGTTATCAGCATAAATATAAAATTGGTACCTTAAATTTTGCCAGGATTTGACCATGGCACATTTTTTCCCTGTAACTGCTGTGGATTTAATTTTCACAGCATGTTATCATTAGCATTTCATCTGTTAACATCTGAAATTTGAAACCAGTTGATAAAAAACTGTAGATTTTATTCAAGTTTTTCAAGCGCCATGTAAAGTATTGTGTAGATCAAGCAAGTGTTATGCAGTTTGCTAGAGCTCAGCTCCCCAGCTTCCCAAGCCAGCTCTCAGCTCCCAAAATTTGGCATACAGTTAGATGTCCCCCAAACCCCCTACCAAACCAAAAGTTTGGTCACTAAAACTTCATTCCTTCAAGATATTAAGAAAAACATTCAGTTTTCAATTAAAAAACCCATTGTTACACTTCAAGACTGCCTAATATCACAACCACTGATCTGACTTTCATCATATATAATATACATGTTCTTCTATTCATACTCTTTGCACATGCTAAAAATGATGTCAGTATTGAGAAATTGTTTTAAGTTATGGGCCTAAACATAATGCACTTTGTAAAAAATCAAGAAATATATTTACTCCCTTAACATGAGAAATGCTGAAGCTAGAGATTTTTTGACAGGGAGACAACATTATTTAATCAAGATTCAATTATATACCAAAAATTAGTTCTGAATTTTCCAAATTTTACAAGTTATTAGCATAAATATAAAATCGGTACCTTAAATTTTGCCTAAATTTGACCATGGCATGTTTGTTCCCTGTAAGCACTGTTGATATAATTTTCATATCATGCAGAAATAAGGATTCAGCTTGTTACTTTTGAAAGTTGAAAGAAATTGGCCAAAAACTGTAGCTTACATTATAGTTTTTATGAGACCATGTCAGACCCTAGGCTCTACACAGTCCCTCTTCAGTCACCTGTATGTCCTTTAGTTGACCTCTCAGGCCAATTATGCACGCTTGAGGCGGGGCATATACTAGTCAGCCAGGCAGCTTATGGCCTGCCTCAGTTGATTCAGGTGTCCAACCCAACGCATCTATTAGTTGTTTAGACCAACAGCATAACAATAAACAATAAATAAATAATTTTTTATAGGTCTATAACAACAACTTTGAAAAAAATCAATAGAAAAGGAATTTGATAGTTGATGAGTAACAGGGAATTACCTTGCAATTACTGATGTTTTATGCATTTTGTATGAATGGATGAAAATGTATTCCAATTAACACCATTGAGTCACCTATGGTATTTTTCTATTCAGTTTTAATCATGAAAAAAAATAATTAAACTATATTGTTCTATACTATTAGGGATTATATGAAGGGAATAAATGATAGACAAAGATGCCGTTGATAATATTAATCTAAATTTCCAGGTCTTTTCCAAGTGTTTCAGCTTGTTAATTTATATTTATTTCAAATTAAAAAAAAATTAAATATGTCAACATTTTTAAATTTTACTCAGACAAGCACTGAATAAAGATGTCAATATGTTTCACTAATGACATTTAGACACGTGGCTGTAACAGCTGACACAAGACTATGTAAATAATCAAAATTTATATTACTGGTTCCTATATTTCAGTTAATAAAATTAAACTTGCCCATCTATAGGTTTCTCCTTGTAAAATTTATAGGGTGTTCTTATCCTTGGCTTTATTTTTTTACACATATAATGGTTTCATAACTGAGATTACTTTAAATTTTTTTCTGATACATTTTTTTTTAATTAAAAAATTTGAATATGATACAAAATTAGATCTTAGACAAGTTCTCATCATGATTTCTGTAATGTTAATAATTGTCATAAGACTTGCTATGTCTAGTGTGTAGATTAATGTGACAGTAGTCCAAAGTGAATATAATAGTTTTTTTAATATAAATAAAATTCATAAAACCAAGTACTTATGATCATTATTTAGATTTGTGATATTTGTTTATTCTGGATTCTCAAGAACTTATGTTCAGCTGAAACTGTTATGATTGTTGTGATTATTAGGCCAAATAACTATAAATTCTTGTTAATCTTCAGTGTAGCTTGTTATACAGGTTCATTCATTACAGGCATGTAAGTAGAATCCTTTACCTCCTATAGCCCAGATAACCCTTTGCTGCTCACCCTGTGTTGACAGGGGTCTCATTTAAGTGCTGGTCAGTGTTCAGGAATGTTTAACATTGCTCCTCCACTGAGCATCTTGATCTTTGGGTTGTCAGCTTCACCTATCAACCAGATTTGTCATTTTATATAAAAATCTATGTAAGATCATTATGTTAATATATTTAGATGAAATGGTCAAGATTTATCTTAGTTCTAAATGGACAGTAATTTAATGCTGGTTTTAGGTCAGTATTATAATATTCAGTAGCTTAAATCCAAGTATCTGGTTGGTTAGTCAGGTTTAGGAACATGTACTTAAGGGCTTTACAGGCCTCTGAAAGACAGGAACTTTTAGACATCGCAGGACTCTGTTCTGTTTTTATTTAGATTCATAAAGCCTCATTTTATTAGATTAGAAACTTTTTAAAGGAAGATCTTATGATCATTTTTGTAGTTAGAGTGTCAACCTTAAATATTTCTGATACATATTTTAATTGGTGAACTTAGAAGAAAATAAACTTTATTATTACCATATGGATGGACTTTATCATGATTGGTGAGAAAAAGTGAACAAGAAAACATGGATGTATATATATAAAATCTACATGGAGCTAATTCCCCGTTTTTCTGGATGCCTAAAACTGAATAAATACCAGACATTGTGAAGTACTTTGCAAATGTATTTGAATGCAAATATGAATATGTACTCCATAATTTCATGCATAAGGATAGGAATACAGGTAAAAATGAAAGTATTTGAATACAAATGCATTCATGAATATATTCTGTAATATTATTTTTAATAATCATTTATTTCGATAATATTATTAAAAAATCTTTGCTGAAAAAACAGATGATACTGTTATTTTTAATTTAAATCATATTTGACACAATATTTGTTATAAAATTTTAGTAAATAGTTTAACTGTTCAAATTATTCTGCTGCAATGTAGGTAAAGTTTTATGGCCAAGTCAAAACCTGCGTGATAATAGCACACCATTTCCAGCTGTAAATAATATAAATACATCAATCCTCTTCACTGTCTCAAAGGGTATTATCAAAATCTTACATAACTTGAGTTAAACACTGTCAACTCGTAATAGAGCTTATATTACCACACAAAACAAGCCTTTGCCTACCTCCTCTTCCAAATCATATTTTGTGATCATATGTAACAGCTGAGCGCAGTGACCCATGGGTCCCTTGTTTCAAATAATATTATTTGAATAAGTTGAAATGTTTTCAGGCCCGAGTGCGCATGGTTTTATCCTACCTGTTTGCTCAACTGACCTTGTGGGCTCAAGGTCGTCCAGGAGGTCTACTTGTGCTAGGTTCAGCCAATGTTGATGAGAGGTCAGTTTTTAGTTTAATATACAGGTGAACCCATCTCATGAAAATTACATTATATCAGGTCAAAAGGAACAAGTGGAGGTATTGTGTGCAGTTAACAAAATATAAAGGACTGAAGGAAATTTGTTAAAAAACAAAAATAAAATAGAAACAAAAATAAAAACTATTAAATGAAACTTGTTTATTATTGTTTGAAAAGAAACATTATGTTTTAGACTAAGAACATCTATATTATGACTGTCTAATCACTTTCTTTCTCTCAGATTTAACCAAGCAGGATCCTGGCCTGATAAGATTATACACATATTGGTTCTACCCTCCAAGAAATATTTCTCACTAATCAAGCCAGTTAGTCAGCTTGGTAGTATTAAGTCCTTCTCTCTCTCTTTCAGTCTCCGTGGCTACTTAACTAAGTATGACTGCTCTAGTGCTGATATCAACCCAATAGGTGGCATCAGTAAGACAGATTTGCGAAAATTTATCAAATATTGTGAGGAAAAATTCCACCTGACTGCTTTGCAAGGGTAAGTCATTTTTCACTGGATTTCCACAATATATGATCACTGAAAATTTAATCAAATTGCAATTTTTCCTGTTAATAACATTTTTTACAACTGTTTGTTTTAAATTTTAGAAATTCTGTCTAGTGAATTTTGAGAGCAAAGCAGAGTTTGAAATTCATCTGGAGCTCAGTTAAGGGTCATCAAAATGCATAATTTATTTTTACATGTTTAAATAAAGCACAGTTGATTATTTTTTAAGAGATTACCAAATGGTAAGGTGTATTTGTAAAAATATCTTGGTACTTTTGCATTGGTAATTATTAAAAAAAAAAGTTTCTCTTGCATTTTTCTGTGTTACAGATACAAAAAGATACAAGATCACATTTTAATCACATGACTTTGATATTCTTTCAGAATCTATTCAGCCCCTCCCACTGCTGAGCTCGAACCCCTGGCTGAAGGAAGGGTAGCGCAAACTGATGAAGTATGTGGTAGTGTCACAGAAAAAAATGCAATCTACAAAGTCAACAAGGAAAATATAGAAACTTATTGTCAGACTTGTAATTATACACATATTCCTAATTATACTATAGACTTTAGGCACTACAGACTTATCATATATAAGGTGATAAGCATTAGAAAAATAACGATACAAGCCCCATGATTTCTTATCTCAGCTGAATTTCAGTTGGTGAAAAATAATTTTACAACCACAACATAAGGAGGTCAGGGCATGAAGAATGGTCAGTAAATAAAATTTCTAAGTACACAATACAAAATACAAATAAAGCATTAGGTGTTAATTTTACTTGTATCCTTAAAGAATGCTTGAGTAATTTGCTTTTTGTTAATATTTTTCAGGAGGATATGGGTTTTACATATGATGACCTGTCCATATTTGGAAAGCTGAGGAAGCAGGTTAACTGTGGACCATACAGTATGTTCTGTAAGCTGGTCCATCTGTGGAAGAACAAGTGCACCCCTGCTGAGGTAAGGACTAAGATAAGATAACAAGATTCCCCTTTCTGTTTTTTATCTCAGCCGACTGAAAGTTTTCTGAGCTATAGTGATCAATCTTTGTCCACTGTCAGTCCATGTATCTGTCCTTTAACAAGGCACAAATCGTAACCGCTGGACCTAGAATCTTCTTACTTGACATCCACGGAGGTCTCCTTGGAAAACCTGAAATTAGGTCTCTGTTACTTATATCCGCTGAGCTATGGGGCTAAGAAGTACCCCCTAGAATAATTAAAAAATTGATACAAAAGCTCCAGTATCTGAACAACCAATGCATTGATCACCATGATTATTTGCATGCATATTCATCATGGAGTGTTTTTTCAAATCCTGCAGTCTGGGGGTGCCACCTGTATTTTTTTTCGAATTTTTACACATTTTTTTTTTAATTTTTGAGACCTTCAAAGATGTGGTTATCTGTTAACAGGGCACAAATTGTAACCATTAGACTTAAAATCTTCTTACTTAACATCCAGGGAGGTCCTTGAAAAATCTCTCTGAAAACCTTAAATGAGGTCTGTGTTACCCATATCCTCCAAAATATGGAGATCAGAAGTACCCCACAGAATAAATAAAAAATTGGTTACAAAACCTCCAGTTTCTGAACAACTAATGCATTCATCACCATTATTCTTAGCATGCACATTCATCATGGAGTATTTCATCAGTTCCTGCAGACTGGTGGCAATACCTGGATTTTTTCAAATTTTTCACATTGATAAACTATTGTAAGAAGGTGTCGGCATAAGCTGCAGTGATTTCCCGAGCTGTTAAGATGTTCATATTAAATAATAAATGATAATAGCAAAACACAGCAACTTTATCCTAAGAAACAAATAAATCATATTATAAAAATCACATCATGGAAAGTCTGGTCTGCATGTTTTTTCCAGGTGGCTGATAAAGTCAAGTTGTTTTTCCGGCATTACTCCATTAACCGTCACAAGATGACAGTGCTGACCCCTAGTTATCATGCTGAGAGTTACAGTCCTGATGATAACCGATTCGACCACCGTCAGTTCTTGTACAACGTCAACTGGACGTGGCAGTTCAGAGCAATCGATGATCAGGTAAGGAAAAATTAGCTTCAAGCAGCTGAATGGCCATTGTGTGCTAAAACTAGACCACTTTTCATTTTAAAATTTATGTCCAAAGAGGTAATGTTTGCTCCAGTGTATGTTTGTCAGTTGGTTTTCCATGGGTTTACTTGGGTTTTCTCCACAAGATGATTTGTCTGGTTATTAGGAATATTATACTTTGGTTTTAATTTTAATGTACTGTTTTGACAAAGTCTTTGGTCCAAGGTAATTTTTCTTCATTAATTTGTTTCCACCAAATCACTTCTGAGTTTTCAGATTTGAACAGATTTCCAAGAAAATTAGTTGGATGATATGTTTAGGTTCTTGGAAGATGACATTGGGACTAAAGATATAGCGTGACATTTATTTTTTCTTTCTTTCCTTTTAAGCTCAGCTGACTACAAGGCATCTGACCTATAGTGATGGTCCTTTTTCTGTCATCTGCCTGTCTGTCCTTCTGTCCTTGTTTTGAAACCATTAGACCTACTAATCTAAAATACAGCATACAGTTGGATGTCCCTAAGGTCTGCCAAACCCAAAAAACAGGGTCACTGCAATACTGTTCCTTCGAGAAATTAAGGTAAAACCTCTTTTTTCCAGGAAAAGTCTGTTGTTACACTTCAAGAACGCCTTGTATTAAATCACTGGTGTTGTTTTGTCCATATTTGTTATAGATATTCCTCTGTATATTTCTTGTGTACATACCAGAATTTAGTCAATAATGGGTAATTTTTAGAAGTTATGGACCTGAAAATATGTACCTTGTGAAAACCTCAGGAAAGATATTTACTCTTAAAATAGTAAATTATCAGTAATGTCTGGCCATCTGTAAATATTTCATAATCTAATTTCAAATTGCTGTACCATTACAATTTACATTTTAAGTGCAGCAATATAATAAAAATTGTAAGCTCTTTCCTGTGCAGCAGGATTTTATATTTTTGTCATTGGCAAATTCAGCTAAGCACCTTGAGCCATAGGTCCCTTGTTAAACTTAAGGCAGAGAGAATGTTTAGCCCTGGTTGAGGTTCGAATTCTTGTCAGACTGAGTTGCTGTATGTTTAACTTATTTACTTTAAAATGTAACTGAGATTATTTGATTCAGGGTGACTACATGATACAACCTTTCTTCTGGATGAAATGATATATGATGAGTGATGTAACAGAAAATCTTAACAGCCAGCACTAAGAGGAGACTTTAAATTGATCCATGTACACATAGCTTGTCATCCATTCAATCATTATTACTGGTTTGATTTCATTTTGCCTGGAATAGCTGATGAGTTTTGATTTCATGGAACAAGGAAATATTCTTAATTTAGTTCTTTTAAGTGACACCAGATGCCGCCATAACAAGGCTGGGATCTCAAAGCTAATTCTCCTTTTATTCACCAGGTGTCACTTCAGTGTGTTTGATCAATAGACTGTTCCTGTCTGCTTGTCTTGCCAGATATATGGGCTTTAATAATTTTATCTCCATGCCATGAAGTTCATGAGGTCTGGGATAACTATTTCCACTTTTTGTAAACAGTAAAACAATACAAACATACTTTTGCTGTATCTCATAAATCATTCTAGTGTTTCTCAACCTGTTTTCATAAGACAGACCAAATTTTCACAGTCCCTCTGTCAGAGCAGAGCTGCAATTAGCTCCTGCATTATTCTGGGCTCCCATAAATTTATGTTGATGTTCATATAAATCCAAAGAATAAACAATTATCCTTATACATATAACTCCTAATAACCATTGTTAGCAACCATTTAAAAATAAAAATTACATATTCAGTAGTATTTATGTTACCATAGGTAATATTTGGAACATTATTATATTTCTTTGTCTCACCAAAGGGTAAATCTTGGATTTATGGTGTTAATTTTGAATTGCCCATATTTCTCTTCAGTATATGACAATGACAGATTGTTATTATCACTCTGGTGATACAGAATGAGTTATGAGCTGGTTCTTAATGAATTGACAGCTCCAGAATGTATTCTAGCTTATAGTGTATAATACACTACAATCATCCAGTCAAAAGCTTTTATACAGTATTCTTGACCTATTCACTGCAGTCAACATATCCTTATTGATAAGGTCGCCAGCTTTTCATTTATTAAATTATTTTATATTCTCAAATTCTTTTCCAATATAATGGTTTATCTCGTAATATGATTAATTCTGTAATAGACAGTTTTTCACCAATGATTCAACTGATACAAAAATATCTCAAAAAGTTGATGTGCATGCCAAGGTTGATGTAACATTCTATAACTACTTACCCAGATCAAATTGGAACAGCTGCCCCTTTTTTTTCAGGACATGTCAGTTACATGTAGGTGAGGAAGAAAATAGAATCATACAACAATCATACAACAGATTTCAAATTTCCATTGTATCTGTGGCTAGGAATATGGCAAATCTGTTGATATTCTGTAACAGTTTTCATATGCCTATCAATGACAGGACGTATTATGGCATACCCACAGTCCATCCATCTGTTCCTTTAATTTAGTGTCACTGGGATAACTTACCGAGGCTTCAGTGTATTTTCATGAAACTGAACATTACTACCAATAATAGATTATCTCACCCAAGTTTGATTATAGGCAAAATCTGAGAATATTTAATGAGGTCAGAGGTCATGAGGCTAATTTGTGTTGTCACTGTGATAACTTATCAGAAATATGATGAATTTTTATAAGTGGTAGCAATTGGTTTTAAAATCATAATTGATGATTGAAAAATAATTTTTTAATTGATTATTTTATGTACATTCTATATTACCTTGAAATCTGTAGCATCCAAGTACCTGAAATAATGACCCTAGTGTGACATATACATCAGTATCCATAATGAAATCATCAATCCACCCACATCCAAGGTCAACATGTCTTGTTGGCTGTGCAGGGTTCTGTTTTGATGCTGTTTGTTAATTTGTGTTCGTATATCTCTGAAAAGATTAGACTTTTTGAATGTGCTTACATAATCATTTAAAATGATTATGCAAAAATGTAATTGATTTAATCCATTTTGAAAGAAAACCACCAATCATCTATTCAATCAATTAATGGGCACACCTCTAATATTTATGAAACTCAATTGAAAGATTTACCAACATAATATCTCACCTAAATTTGATTACCAGCAAAATACATGCATATTTAATGAGGTCACCAGACTTTGGTGGCTCCTTAATAACTTAATTACAAAAAATCTGACGGATATTTATGAAACTCATTATGAATATTTACCAATATAGTTTATCATTTATATTTAATTCTTTGCAAAATTCACACTATTTAATGAGGTCAGAGGTCACAAGACATGAAATGGGCATAATATGCATGTTGGCAGTGCTCTTTGTTTTTTTTATTTGAACCAGTTTTCAGTTTTAATTATATTTATTTTATTGCCCACTTCATTTGGCACCTGGAGCCATGTTTGTATCAGAGGATGAAACCTGAGCCAGGTCAACATGACTTGCTGAATGTCAGTGTAAAGATGTGGGTGGGTTAATGATAGCTGTGTTACAGGTGTCTGACATTATGCAACTAAATCACATGGCTGTCACCATGGAGACACCATGGCTACAGACTTACTGTCCATGATATGGGACAATGTAGGGTGGCAGATATCCTTCCTTCAGAAAACAGCAGTCTCAAAAACAACTTAACATAACATGGAATTTGAAAAGAACTAGAAGTACTTAGGTGATCTCCATTGGCAAATACCCAATAATTAGGGACCAGATATATATATGTTGAAAGAGATTTTTTATGAAATAACCTGTTGTATATTTATCAAGCTGACTTAGGTTTGGCACACATAACTATAACCTTTTTGTGTCACTTCAGTGATACAACATCACAAATGTCAAACTCATATGGCATACCTAAAAACTGGATCATTTTCTGATATCAGATTATTGTATTACATTTGTAATTATAGTCAGTTCTGCAAAAGATGTTAGTGTAATATATTTGTATGTGATATAGACCCCCATCCTTAGAGTTCATTCTTTTCCCAAGCTTAATACCTCTTTTCATTACTTTTCAGTACTTTATCATTTTTATTGTTTATTTATTCTAAATTATAGCTATGTTATTGTGTCTGCCCAGATGTTATTGTCTTCATGAGTGTTTTTAGCCTAACAGAGCCATTTTGAAACCATGAGACCTATAAAATTTAAAATTTGACATAGAGTTACGTCCTTAAGTTCTCCTACCAAACCTGAAACTGGCTCAATGCGACTTATTTCCTTCGAGATATTAAGGTAAAACCTCAGTTATCCGGTAAAAACCTATTGTTACACTACAAAACAGCCGACTGTGAACATCTCTGTTGTTTATCTTTTCATATTTGATATGAAACCATTCCTGCATATATTTCCTATGTATGTGCCAGAAATTAGGTCAATATAGAGCACAAATCTTTGAAGCTCTTGGCCAAAACATAATGCACTTTGTCAAAAATCAGGAAATATATTTACTCACTTTACATGATAATTTGTTTAGCTGGAGTGTTTATTTCAAGCATATATCTATATTCAACTTTATTTTAATTGTATATCAGAAATAAGATCAAAATGTTATAATTTGTTAAGTTAGGCCAGACTTTTTTAATTCTTTGGTTTACGAACATGTTTGACAAAAGTGATAGGTAGGAGGTAGGAAAAAAAAAAATTGGAACAAACCTGGATACTGGTGTTCGTGAATCCTGTATTGTACAGTTGGGTTATAAAATTCATTTTTAAAAAGGCACTTTATAAACCTATATAAAATATATAAAACAATATATAAAAATTAAAATATTATCATCATCCTCTTGAGTTTTCCACATGAATCATGCGTGTTCCATGTTATTTCAACCCATTAAAATGTCATCGAAGGTAAAATAATGACAAATAAAAGTTTAAACAGTATAACTTATATATGATTTCACACACACCTGAAATAAAACTTTAGCCACTGTCCCTGCCAAGTGAACTGCCTATTTTATAAAGTTTTACAAATTAAAGACCAGTCAAATACTTATACAAATACAAAATAATATATTTTTGTCAGATATGCAAGGAGAAAACTAAATATTCACTGCTAGCATGATAGACTGAAGTTTTATTTTTCAGTTGTAAATGACAATATCAATGAGCAACTTGCAGCTATTCGCCTATTGTTTATCAAATGTCAACAACATGGAACTCGAGTTGTTTGATTCATAACCATGACCTTTCCATTTTGGTGTTGCGCATGTTTAATAGTCCTTTGATTATACAACAACTGCTAATAAAGTGAGGTTTCCATTGGAGATCACATTGAATGATTATACAACAACTGCTAATAAAGTGAGGTTTCCATTGAAGATCACATGGAATAATTCAACTATTTTAAAAGTTTAAAAAAGTATTAATAATCTTTTAATATTTATTAATAAAGATCTGCATTTCTTACCATGGCCGTGACAGTACGTACCGTACTCGGTTTAATATGCCGTCACTTGGCCACTGTCAGTCAGGTACTGCTTTTTGGCATCCATACACATTAAAGCTTCCAGCTTGAAACAATTAAATGAATCAAAGTTTCTGAATTTTAAATGGCTTTGGTTTTAGCTTGCTTTTGTTTTGACTATAAAAAATACCCGCAAAGCCTACGCTTCAACCCGCGCCACTCAGACTACAGGTAGTTGGAAATCCTGCAGAAACCCTGAGAATTCCCGGAGTTTTCAAAGAATACATGACGACCTCCTGCAGTACATATAATTTCATCTGTTCAGTAATTTTCTTTTAAGCGTTAAGTTTAAAGTTTTGACAAGTAATAATATTTTTTAAGAGTAAACTTATGAAACTTAGCCAATTTGCAGTAGTAAATAGCGTCTGACTTTGAATGCAATAATTAGTCTTAAGAAGTAAATTTGCATGTTTGTATATCCAGCAAGTTATTAATGGTGGCAAGCTGGTAAAGCTGCTATGCAACCAAAATAATTTTCATTTCTCATTCACATCTATCTAAAACAAATATGTTTAACGAGGTAAATATGACATAAACGCTGCTTTGAAAATGCAACTGTAGTGCAGAAAACGAACTTTGAAAACTCTCCAAGAATTCTCATTTTTTACCTGCTGAATCTTTTGACTACTTGATGGCCAATCAATTGCATTTATGGCCCAAGGATACCCTACTCTGATTGGCTTAAACCCGCCATCTGTCATTACGAAAGTGACCTTATTAGCCAATCATAAGAGTTCTAACGTTTGAGGTGATCTAATACACACGGCCAATAAACATATCATTTGTCAATAACCCTGTTTGATACGGCGAAGCAATATAAAAGGAAAAAAAGTCAAAATGCCAATTTTATTTTTTTTCTGAAATGAGGAAATCGGAGGTCGGCGGGTTCGTAAACCGAAAAATTAAAAAAGTCTGGCCTTATTAGCATAAATGTCAAATCATTACCTTTAATTTGCCCATCTTTGACTATGGCACATTTTTTCCTGTATGGATATTTCCTTTTATTTTCACATGATGGACTGATTTGGTTTTAAGCTTATAAAATAATTTTCTTTATTTACTTCATTCTAGACTTTTGATACATTTTGTATTGTATCACAAGGGGTTATAATGATTAAGGTGTATGTATTGCTTTAAAAATGTGGATGTTCACAATTTGAGGAAAATAATTAGAAATAAGAAATTATAAGGACTTATAATAAAATAAGAACTTTGGTGTTTTTTTATGCCCCCGCCACAAAGTGGCCGGGCCATATAGTTTTACCCATGTCCATCATTCCTTCATTCCGTCCTTCCATCATTCGAAATGAAACAGTTGTACAGACTTTTTTTTCACTATGGCTGCAGATATTAGCCTAATTTTTGGTGTGTAGGCAGATAATGACCAATTACAGATCGAGTTTGCGTTACGTCCCAGTTGACCTATTTTTGACCGTTTTACCTCTCCTGAACATGGAAATTTTCAGAAGAAATAAGAAATTTTCATGACAAATTCACATGTATGGACATTTTTTTGCAATGCCTGCAGATATTGGCCTGATTTTTGGTGATTTGGCAAATAATGACCAGTTACAGATTGAGTTCATGTTTCGTCCTGGTGGACCGACTTTTGACCGTTTTACCACGCCTGAACATAGAAATTTTCATGAAAATAGAAATTTTCATGACAAATACACTTGTGTGGACTTATTTTTGCAATGCCTGCAGACATTGGCCTGATTTTTTGTGTGTTTGCAGATAATGACCAGTTACAGATCAAGTGAGTGTTTCATCCCTGTTGACCGTCTTTTGGCCATTTGAAGGCTCCTGAACATAGAAATTTTCATAAAAAATAGAAATTTTCCTGACAAATTCACATGTATGGACATTTTTTGCAATGCCTGCAGATATTGGCCTGATTTTTGGTGTGTTGGCAAATAATGACCGGTTACAGATCGAGTTAATGTTTTGTTCTGGTTGACCTACGTTTGACCGTTTTACTGCTCCTGAACATAGAAATTTTTATAAAAATTGAAATTTTCATGACAGATACACATGTATGGACATTTTAGGCAATGCCTGCAGACATTGGCCTGATTTTTGGTGTGTTGGCAGATAATGACCAGGTACAGATCAAGCGTTTCATCCCGGTTGACCAATTTTTGGCCGTTTTTACCGCTCCTGAACATAGAAATTTTCCTGATAAATAGAAATTTCCATAACAAATGCATATGTACAGACTTTTTTTTTCCTAATGCCTGCAGGTACTGGCCTGTTTTTTTTATGACCGTTTGATGGCTCTTGAACATAAAAATCTTCATGAAAAAAAAGAAATTTTCGTGACAAACGTACATGTACAGCCTTTTTAGCTCTCAGCCCATAGGCTGATGGGTTACTGTTGTCACCCAAGATGTCCGTCCATCTGTCCGTCCATACCTTGTGAGTGGGATATCTCTTAAAGGATTCACTGTTAGAATTTTATTTCATCAGAAGATGTATATTGATAAATCTGGGTCAAGTTCAAAGATCAGTGACCTTGACCCATTTTTCTACATTTTAGAGCTGATTATAGAAAAACACTCAGAAGCTTATTATCTCAGGAACCATTGTGTGGATTTTCATTAAACTTACTATGTTCATTTGGACTAATGGTCTGTACCTGCTGCACAAGTTTGGTGGTGCCACCTACAAATTGTTTTTAAAAGAATTTTTATTAGATTTTATATTTTGGCCTTTTGTGCAGGATATCTCATATCATTGCTACTGCATATTTAGAAAATCTTGGTCAAATTCAAAGATGGGTGATCTGGACCTCCTTTTCAAGGTCACAGAGCTCAGAATAGAAAAAAACTTAGGAGCTTATTTCTAAGGAAGCATTTGATGGATTGTTATGAAACATGGTACATACGTCTCCAATTTAAATTTATAACTGATTATCAGCTTTCACTAATATTCTAGTTTCAATGCTTACAGATACTGGCCTATTTTTTTGGTCTGTGGGCTCTTTAGGACCACTTACAGAGTTCGCGTTTTGTCCCAGTTGACCTTTTTTTGACTGTATGACAGATCCTGAACATAGAAAATTTCATTAAAAAATAGAAATTTTTTTATGAAAAATGCACATGTGTGGATTTTTTTTTTCACAATGCCTGCAGATACTGGCCTGATTTTTGGTGTGTTGCTTAAAGTGGCGGGGCATATAGTTTTACCAATGTCCGTCATTCCATCCTTCTGTCATTCCGTCATTCCGAAATCAAACAGTTGTACAGACTTTTTTTTGCAGTGCCTGCAGATATTGGCCTGATTTTTTGTGTGTGGGCAGATAATGACCAGTTACAGATCGAGTTTGCGTTTCGTCCCGGTTGACCTACTTTTGACCGTTTTACGGCTCCTAAACTTAGAAACTTTCATGAAAAATAGAAATTTTCATGACAAATTCACATGTACGGACTTTTTTTTCACAATGCCTGCAGATATTGGCCTGATATTTGGTTTGTGGGCAGATATTGACCAGTTACAGATCGAGTACATGTTTTGTCCCAGTTGACCAACTTTTGACCGTTTGACAGTGCTCTAACATAGAAAATTTCATAAAAAAGTGCACATGTTTACAGACTTTTTTTCGCAGTGCCTGCAGATAATGACCAGTTACAGATCGAGATCTTGTTTTGTTCCAGTTGACCTACTTTTGACCATTTGACTGCTCCTGAACATAGAAAGTTTCATGAAAAATAGAAATTTTCATAACAAATGCATATGTACGGACTTTTTTCCTCAATGCCTGCAGATACCACCCTGATTTTTTATGTGTGGGCAGATAATGACAGTTACAGATCATGTTCGCGTTTCGTCCTGGTTGACCTACTTTTGATTGTTTTACGGCTCCTTAACATAGAAAGTTTCATGAAAGACAGAAATTTTTATGGAAAATGCACATGTATGGACTTTTTTTCACAATGCCTGCAGATACTGACCTGATTTTTGGTGTGTTGCTTGATAATGACCCGTTACGGATCGAGTTTGCATTTTGCCCTTGTTGACCTACTTTTGACCATACGACACCTCCTGAACTTAAAAAAAATTTCAAAATTTAACAAATATTTCTAATTTGCCCCAGGCGGGGGCATTCGTGTTGTTCCGACACATCTAGTTTTGAATAATGATTCAAAGAATAATCTTGCAGATGCCATGTTGTGGCATTTATTTTCTGTAAAAGAAATCTTTAAAATGAAGTTTAATGGTATTGTGAATTAAAAATAGTAAAATAAATGTATGCATAATTTCACTTGATGTGAGTCAAACAAAGGATAAAATAATGATACAACTTTTTTTCAGAATTTTTGTAATGCAAATTTATAAAATTGGTAAATTAAAATGAAATTGAATGTGGTAAAAACTATTCATGCAAAAAATGGATATGGTTAACAAAATTTTTTTTTTCCTTTTTGAATCATTAAATGATTTCAGGCTACAAGTTTCATTTATTACACAGAGCAGGTTCAATGTATACCTAGATGGCTTGTTTTAACTTGCTTATCAAATTTAGCTTTTGTTCATTTGAAAATAGAAAATGTTTTTTTTTACAGCATTTTATTCCAGTTAATAACTAAAATGTGTATTATTACGTTTCAGCTCATGTCCATTATTCTATAATTTGCAGGGTTTTGTATGTTCCCAGTTGATATATTAAGATGCATATAACAGTCACATAGTTGAAATAGGAAACATTTTACAAATACATTTGCGTGATCACAGTCATCACAACCACTGGGATTTTATACAAATGTTCTCAGAATCAATTCCAGCTAAGCACTGTGACCCACTGGTCCCTTGTTTTATCAGACCTATAATCTGTCAGCAGGAATCTTAAATAAATTGTCAGTTTGCTTTTTAACAAATTATTGGATGTTGGAAAAATTAATTCTTGTTGATGAAGGGCTCAGCAGGTGTACAGATGTATAACTTGAATATGTTTTATCTGTATAATTCAATTAAATAATCAACCATGAGCATAAACATGGTTATTAATTCTGTGACAGAAACAAAACTTCAAATTTTAGAACTGCAGAAATCCAGATTTACCGGTGCACTACACATTCTGACTAACATCTGCATGAATAGAGGTCATCTGTACCTTGAAATATAACCTGCAGCTCTGCATCTGCATTTGAGGAGAAGGTCTATAAAAACATATGCTTCATGTTGCAGTATTATCTTTTTCTCAGCGACGTTTTCAGACATTTTTACACACATGGATTTATCACACAAATTATAACATGAGTTCCCAGTAAGAACAGCTGGTTCATGAATCTATTAGCAGTAAAATGATATATAAAAGTGACTTCACTGTGTATACTCTGACTGTAAATTATCATTTTACTCTGGATTGTTCAGAGCTTGTGCCAGACTCTTGACTGACTTACTTTACTTTTGTCATTTGACCTTTAAGCATTAATCTAACCAGATAAGCTTTTAATGTGGCCGAAGATGTTTCTATGTATGTCAGTATTGTGCCCCGAAAGTGTTGAATCATTATTGCTGTTCCCAATTCTGTCAAACCTAAAGCAAACTTTCAGCAACTATTATATTGTAAAAGTTTTATGTTCAACCTCATATATTTTTGTCAAATATACCAATACACTAATAATCAGCAATGTAAATCACTTTTCTTAGTGTTTTTGCTTATCACCTTTGTAAATGAGTTAGGGTATGTGCCATATGACAAAACAAGCTATACTATATAAAGTAGAGTGCCCTTTAGGTCAAGCAAACGTATTCCAAATCTCATTATATTATCATATAACATAATTGCCTATGAAAAAAAATAATAATATAGATTTTACATTAAATGAGCCCAATTTCTGGAGGAAAAACATTATTTCTATCTATTTTTCCACTAAAAACATGAGGTTGTGTGATTTGTTCAAAAACTGTGGGCACATCTATGAGCATTGTCAAATCGGCAGTGACGTCACACACTGGGAAATCCTGTGTGACTAAAAATTCTAGATCTCAGTAAAAGCACAGTATTTCCGCCTCTGTCAGTCCCAAATTTTCAGTGGAGAATAAAAACAACATGCATTACTAGATCTGAGTTGTTGATAAAATTCAGTCCGTGATGTCACATGTGTATATGTAACCAGCCAATCAAATCAGGGCAAAGTCTGGGATCTGGGTGAAATCCTCCAATCACACAACAAACGCACGTGGAATAGGTTTACTTAACCTTTATCAGAACACTGCTTATCCTTACAAAAAAAAGTTTATATGAAATTAAATTTTGAGCACCAAAATGGTGATGCATCAGCATTTTTTGAGATACATGTGTGGAAATACTCCATTTTCAGTGTTGTATACCTGCAGTCATGTATACATTAGTGACGATTGAGCATGGTTTGTATTTTTCATTTGATCCTTAATCCAAACAAAAACCTTGTCCCTTAAGATGTTCTGATAAATGGCACTCCACTGTATTTATAAGATATACTTGTCCTTCTTGTTAGATTTCTTATTAACCTGTTTTATTCAACATATATGAAAAATCTCTTAAACAAAATGTACTCAGATTGAAACAGATGTTCACATATTTTTTCAAGCCAGGTATTTTGCTATAAAATAAAAAAATAGACATTTGTTGTAAATTATTATGAACTAATAATTTAAAAAATAACATACTGTATAACAAATTAAGGACATACAAATAAAAACAAAAAATAAATACATAACACAGCGCCTTATTATATTGAATATTCATGATGTTGTCTTCATGAATATTCATGAGTAAGCACCACTATTCAGGAAGAAGCTCTTTCCGGTGAACATTGAAAAGCTGCAGAGTGGGTGTAAAGATTAAACTTATCAAATCTGGATTCCTAATCATGTCAGATAAGCAAGGTAATAGATAGCATTTGGCCTCACTTTGATCAAACAAAAATCCCTAACAGTACACAAGAACAGATGAGTATGGCTGCAAAGATTACATTCTATCAAATGTGAAACATTTGTACCATTTCTGAGTCAGATAAGGGTGCTATGATGGTTTGGTCAATGCTACCATTGTACTAAAAGGGGCCCATAATGTAATTTTGTCTCAACATTAATTGTTTCACCCAGCAGTGGTATCCTTTTTGAAGACATTATCAGAGTTAACATTGACATATCTAAGCACTTGAAATATGGAGGCTGTCTCTGTGCCTTGCTCTTTGATATCAGTACATGGTTGCATAAACAGGTAGTGCAAGGTATTAACTGTGAAGACAAGTGCAAAAAATGATATGTGTCATTGTCCCGTGTCCTCAGATACTTTAACATAACATGAGAGATTCGCTTTTTGACATTCTGTGGTTGCCTTTTTGTTCATGAAGTTTTCAAATTTTGGATATTCAGGAAGGGTGAATTAATGTGAAAATGAAATCTTCTTGAATAAAAGGTCCCACAGACAAAGTTAAAAAGTGAATGATTGACTTTATGAATAAAAATAGTTTGTCTGTGTTCAAAAATTGATATTGTAAATGACATCAGAGTTTTCCAATTGTCTGCCATTAATGAACAATATGCATTTGTCAGTAAGATTTGCACATAATATTTGATATAATTGATTCACATAATAATGGTTATTCTCCATGTATAGATCTTTTGTACTCTCAGTTTGTGAAAGTGAAACCCTCACACAACACTGAAAATGAACATCACCCTGCTAATATGAAGCCAACCACAGTAAACACCATATCCCAACTTAACTGTACTTTTTTAACTCTGCATAAAGTATTCCCACCGACCTTGCCAGTAAAACTGGCTGGTTTATACCTTCTGTGCTACCATAACATCAAGTGAAGGTATTATGTTTTTCCATTGGTTGATTGATTGGTTTGTCTGTTAACAACTTCACACAAGAGTTTAGAACAGCTTTTGATTAAATTCTTTGAAGGGTAAGGGTAACATCCTAGAAACAATTTACTAAAATGTGGAGGTAAACCAATCACCATGATCCACTTTTAATTTGAAGGATTATATAGCATTGTGATTCTTTTGTGCCTGTGTATGGACACCACCCCATTCACTGGTATAAGGGCAGTGTTTGTTTCACATCTGACCACATGAATCTGTGTTACTCAGTGTTACACTGTGTACAATGCATGTATGCTTGATTCAGGGATCCTAGGGGTTTGATATGTGTACAAGATATTGCAGGCCCAGTCTCAACATAAGCTGAGTTTTTTGTTTCACCCCTGTTTGGCACAGTCAGCATTCAGAATGGTCTGTGATTTAAGCCTGGACATTCAGGTTGGCAGTTTGACTAAGTTTGAGCAAAATTTGAACTGTCAGGCTTAGACCCACACGTAAGTCAACATCCCCCTCCCCTGGAGGGGGTTGTTGACTTACGTGGATTAATGTTTTGGGAACAAACTTCATGACATATAAGCAGAAACTACCGGTAAGGCCTTCACTCATTCACAGATGGAACCCTGGGTTCCGGGGACAGGATGCTTCATGAGTGTGAAAGTGTACACAAAGTATAAGGCAGCACCACTGACCTTGCCAATCAAATTTGCTGTATTAATTAAGCATTAAAAAATCTGACTCGTGTTTGGATTTAATGCCACAGTAGCCAAGTTCTTATTCACGTCTCTCTGAGTCTGTTCAGTATTAACACATTTCTTAATTGTAGACTCTTGTTCTTTTCTGTTAAAGTATATATCCCATTTTATTCCTCCAGGATCAGCACCCTGTCATTCCATGAGCTCCTCTTAGAGGACCCCCTAAGTATAATCAGTTTTATCCCTGAATAAGGATAAGCTTCTCAGCAAGAAGCTGTCCTGAAATATATCAACGTTTATACAAACATTATCCCTAACTTTTATTTACGGCTTGGTAAAACACATGCAAAACAACTGTCTACTGGTTTTATATAATCCCAAACCCCTATGTCTTTACCTATAGTCTGTTTAACCACCCCTGTCCACCTGATTTTTCGCGATCATCTCCACACAAGACAAATTTGCCAAACAAAATTTGCACCAATGGCTGAAAGAGGAAAATGCATAATTTTTGTTATCCTACCTGTTACAATATTGATATTATTAATTTTACAGCCTGGTTTACATGTCTTATACCAGTATATATCTGTGGTTCTTGTTGTCCCTCGCAAGTGGCCATTGTTTATCCTCCTTGGATATGGATATGAAGTAAGGTGACGTAACAGTGAGGCGCGTGCATGAGGAGAATATGTCTTACTGTAAACAGGGGTTGGCAGCTCTTGATCATTGGTTCCATGAATGTTGGTGTCTCTTTAGTGCATCAAGTCTATTATGACGTCATTACTATTTCCTGTTATCCCCATTTCACAGATTAGTGGTAAGATGTTGTTACAGGAAAGACTAGTTACTCATAACATTGTTTTATATTGTTTACAGGAAAGTGACTTAAGGTAGGCTATTATTTCCATAATAGTTAATAACACATTTTGCTCTTTCTGCCCTAAGGACAAAAAGTTTTGGTGTTCTTTGATTCACAAAATAAATAATCACGAATAAAAACAGGTGGACAGGGATGCTGGAAATGACTATAGCATGTTTTATCCTTATATGTAAGGGCCATTTGCTTAATGCATTTTTTCCATTGTCAAACTGGCTTTATGCCTTTCTGAGTAATACTATGTTCACTTATTCCTGATCTGCAGATTCTCGACAGCGATCTCTTCTTTGTGAAAAATATTAACACAGCATCCTTCAAATTTTTTTCATTATTTGCAATGTTTGCACGTATACATGCCAGATTCCAGTCTCAACACCAAAATTGTTTATCACCATGGACCTTAAGTCCATGTTGTGCTAACTGAAAACAACAAATAAACTTAAGGCACAGAAGATCCTGTTTCTGGATTCCTGTCTGAACCTTAAAGTATGGTACTGGGTTTTCTTTGATAAATTTATTTTCTCTACAAATTGTGCCAGACTTAATTAAATCTGAGAATCTGATGACTAAGAATACCTGATTGCCAGGTATTTTCATTGTTTCACATAGTTTACAGTACTTAATAACATCTCCTTGAACAGTTTGTAATATTTCTGATGGAATTAAGGTCTCTGAGAAATTTTAAGGAATTTGACTGTAAAAAACACCCAGAACTCTAAACCTGTCATGAAAGAAAATATTTATCAGTTGTTGAACCTGGCGAAGAACTGGAGACTGAAGGCATATTAAGGTTATTATTGACTTTGTTTCTCATTGTTTGCCTCAAAAGTGATATCATTTTTACTTTATAAAGAAATTTGGAAGTGAAATGATTTGCACATCAAAAGCTTGTAGATGAAAAGAAATACCATGAAACAAAGTAACTGAGAAGACAATTAGGTTTAAACAGATTGGTGATTAAATAAAACAAATTGGAGGTGCTTTGGCAAGGATTTAATGGATGGAAATTGAAAATACATTCTTTCCTTCATCATTTATTAAAGATTTTTACATCAACTGTGAAATGCTGTTGTAAATATTATGGGATTTCACTGGCAAGGGTACATATATTTTATTCCTCTTTAATGAAGGTTTCCATCAGATTAGTTTACATGTCTATGATCAGATGGCAGCACATATACCAAGTCACTTCCTATTTCCTGCTTCCTGCTCTTGTTTTTTTTTTTTTTTTTCCAAAACAAGTGTCTTTGTTTTCCAGTCGGATCTGTATTTGAGAGAAACATACGGAGATTCTGTTCTAAAACAGACCCAAGTAGTTTTAAACAAAATTCAGACTATTGATAGGAAACAGTGTATCATGGCATGTCATCAGGAAGACACAGTAAACAGCACCCCGTTCTTAGTGCAAAGAAGTGGTAGCTATTTACATAGGGCTGTACCCTTTTTTTGGCCAAATATCAGCCACGCATAACGATTCATGCGACTGTACTTTATCACATTCAATCAGTATGGGGATGCCAAGGACCTGTGTGTAAATATGTGTGAAGGGGATTTAAATTATGGTCCATTTAAATATAACATGGATAGAGATTTGGTAGTAGCATGTGGTAAATTACATACAATACTCTGCCTAGTAGTGGTGTTCCAGTTAATCAATTATATCAATAATTGGTGGTTTTCTTTCTTAAATATATGGATTTAATTTGTTGCATTTTGCACATCATATGTATGCACATCATATTATCAAGAAAAAAATATTTTAATCCTGTCATAAGAAAGGCAAGACACAGAACAGCATTAAAACTTAACCTCAAGCAGCTAAACAGGTGTCAACAACCCAACCCTTACCTTGATCTTTCAGCAAGATGTACAGTTTTGACTTAATTTACTTTGTCAATAAATAAGGTATAATTCTATACAGAAGTAATGGTAAAACAGAAGGAACATAACATAAGTACTTAACTGAATGATAATCAAGCTCTCATGTGTGGTCTATGAATGCATACATTCAGAGACTTAAACTACAGTAGAACCCCACTATTACGATAAGCTTGGAGACTGACCAAAGTGGTCGTATTTTTAGGGATGGTCATATTTGTGAAACACTAAGTTACCTGGATCGTATATTCAGGACCAAGAAAAGTGGTCATAATTGTGGAGGTAGTCGCAGTTGCGGGGTGGTCGCAAGGTGGGGTTTCACTGTGTATCTTTATGTGCATTTAAATTCAGTGTGTATTTTGGATGTGTAAGGATCACCAGGTCTCCAGACTGCATGGTTCATCTTTACACTTTGAAGTCAGACAGTGTTGGTGATATCAGACTACAAACATACTCTTTACCTTAACACCACATCAAATCCTTAATGTGTTGTGATAGCTCATGTTACAAGTTCAGCTTGCCACAAGTAAGGAGTTACTCTAGATTATTAGCACTTGATGAATGTCCAAGTGGGTAATAATAGGCCGATGTTTAGACTGTGGACACACCACATGGGCACATAATGACTTAGATATGCTTCTTGTGTTACTGTCTGTAATTTTTATAGTTATTCAATGAATTTATAGGTTTCACTCTGTGTTTAAGTTGCCACACTTTAAACTTTGATGCAAGAACCGCCCTGTTATTAGTCTTAGTATAACAAGGGTTATTATATGGAGATAGTTGATCTGATGTAACATGGGATCCCTTTGTAGGCTTGTGTGTTCATAACAATATATTCATCTGAAACATATATATCTCTCCCCCATTTAAATCACTAACTGGGGAGGTTCACCATTATATTATATCAAGACTGAAGGTCCTGTCAAATCATATATGTTTTCCTGTCCCTTATTGGATGATGTTTCATTACAACTGTTTTGCTGCCTTTGCCTGTTGATTATATCTGTGTAATTAACTGTAAAGATGACAGCCTGAAGTATATGTCTTACAACTTACAAGGGCTCCTACACTCTACATGGAACTTATAACTAGAACTATAAAATGTATATATATCACTAATTAAACATCTGTTACCAACAGGCCCTCAAATGAGCGTTTTCAGTGAAGACCTTATACTTTATGAGAATACTAAATGTTGAAATAGTGGACCACATCAGCGTAGCACTTATTGACCCAAGACTTGGTGGGCCTGACATGTATAGCAAGAAAGGACCTGTGTAGCATAAGAATGCATGGTGAAGATGTTATGATTAAATTAAAAAGATAACTATTTCCAAGAAAGTAATCGTGAAATCTATAATAAATATCATATAGCTTTAGGATTGCAGTATACAATCATATATAATTTTATATACATGTATTTAAAATCTTCTATAATTATTGTTTTAGAACATTAATGAGAAGATTTTCTTAAATTAATCAGCATACTTTTTTTAATCATTTCCCCAGCTGGGTCTACAGAAGTTTTGTTATTTTTATATTCATTGGTTCACAACACTTCGCCTTGACCTCTTACAGGTCAGGGCTATGAACCACTGTATGTCATCACATGCCTTATATGGTCAAATACCCGGAGCTAAAACCTAGTTGATGGACAGGCACATGGACCTCCACATGTTGTTGCACCTGCACCATGTGGTGTCCGTTAACACACTCTCCTTGTCAGTGCACTGGCCAGTTTAAGTACACTCTCCATACAGAATACACATCCCTGCATTCTCCACCAACAGGCTCCACTCAGAAGCTCAGATATATGTACACAAGTTGGTAGAATCTAACACAAACCATTGTTTGATCAGCAGGTCATGACCCTGGATCAGTAATCCTTGATCCGGTCAGTTCACCTGAGGTCATCATGTGACCAGTTGAGCTGTTTGAAAACACAACAGAGAAATTTGTGGTCCATTTAGTTTATTTATTTTCCAGTTCTCTATGAAATTGAAGAGCATTCATTTATGATTTTTTTTGTTATGAATATCAAGCTTAAGACCATGCATTTTATATGGATGAATATGATATTAATAAAATTAATGCATAATCCTGAAAAGAAAATATATCAACCTGTAAATAAACACAGTAAAAAATAGTGTTTCTTAAATAGAGCCCACATATTACATGCAACATTCAGGGAAATTGTCCATGAATGTATCAAATATTCATAATAGTACCATATTCTGCCACCAGGTGCCAACATTATACATTTTTAGCTGTTTTACCCTAAGTCAAGACAAAATAATGACCTCTATCTGTGATCAGATCAGGGCCAGCTCTAAAGTGAGAGTACTGTATAAAGTACTTGTCAACTGAGATAATGGGGTGTCTTATTAACAAAGGTTTCATTTGCGGGATAAAGTACCTTTCAAAAATTTATTGCAAATTTAAAACTCTTGCAAACATAAAATCAACCTCAGTATTGACTGGAATACAAGTAATGGTACAAAAAGTCTTCTACTCATCCCTTAATCCTGCATAGCCAGTATCAGAGAACTATTTGATCTTGTGACTTCCATAGACAGGGTAGCCATATAGTTTGAGCGTGTTTGACATGTTTTGCAGAACATTGTGTCACAATGTTGAAAAATCTTGTTCTCAACTTTACCAGTAGAAATTCAAGGGGGGGGGGGGGTAGGGAGGAAGGGGGTGATTTCACCTATGGCTCACATAGCAACTGACCAGTCTACCTGAAACAATCCCATCTAATGACCTAGGGTACCTGGAACAGTTTTGCAGCTGTCATACCCCCTGTTTCTTGGCTGTCCCTGCTGCTTCACTGCTGATTTCCCTGTTAACATTTTACATGTTCTCCATTTAAATATACAATAAAAAACCACCTCAGTTTAGTGACTCCCTCAGAATAAAGACCACTTTTAAAATGGTCCACACTTGTCTGTCCTTTTGTCTGTCCATCCTACCCCAGTCTTTTACCAAATATCTTTAAAACCCCTGCTGCTTTCTTCACTAAGGTTAGGGATATTCGGGTGTCACTGATGCCACACTTTCCTAATTAAACAAATGGTGGGGACAATTTATGCCTCTTGGGCCCTTGTTGCTCTTTACATCAGACCTCTTCTAGAAGACAACCTTGAAAATGGGACCATTATCAAGATCCTGTTGTTGGTCATAATTTCTTGGTTTCACTGTTTATACCAATGTTGTACAGTGAAACCTGTCTTATGAGACCACCAATGGGACTGGCCTAAAGTGGTCTTAATTCACAGGTGGTCTTATTAGACAGATCAATCATAACCAATTTCACTGCTCTTGATTCACTAAAGGGTGGTCTTAATAGACAGGAGGTCTTTTATGACAGGTGGCCTTTCAGATAGGTTTCACTGAATAGGGCTTTTATTTAACTGACTGCTGATATTTGCCCCAGGGTTTGATCATTAATGTATTCATTTTTCAGTGCAGGAGAATGTAACAGCTGGCTGCATGGCTAGTCCGATCATAACAAACTCACATGGACTAACAGGTGGCAGGAATCCATGCCAGTGAATTGCGTTGTAGCTTTATGTATTACAAATTAACTGACATAGCAGTATATATAAGGTCACGGGTATCCCCTGGACACTTTTTTTGCAATATCACATGTTATCACCGGAGGTAGTATGTCAGAATGTGACATATCTGTATAGTTATCATATCAGCTGACATGATGACCATTTATATACTGTCAGATAAACATACATCATGTGTCCTCACTGACCTGATTTTTGACCTATTTCATCTAAGGTCAGGGATACCCCTCAGTATTGATTATATATTTTATTCTGCTTTTTGGATGGTAAAAATTACTTTAACAGCAGTTGAAGATGTCAAGGGTAACAAATGGTAACCAGTAACATTTAAATAGAATCCATTCTTTTTATCGGTCATGATATAACTTGTATTAGCTTAATGTATGATAGAAGGACACTTTATATATATTCTATAGTCTCACCTTCACAGAGTTTATAAGATTATCTTGAATACCAGCTTCCGTGGTCAAGGGGTTGAGCACAGGGCTTCAGCTAAATCAAAGCTGAGGAACGGTGAGATTTTTCACGGTCAGTCTCTACCCAGGAGGAGGGCTTTGCTGGCTTAATGGGAAAACTGTCCCCTACAGTGGTGTTTCACTCAAAAACGAGTGCACCAAAACAAGTCCCAAAGGCTTGGATCACAGAGCCTGGTTGACACCAGGATAATTGAACAGAGTATTTAGTTGAGCAAGCATTTAAAAATGGAGACATCCGTACACGCACACATTTTTAAAATAAATTTACATTGCATTTGTTCTTATTTTGCATTTTATCAAATTTTTTGCATTTTATCAAGATATTTGCATTTTATCAAAATTTTGCATTTCATACTTATTTTCTCCAGCTCTTCCCATGTGTAAAAGCTTACACATGACTAACGAACCATTCTGCATTCTGTGATTTTTTAGCTTTTCTATCAATCACTTTCACCAATCAATCATTTTCTGCATGGAGAATACAATCATATGTATGATCCACTGACTTGCAAAGATGATGCATTTTGGTGTGGACACCAGTCAGAAATTCTGATCATGAACCCTCTGTTCCTTTATTTTTTTTTCATATTTTACAGAATAAGGTTTTTTAGCTCAGCTGACTGAAAGTCATCTGAGCTATAGCGATCACTCTTTGTCCTTCTTCTGTCTGTCCGTCTGTCTGTCCGTTAACCAGGCACAAATCGTAACTGCTGGACTTAGAACCTTTTAACTTGGTATTCTGAGAGGTCCATGAAAAATCTCCTTGGAAACCAGAAATTAGGTCTCTGTTACCCATATCCTTTGAGCTATGTGGCCCCAAAGTACCCCCCAGAAAAGTAAAAAATTTCATACAAATACTTCAATATCTCATTAACTACTTGACTGATGGTCATGATTTTTGGCATACATATTGATCATGAGATGTTCCATCCATTCCTGCAGACTGGTGGCGCCACCTGTGTTTTTAGATTTTTTACAAATTTTTTTCTTTATTTTTGAGACCTTTAAAAATGTGAACATCTGTTAACAAGGCACAAATCGTAAAGACTGGATCTAGAATCTTAATTCTTGACACACTGAGAGAACTATGAAAAGTCTCCATGGAAACCAGAAATTAGGTCTCTGTTACCCATATCCTTCGAGCTATGGGGCCCCAAAGTACCCCCCAGAAAAGTCAAAAATTTCATACAAAAACTTCAATATCTCAATAACTACATCACTGATGGTCATGATTTCTGGCATACATATTGATCATGAGATGTTCCATCATTTCCTGCAGACTGGGGGCGCCACCAGTATTGTTTGATTTTTTACGATTTTTTCCTCTTTTTTGAGACCTTTAAGGATGCTGTCATCTGTTAACGTGGCACAAATTTTAACAACTGGACCTAGAATCTTCATTCTCCACACACTGAGAGAACTATGAAAAGTCTCCATGGAAACCAGAAATTAGGTCTCTGTTACCCATATCCTTCGAGCTATGGGGCCCCAAAGTACCCCCCAGAAAAGTCAAAAATTTCATACAAAAACTTCAATATCTCATTAACTACATCACTGATGGTCATGATTTTTGGCATATGTATTGATCATGAGATGTTTCATCAATTCCTGCAGACTGGTGGCGCCACCTGTATTTTTCAATTTTTACAAATTGTTTTCTCTATTTTTGAGACCTTTAAAAATGTGAACAGCTGTTAACAGGGCACAAATCATAAAGACAGGACCTAGAATCTTTATTCTTGACACACTGAGAGGTCCATGAAAAGTCTCCATGGAAACCTGAAATTAGGTCTCTGATACCCATATCCTTTGAGCTGTGGGGGGGGGGGGGGGCTCCCAATAACCCCCCAGAATAATGGAAAATTTGATAAAATCAAACTGCAACATCTCAATAACTACAACACTGATGGTCATGATTTGTGGCATACATATTGATCAAGAGGTGTTCCATCAGTTCCTGCAGACTGGTGGTGCCACCTGTATTTTTTCAAATTTTACAATTTTTTTTCTCTATTTTTGAGAACTTTAAGGATGTAGTTATCTGTCAACAGGGTACAAATCGTAACGACTGGACCTAGAATCTTCATTCTTGACACACAGGGAGACCCATGATAAGTCTACATGGAAATCTGAAATTAGGTCTCTGTTACCCATATCCTTTGAGCTATGGCACTCCAAGTACAGCTCAGAATAATGGAAAATTTGATACAAAAGCTGAAGTATCTGAACAGCTAATGCAGAGATCACCATAATTGTTTGTATGGATATTGATCATGGAGTGTTTCATCAGTTTCTGCAGACTGGTGGCACCACCTGTATTTGTTCGGGTTTTTTTAATGAAATTTTTCTCTAATTTTGAGACCTTTAAAGATATGAACATATCTTTACCGGGTTCCTCCGCCGCTGCCATGTTCATTTCCAGAGAGCTCCTCTGAGACTAATGGACCGATTTTTCTGAAACTTACACCAATTATCGGGTCACATGTGAACTGGTGCCTAACCAATTTGCGTTGACCTCTGACCTTTCCTCTCTATCCAGCATCCATTTGTGCGTCTGTTTTCACACATAAACCCTCATATCTCAGGAACCGTTTGACCGATCAGGAAATAAAATTTATACAAATGTAGCCCTTGGATTGCATTATAACATACACAAAAAATGGTGGCGCCACCTGTAACCATGTTTGCACAGTGTCCATCTGTTCATCTGCCTTGGGTTAAAATCACTCATATCTCTGCAGTGAATTGACTAATTTACCTGAAATTTGTCATGTGTATACATCCTGGATAGCTTTCTTGATTTTATGACAGGTGGCACCACCTACATTCACGTTCACGCTGATGACATCCAAGCTCATATCTTGAGAACCGTTTGACCGATCAGGAAATAAAATTTATACAAATGTAGCCCTTGGATAGCTCTATAACATACACAAAAAATGGTGGCGCCACCTGTGACCATGTTTGCACAGTGTCCATCTGTTCATCTGGCTTTGGTTTAAATCACTAATATATCTGCAGTTAATTGACTAATTCACCTGAAATTTGGCATGCATATACATCCAGGATAGCTTTCTTGATTTTATGAAAGGTAGCGCCACCTACATTCTAGTTAACGTTGCACACATCCAAGCTCATATCTCAGGAACCATTTGACTGATTGGGCCAAAATTGTGCATGTATTTAGATCTCACATAGGTCTTTATCATACACAAAACTGGAGGGGCCACCTGCAACCATTTTGTCTGTTTGTCTGCCGTGGGCTAAAATCACTCATATACATGTAGTGGTTTGACTTTTCTGCCTAAAATTTTGCGTATGTATACAACTTGGACAGCATTCTGGATTTGTGATAGGTGGCACTACCTACATACACATTTGGGCTGCAGACATCCATGCTAATATGCAACATACCTCACTCTATTTCCCCTTGCCACTCAATCCATGCCTCACTTCACCCGTTCCACTCTGATTTTGGCGGATACATGTAGTCACTTGTCGGCTACCCGTATTCTAGTTTTTAAAGTTTACACATTTTTTCTCTATTTTCGAGATATATAAATACAGACTAAATCTTGGCCTGTTGGTTAATCTGTTTGATGCTTCAGTTGAATGGTTATATACTACCATTCTGATGATAAAATTTCCTTTTGCGAATCTCTTCCCAGTCAGCTGAGCGTCATGACCCATGGGTCACTTGTTTACAATTTTTTCCACACAGTCCTGCCTTCACATTGCATGTGGTTTCATATTGTACACAGCAGTAATAAATAAAGTAAGAGCATAATAAAAAAATATCTCAAATTTTTTAAATACTTTATTCTTCATAATGAGGTCTTAATTTTTCATAATGAAGCATTTTTCAATTTTTTTTTCAGAAATTCAGCATATTGATTTTGAACAGCATATTACAGAAATAAATCAATAATAGTAACAACAATTGTAAGAATTAAATTATTATTGTGATCATTAATAAAGGAAGAAGAGCTGTATTAAGATCTGTTAAAACAAGGGGTACTCATCATTTTAAATGTTTCATATATATACAGTAGCAACTCCAAATTACGTACACTGATGGGACTGGGCATTTTGCCTTCAATAGAGAGGGGCCCTTAGTAGGGAGGTTATAGATTTCAGGACTTATTTCCAAGGGAGTGCCCGTAAGTGGCCGTAAATAGGAGGTACCCTTACTATAGAGGTGACCGTAAGGAGAGGTACCACTGTATATATATTATTTTAATTTTGAAAAGTTGTTGTCACCTAATGATTCAGTTATTTAGAAAGAAAACAGCATCATACATTACCTGAAAATTCAGTAAAAGAATGTATTGTGTAGTTTAGATCACAGTGTATTTTCTGATAATATGTTGACTGAAGAGAAGGTCAACCATTAGACAGATGTTGAGTGTAAAATTATGGTAGTCGTCAAAAATATAAAATACATTGTTCAGTAATATTACAACACCACCCAACACTGTCACCGCATAAAAATATATTCAGATATTCCTGAAGTGTAAAGTTTACATATTTAATCCATTATTTCCATTTATATCCCCTGAGTGCTCAAAATGATCTGTCATTGTCACCTCCTGGACGAGAAATATACATATTTTGTGGTAAGCAGCGTAAAACAGTGAGGACCTATTATTCAAACTGACGAAAAAAGTGTTAGGTATTTTGCCAGTTTGAGTCATTTTACTTGCCAGATGTAGACGTTAATTCATTATGTAGCTATATATTACACTCAAATCATGATATTATAATCTGTAGATAAAAAGCTTGTGTTTGTAGTTCTGTACTAGATAAGGCGCTCAGCTAGCTTTAAAGAAATCAAACCTGACATTGATAAGCAGTGTTTTTTTCGCCCTATTATTAATTAAGTAAGGTCAATGTGGTCATCACAGACTGCCTTATTGGGCAATATCAGCTTGTGTAATCTGCATATGCTATGACTCTCCTGTTAAACCATTGGCTGCTATAAATAGATGCCGTCACATGATCTCATGATCACATGACATACCTGGTGACTGTACTAATGGATCAGCTGATTTCTGTTGTGTTTCAACTGTTGTGGGCTTACTAGTCCATCTGTGGACCCTATCATCCCATTCTAGACCTATCGGAAGTAGGTTAGGAGAGAATCTCATGCAGTTCTATACCTAATACTTATGAAATGATGCTAAACTGTAGCATTTCATTATGCATTTGAGCTAAATTACATTACTGAATTACATGTACAGGGATATATGTAGCCCAGTTTTAGTGTTATATATAGCAGACTTTGGTCCATTAAATAGTCATTTGTCAGTCAGGCTCTCCATTAATCTGTATCTTTGCAGCCAATACCACTGGTGTGGAACAACATTGATAGTCACAATACAAAATATATGTCAGTTTAAATGGTATACTCCTGTTACTATTTTCTTTTGATTATAAACTGAAACAATAAAATATGAGTACCAGTTCTCCTGAATCACATCAACTTGGTTAAATTAAAATTTGGGCAGCCATTGTGCTAATGATATGCATCCTATGAGAATGTGTGCGAGCCTGTACCAAATATATTTAAGTAGTGATGTTAGAATTCCACAGTAATTTAGAGCAATATTGTTTACAACTAGAAATCTGCATTTTAAGGAATGCAAGCCTGCGCAAAATACAGTTTCACTCTTAAGTATTGAGAATGTCAAGAACATCTGATCTGACACAGTCATGGGAAAACATTTAGGGATGTACAATGTTATAACTAGTCGCTAATGTTCACTCTGTTGTCTGGCTGGTATGAGAACCTGGGGGCTTCACAACTAAGTAGTACATAAACTCTCTGGGGGGAATCTGGGACACCCAGCAAGTGTTAATACAATCACTTGATGATACAGCCAGGGTTGTTTGCTACACATGACACAGGCCCCTACAGGAAGCAGTCCAGCTGCAGCTCTCAGACTGCAGACTTAACTGTTGCCTTGGTAACCTCTTGCATTGCTTAGGCTACCTGATGGGTCCTGGCAGCTTTGCAGGTAACAAAATCCAGGGCTAAAAGCTCCAGATTGTTGTTCTGGTGAGCATTGATTTTCTTCTCCAGCACTCTCTGTAAGTTTCCCTTGCCCTGAAAAAGCAATTCACACTTTATGAAATATTAATTTCTTTTTCCTATAATTGAGTTTCAAAGTAACAGGAAAACAAATACATGTTTTATGATTGTGCAGGCATTACATGAGATAATTTCTTCTGTTTTTGCCTCTTATCAAGGGAAGGTGGAGGGTAATATTTAATTTCTTGTTTGTTTGCTTGCCAGAATTATAGATTATGCAAATAAAATGGTCAATTTGTATATCCACCGGTGTGTTTGTTTGTCTGCACTCTGCAAGTAACAATTTTGTATCAATTTTATTTTAATTGTATCCATGGTTTTTATCAGTAAACCCTTGAAGCTTGTTATTTTTCATAAAAATGGGTCAAAGGTCAAGGTCAGCAAAGAATGCAAAAGGCATTTGTTCTTTATATGTTTATTCCCCATGGCTATATGTTTGTTTACCAAGAGAGCAGTAATACTTTTACACAAAATCTTATTCAGAACCCTAGTTATAATGCTTCAGATACCAAACAGGACTTTTTATGCCCCTGCCACAAAGTGGCCAAGGCATATAGTTTTACCCATGTCTGTCATTCCGTCCTTCCGTCATTCCAAAATCAAACAGTTGTACAGCATTTTTTTAGCAATGCCTGCAGATATTGGCCAGATTTTTGGTGTGGGGGCAGATAATGACCAGTTACAGATCGAGTTTGCGTTTCGTCCCAGTTGACCTAATTTTGACCGTTTTACGACTCCCAAACTTAGAAAATTTCATGAAAAATAGAAATTTTCATGACAAATATCCATGTACAGACATTTTTTCGCAATGCCTGCAGATATTGGCCTGCTTTTTGGTATGTATAGGCAGATAATGACCAGTTACAGATCGAATTCGTGTTTTGTCCCAGTTGACCTACTTTTGACTGTTTTACAGCTCCTGAACATAGAAAATTTCATGAAAATATAAATTTTTATGACAAATACACATGTACAGACTTTTTTTCGCAATGCCTGCAGATATTGGCCTGAATTTTGGTGTGTGGGCAGATAATGACCAGTTACAGATCGAGTTTGCGTTTCCTCCAGGTTGACTACTTTTGACCGTTTACGGCTCCTGAACATAGAAAATTTCTTGAAAAATATTAATTTTCATGACAAATACACATGTACAGACTTTTTTTCGCAGTGCCTGCAGATATTGGCCTAATTTTTGCTGTGTGGGCAGATATTTAGCAGTTACAGATCGAGTTCACGTTTCATCCCAGTTTACCTACTTTTGACTGTATAACAGATCCTAAACATAGAAAATTTCATGAAAGACAGAAATTTTTATGAAAAAAATTCACATGTATAGACTTTTTTTCACAAAGCCTGCAGATACTGGCCTGATTTTTGGTGTGTTGCTTGATAATGACCCATTACAGATCAAGTTTGCATTTTGCCCTTGTTGACCTACTTTTGACCATATGACACCTCCTGATCTAAACAAATTTTACAAATTTTAACAAATATTCTAAATTACCCAAAGCAGGGGAAATTTGTGTTGTTCCAACACATTTAGTTGAAATACATGCAGAACAATTTAAAATGATGTTTCAGAATAGTACCCCCCCCCCCCCCCCTGTATGTCACTGCTCTTGACCAGTCTTTATCACAGTCATGTATATCCCATGATTTAAGATTTATGATATCAAGAAGACTATGTATATAAAGCTGCATGGTCATTCCAGTGGAAATATGTGCAGCTCATGGCAGCATCTGCATTGTTTGATTCCCATGCATATTATCTGTAAAGAATTCGTTTTTCTTTTTTTATCAACATGTATAATTCTAAATCCAGGGCTTTAGCTAGGGATGTAGTAATGGCTTGCACTGTATACACAGTAACTGAGGCCCTATAATTTTAATATTAATTATCCCATCCATTGAAGATTACAATCATGCATGGCTTTAAAATACTCAAATATTTTTAGATTTAATTTTATACCTTGCCTTGTATATGTACCTACGCATGTAAGGAAACATTTTACCTTGGCCATGATAGATCAAGGATATTGAACCTAAGTCTGGTCCATTTGTAAGACAAATAGTGTCTGGATATCCATGGATTGCCCCAAGGGCTCGACCTTTGACCAGCCTTGAATTTAAACTGTGCGTTATCTCTTATCTAAGGATCAATAGTGGCACTGACTTTTTATTGGGGCAAGGTTTTTGGTTGTCAGGAAGCAGAGATATATGTATGTGTACGTACCTGTGGAGTTAATAGTCTGTGTTACAAAAACCTTTGTTCAGGTGACTGTCCTATCCAGACAAGTCCCAATTCTGTCTACTCATCTTGCTGTACATTGTACATTTTACCATCAGTTTTAGTTGACATTGGCGGATCCAGGATGTAGGAAAAGGAGGACTTATGATAAAACCTGAAAAAAGTCCAGAAATGTGGGGTCTAGGCCACAAGATTGGTCTGAAATCCTTAAATAAGATTGCCTTGGCTGAAAAAGAACCCCCCCCCCCCCAAGATCTGCTTCTTGTTGACGATCAGGCATATAACCTTTTATCATTACCATTAGTTATTTTGGGATTCTATAGAGAGCTTGTTAGAGCAATTGGTCAACTGGTAATTGTTAAAATCTAATGGACACAAGTCCCACCAGATTGGTGTGTTGGAAAATCTGAGATCTGTGTCAATTGTTGATATTAAGTCAGATTCACTGATGTTGAAGGGTCCCTTGTTATTTTTATGATAGCTTGACATGTCATCATCTTGAGCATGTATGTGGATGAAGGTTAATTTCCTATCCTGTCAGATTTAACGTGTGCAGTTCATGTAGTTTTCACACATTAAAATTTTGCCAGACCTTGCCTGGCCGTGTTGGAGATGCATGTCATATGTTCTGTCTGGTTGACGTGGTGACATCAGAATGAGAAAAAGTTATTTCTGATTTGTACTGTGCTCCCATATCTTCAATTAGAATAAAAGACAAATTTCTAAGATTTTGATTTAACTTGACACAAAGGTCCAAAATTGGAATAGCTAGAAGTAAATTGAATTTGAATATGATCTGCTGAAAAGTCCCCCAGAATGACTCTTTTTAATGTTTTGGTAGCTATCTTTCACCCTGAGGGCAGCATGAGGTCAAATGTATTTACCCAAGTTTGTCATACAGAATATTGATGGTAGATGCCAACTAATACAATATGAAACTGGATGTTTCTGTTTGTTAAAATTTGTGTACAGGACAGTTGCATGATGAAGGATACTGATTGCTTTCGCATATTTATCCAGGAGTAGCGGTATCATATTGTATGTTGTCATCCTTCGAGATCCATCTCATTCCTACCCTGTATATCTATGAAGAAAATGCTGTACCCTGAAAATTATTAGAGCATGTCAGTGTTGATAGGTGACTTGAATGCCCCATACAGTGTTGAGCAGTGTTACACAATAACATGTATACCATGTAGAGATGGTAAACTTTCAGATAGAGGGCAGCCTTTCATTATATGGGTGCGGCCTTGACATGGGGTGGAGCAAACGGGTGTGGTTCACCTGAGTGGGATACAGATGGATGCACTGACTAGTTATTACAATTAAACCACAGTCCATTTTCACAACATACAGTGTCATCAGTCTCAGTAGAAGACTGCTGTGGTTTGCAGACTTTGTTTAAAATTTGTACGTTGCCCCTCTCTACCCAATGTGGTTTTGACGATCATCAGGGAAAATGGTTCACAATTGCCTCTAGACTGAAAAAATAAACACATCTATAAAATTCACACTTTTCACACTGTAGTATTTTCCCTTTTTAGATATACAGGGAAACCTCACAATATGGACACTTCTCTATTACAGACACCTCTCTATTTATGTGGCCCAATGAAATGTGGACTCCCAGGTCTGTCATTATAACTTCTCTAACAGGGGTACCTCTCTATATTTAGCAAATACCCAGATCCTGCCCTGTCTAGTGTTTGATTATTTCACAGTTACTTTATGTTCATTGGTATAACTTAAGTGACCTATCCATACAAACTTTCCTGGGATGTTGCCCTTTCCCAATGCCTTGCTAGACCTTGCCAGTATATTTATCTATTTTGGATGTGGAACTGCTGTAGCTCAGGATTATTTGTTTTCTGCTTTGTGTCTGTGTGTCATGAACAAAATATTCCATAAAGTTGTTGATAAATATAATTTTGTTTGGAAATGAGAGCTTTAAAACAAGAAAAAATTGATGAGTTTGACCAGACCCAATGTTCAGACAGGAGAATGTTTTGCCTTCTGGTGAAGGATTCAAGTGTAAGATGACTGGTGGGTCAAGAGGGAAGAAGAGTTAAATTATTAAGTGATCTTGTCTTTGATGTAGGTATGTGCTCTCACAGCGCCTTCTAACTGACATGGTCATTTCCAGATACAGGAAACAGAGAGGCCTGAAATCATAAATTCCTCTTGTGCTCATGAGCAGTGGTGCCAAGTTATGTTAATTATGATTTTTTTTTCAAGAAAATAATTTTATATAATTTAGTGTAAAGTTTATACTTTTCAAAAAATTACTATACTTTTAGAAGTTAAAAGTCCTATGGGTTCATTCCAAGTTCAGTATGGGTAATTTGTTGTAGGAAGGTTTTATATAGATATATAGTTAAATATAATCCTCTCTACAGAGTCACCAGTACATTGTTGTGTGGAACTTTCATAAATTGAAAGCCCCTTGACTCATATATATATATATATAAAGATATATATATATATATATATATATATATATATATATATATATATATATATATATATATTGATATTATTACCAATCAAAACCCTCTTGTTGGGAACCTAAGTGTGTTGAAGTGTTCCTTTTGGTCCCCTAGTCTTGGACATAATGGAGTTTCACTGTATAACACATCCCTAGCACTTAGGTATATATAGTAATATATCCCAGTAGTTCTTCACAGGTACTTCACATGAAGCAGGCAGAGTTTATGAGACATGAGGTATAACTACACCTTGGCCTCCATTCAGTTTTTGTTATGAATGAACTGTTGGTTACAGGAGGGCTGTTTTTATCCCACTACTTGAGGCTACAGCCTCTACTGATTATGACATCCTCCCAGTCCCTAGGTAGTCCTTTGGTATCACTGAAAGCAATTATGGTATACTAGCTGATAAACCCCAGTAACCAGGCTTTTTATCCGGATGGGGGGGGTGTATTAAATGAGATGAGGAATGTTGGCTCATTTTTAGCAAACCTTTGAGCATCATCAAACTGTATTTTTTTCAAAAATTGGATCAGTGTGTCTGTTCAACTATATATTCAGTACATATATCACATTCACTTCTTACCAAGAGGCTGTGGCATCATGGGTTTTCTGAGTGTCTTAGCTGTGACAAGTACTATAGGCCCTACCAAGGGAGTAAATTTGGAGTTAACTATACACTCGGCTAAGAGTATTAGCTGCTGAAGAATAATTATCTCAGTAATAAAGGAGAAAGTAAATATACCTTTAAATTCCATGATATTCAATCTAAAGGAAATATATTAACAATAGTGAAATAATAGGTTGAAAATGAGAGTAAAAGAGGGAAGGAGCTGTTAATTGTGAAGTTTTGAGGGTGAAATTTGGTGATAGGGAAGCAGGAGGGAGAAATAGAGAGAAAGAACAAAAAAGAAATAGGGACAGAGAGAGAAAGTGGAAAGAGAGAAAGAGAAAGAACTGGTGGGGGGGGGGGGGGGTCAATAGGCATAGGGTAAGTGGGAGGAAAATTAGGCAAGAAAGGGAAGGAGAGTGAGGAAGCATAAAAAATACATAGGAAAGGGAAAGAGATAAAAAGAGGATTTTTTTTTTACTTTAAATAATGATAAAATGAAAAATGAGTCAGACATACCGGCAGGTAGCCAGATTTATACTTGAACATGGTCAGACTACTCTATTACATAGCTGTTCAATTAATTAGAGAGTACTGCTGCAGGGCAGTGTTATAATAGGCCTGCAGGACCACTTTGGATCACACTGACATTTCATTAATACACTGCGATCACTAGCTGAACAGAAAAGGTGCAGCTAATGAGCTGACGCTGTTCATGAGTTCAAGATCGTTAAATTCAGAGAAAGTCTATAGAGGTCATGGCCAGACCACATGGCACAATGTGTCTCAGAAGTGCGTGGCCATGTCAGAATCGTAAACTCTCTGTCCTTGTCAAATCCAGTTCCTGCTTGAGTCGATCTGGACTACCCATGGTGAATAACTGCACCAGCAACAGTAAGCTATCAGCTTGTACTGGTAATCAATTCTAACCAGGCTGAATAAATCTGCTGGCAAAGCGTGATGGAAAATTCCTACTTAGTAATGCATTCAGATACACTTTCCTTGCGGATCTGCTTTTCTATAGTGCAAGGAGAAAGTGAATAGGGAGATTTCAACAAAATTGCAGTCTATGCATTGCTTGAGACCCTGTTACCAAAATAATGTGCACCATTTTTCTCTTATTTTTTATACTCCTGAGTAACTACTCCTGTATTTACTCCTGTTTGTTGTTAAATGTAAATTTCTCAGTATCCTTTGTCTCATTCTTCATATGAATATTCTCAAATTTGATTAAAAAATCACTGCACATTACAGCTTTTTTTTGGGCACAGAAACCTTGATCTGGGTTATGCCAGGCAGAAATGTTTTGTTTCATATTTAAGTCCTTATATTTGATTGGTTAAAAATTACCAGGGTTTCTTTTGGGCCAACCATAAGTTATAACTCAAGGTATGACAGAGATGACATTATGCTTGGTAATCACAGTATTTTCAGGGTTTATGGTAAAATTTGAAAATCATTGTAAATCTGAATTCTGATTTGTATAAAACAGGGTTGGCCAAAAGCCAGCTTTTACTCATATCGACCAGGCTGGTCGCTAAAGCCAGTTAAAGCAGGCTAACACTGGCTGTTACAGGTCAATACCAGTCAATTTACTGGTTAACTGACAAATAATTCATACAATATACTCAATTACTCATTCTTTTAAGGAGTTGCAGTAATATACTGGTCATCTGACAAACCATTCATACATACACTTTTTACATGGACTTTAAATTAGTGGCTGTAATATATGATACCTTCATGAAGCCTACCTGAGCTACCTCTGGACTAGTGCAGTGAACCATGTGGTTAGCGGATGGACAGATGGTAGGGAAACAGTTATGTGACCAAACCTGATAAGTCTTGAGATGATCTTGAGCACAAAACTGGATCCACTGTATTTTCCCTGATAATCATTGTCTATTTTACAATCCTGACTTGCATCATTAAAGTCTGTTTATCCAGAGGATGGAGATTAAGTGAGCAACATCAGATCCAATTTTGAGTAAATTTCAGTCTTGCCTGGACGTATACTTCATGCTTGCTTATTATTACTGTGTTTGATCTTAACTTTTGATTATCAAAGACTTTCTTTTACAAAGCCTTTTACGATGCCTTGGTGTGGGACATGAACTGTGGCATTTAGTGATAGGCTGCCACAGAGGTGTTGGAGGGATTAAAGTGTTCATGGATGATTAGAGTTGCCTACATAATAGGTGGATATTGGAGATCTAATAACGGATCTATTTTGTAATACAACTGTTATCATTTATCATTTGTCATCACATATTCTAAGATGAAGCCAAAGGACCCTGTCTGGAACTTCTGTGATATAGAAGAGGGTGCAACAAAAGCTATATATATGCAAAGACAGCAAGTGTGAAATAGTAATAGAGTCATACAGCTGCCAGCGCACAGAGAGAAATGCCCAAAGGCTAGGAAACATGATTTGTTATTTGGTTTGGGGAATTATTTTATTAGATTTAGGAGTATTGGCCACTTTTGAAAAATTGACCAGGCCAGCTTTAGCCAGTGGTTAAAGCTTGGAGTGGATCTTACCGGCCAACCCTGGTATAAAATCAATAACTTAATAGGATTTGTAAATATAATCATCATGAACCACTTGAATATATGCAGTTAAAGTAAGGTCTGTTGGTATTGTAGATACAAGCTACGTGTATATCCCCCATTTCACAATAAAGATGAAAAACATGTACTAAAATATGTATATACTTCCTTTTAAAAACCCATGCAATGACATGTTTCATGAATAAAAATTAAACTTGCAACACATATATAAACTGGAAAGGTTAGGGGGTGATAATTCAGTAATGATGGAAAATAAATGCAGCTTAATCAGACAAAATGACACAATGTAAAGCATTGGGTATTTCCGAGGTTTACCACAGCAGTATGCTATTTCCACAGAACATGCATGAAATCAATTCTGCCCCCTTGACCTCCTCCAGGGAGGGCTGACGTGTGTCACAGAATAGTGATGTATTAACAAGTCCAGAACTATTATGCTATGGTGACTATGGTCATAGTACTGAGTTCAAGGAAAGGTTATCAGCTCATGTGACTTGACCTTCACCCTAGCATACCATATGTTTATGAATTATTATAGTATATTTTGGCAGATCTATGTTGTACCTCTTTCTCTTGGCCTTTTTTCACTGTTCAGTATCCTTTTATTGTATTTTGTGTCAAATTAACAAAACAAATCTTATATCTGGTGTGTTCTTACTACAAATAATCTTATTTTCATTCCACCAGGTGGCGAGATATTAATTTTTGCTGTAGGTTTTATAGTTACTTGGTTTGTGTGTTAGCGGACATGGCAACTGCCAATACAACATTCGGAAAATGTGCATGTATAACAAGTGAGCTTAAGTAAAAAAATTATTGTAATTACAGCAAATTTATTCTCATACCTTAGCATGTCAATAGATAACAGTTACAGTGATAACTTTCTAATGCTTTCCTTTCTGCTTGTATGTGTCACTGGATTTTTTTTTGTCATCCAATAATACAAAAAGTTTCAAATATGATATAATTTTTGTCAGAAATGCAATATAAAATTAATATACCAGTATAAAATGTGTTTTGTCTGAATGTGAGATACATTAGATATTGTGAATGACATGGTATATATATAACCACAAGCTGATCTTACTGCTTCATTAGCCAGTTCTTTTTAGGGATTTTTTTTCTCATAGGTTATTATTTACATTCTCAGTGTAGAACTTAAAGTACATATCAGGTATTCTTTGTTCCATGATACAATCAGTTTGATTTCCTAGGACTGGAACAGTACTACTGGTCTGTCACATGTAAGTAAGAAACTGGGATACTAAATCTGTATTAGGTCTCATGTTTACTGTACATGTTTACGCCTTAATAGATTTACATACACACAAGTGAGTTTTGTATACATATATCTACCCCTGAAATTGTACAGCCTGGCTATTAACAGTTAACTGTGATATCAGTTGGTAAAACCTAAAAATAGGTCCCCAAACTCAATCAAAAGGGGGAAGGGGGTCCAGGTTGCAAAATTAAAACAAGGTTGCAGTGGCTAAAAAGGGGGTACAGATTGCTTCTGATAATATACCAGTAATCATTATTGACCCGGGGTCCCCATTTGGCCACCATTTCTAATGTAGCAGTAAGTTAGGTATTTGTTTAGTGATGCCACTAGCTAGGGTGACTATAGTACCACTAAAAACAAGCTTATGAAAATTCTGCAATGGGGTTTGTGTTGTCATGCCTTTTGCACCCCCAGTGTTATGGGATGCTTATGGTGGTTGACATGACTTGCCCTGGAGACTCGTTTCATGACATGTGAAAGTACTATATTCAGTTCAACATGTGTGAATGATATGCCCACAACCAAAGTCCATGCAGGTGACATGTGCTGGCTTGTAGCACCCTCTATTGGCTACATATCCTTTTCAGCTAGTGCCCTATTGGCTGTAGATCATTTCTCCAGTTAGTGTTAGTTTATAGGAAATAACAGTAAAGGGGAAAAAATCTTGGAGTTTGAACCCCCAAAAATGTGGGTCTAGCCATTTTGTTTTTCCTCAGAAAAATGTGTGGCTAATCTCATGATGGTTTCCACATGCAGGGGCACAGAGTAACACATTCTATTATATATATATATATATATATATATATATACACACATACATACATTGATATTTTAGATTCTGCGTGTTCTGCCCTTTGAACACAAACAGATGGTAAATCTGAATCCACTTGTTTGCATATGAATTTGACAAAACAGTTTTGTGAAATACCATGTTTTCAACCAGAAGCCACTGCCTCCTCACATTTTTATGGAGAACCTTTCTATAACCACTATACAGAATTTTATGAAATTTTGCATGCATATAGATCTTACATAGTTTTTTATCATACACAAAACTGGTGGTGCCACCTGCAACCATTTTTGCACAGTATTCATCTGTTTGTTTGCCATGGGTTAATATAATTCATATCCCAGCACTGGTTTGACTTATCCTCCTGAAATTATGTGTGTATATATCTAGGATAGCTTTTTCTTTCAAATGACAGGTGGTGCCACCTACAATCATGTTTTGGGCAGACATCCATCCTTTATGCAGCACATCTCACTCTTTTTCCCCTTACCACTCAATCCATGGCTGACTTCACCCGTACCACTCTGATTTCGTTTAATTGTCGACTACCCGTATTCTAGTTTAACTTGAGGTCTTCAAGGCTGTCAGAGAGCTGCTTCTGGTCTTCCTCTACCTGTACTACTTGAGGTTATGTTTACAGGACTCCAGCAAATACTGTGCTGTCATGCAATGTTTTATGAGCATTCTAACCAGGAACCATTAAAACTTTAATTACTGTTCATCTTAATGAGCTTTATAGTGTAGACGGATAAATTTTATTATTTGTCAGATAATTGGATGCCCTTTCAATAATAATTCTATCTTCTGCCTCATGTTAATTAACAGGAGAGCAGAAAAACAGAGATAGCATGAATCATCTATTCAGTTCTGCCTTTCATAGCATTAAAATGAAATGAAAACTTAACAAATTGGAAATTTATTTAATAAAGTGACACTACTTATACTTCAGTAGCTGCATCAAACTGAAATATTTTATAACAAATAATATTAAATAACAAAACTAAGGCCATGTTAAATATTTTTATCAGCTTACCAATAATAACAAGTAATATAGCTACGTGATCATGATGATAACATTTTATATGATGAATTATACACTAGGGGACTTAAATATGTTTGCTGACTTCTTGTGTATGATGTTATTCATAACAGGACTAAAAAAATTAATCATTCATATTTGATACCTAATGCAAACACAAAATAAAAAAAAGAAAACAAATGGTATTAATTGATGATTTTTTTTTTACTCTTAGGGAAATTTTGATAAAATAAAATTTTGACCCAAATTGATGTAGAAATTAACTTATTAACCACTACAAGCCTCCCCAAGTGGAGGAAGGGGAGGCTTAATGAAGCAAATAATTAAATATGGCTGATTTATAAGAATTATCTTGAATTACAGTGCATTTAGGGAACAGTGAAGAAAATCATGATGAACCAAGATGAGGACAAACTGATTTCCTGGACAGTGACCAAAAAAAGTAACTTTTTGCTCAACTGAAACTGTGACTTTATATCCTACCCTAGTATATGACTTTTTTCCTGTGACTTTATTTCCTACCCAAATTTGAGACCTTCTTTCCCCGTGACTTTTTTTGTGTGACTTTTTTCCCCAGAATCATGTTGAGTATGCTACCGTTACAAGATCCAATGATCAGTACTGCATGCAAGACACTATATGGAAACATGATAAACTAATAAGAAAGTGGGCATAAAGAAACCTTTATGGTAGTCAATGAGTGAGAGGTACAAGTGATAAAAATTGCAGTGTGTGGCATGGACCAGTGCTTGGTTTGCTTCAGGGGTTGTTGTTACTTTGCATACATTAAATTTCTGACGCACGTTCTACGTCATCAGCCTTACCATGCACATTGTGTACACAACCATTCCTACCACAACAAGCTGTTGACATATGTATGGCCTATTCAGAAGTGGTTCACTGTTCCATATGGAGATTGATTTTCATTCTCTGTAGGGTCCTTGCATCAGATAATATTGATAAAGTGGGAGGGAAGGTGAAGTTCACAGATGGCAGGGTGTGGCCTGGACGGAGCCAGGTTAAAGTTTAACTAGGGCATAAATACTTTTATTTTCTGTTTACTAAAATTTTCTGAATATTTGTATACATAGCATCATAAAATTTTAATGTTTTCATACTACTGCCCATGGTTGGTGTGTTTTATTAATATACCAGTTGATGCAAATTAACCAGTAAGATTATTGGTGGCTCTGACAGGGATAAGTAACATAAAATAGATAGTCCTCATAAATTTTAACCACAGGAGATTATTTTTTATATGTGCATAGAATATAGTGCTCCACAAAAATAATAAAGACATGAATTGTCAAGGTATTTCAGAATATTCTTTTGAACCAAAGGACTAAACATGCGAAAAAATATGGCAAAGACAATGGACACCAGTTGATTTGATGGCCTGTAGTTTCTTTTATATCATATAGTCTAGAGAGATGAAAACCCCGCACAGAAAATAAAGGGCTGAAATATTGATGATACTGATGGTGCCAATTTCAGCTGTATAAAACCAGGAGTGGTGATATAATGATTTCTGTATGTCTGTGTAGCATGCTATATCTGTTACGGCTGATATATGACCAGACTGGGCTGTGATATTCCTGCTGTCAGTCAATGTTATTGATCTGAAGACACTCTTGTTTAGTGTGATAATGGCCAGTCCCACCAACATCTGCAGTATCTCAGTCTTGATCATATATGATATTAACCCAGGTGTTTGCATATAGCAGTAGAGGTACAGGCAGTCACTTCATTCAAAGACTTTCTAGGTGTAGTGCATTTCTGCACCTTCATGTACAGAACCCAATGATGTTGACTTGTGTTCCTTAATATTCTGACTGTGGTATAATCTGTGTATTTGATATTCTGTCTTTTCTATGTCCTGTTTATTTAATATTCTGATTATGGTATGATTTTTGTATTTTATATTCTCACTATGGTTTGACCTGTGTAATTGATACTTTAACTTTGGTATGACTTGAGTATTTAATATTCTGACTGTTGCATGACTTATGTTTTTAATATTCTGACTGTGGAATAGCTTGAGTATTGTATATTCTGTCTCGCATATGACCTGTACATCTATTTAATAGAATTCTGACTTTAGTATGACCTGGGTATTTAATTCTTTGACTGTGGTATAACTTGAGTATTTAATGTTCTGACTGTTGTATGACATGTGTATTTAATAGAATTCTGACTGTGGTATTACTTGGGAACTTTGTATTCTGACTTCATTATGACCTGTGTATTTATTTCTTTGACTGTGGGATAATTTTAAGTATTAAATGTTCTGTCTTTAGTATTACCTGTGTCTTTAATATTCTGACTGTTGTATTACTTGTGTATTTTGTAGTATGGTATGATTGGTATAACTTGAATATTCAATATTCTGTGTATTGAATACTTTGACTTACTGTAAAATAATTTGAGTATCTAGTATTCTGGTATGATTTGTTTATTTAATATTTAAGATGAAAACCATATGTATAATTTAAGAGGAATTTCATTTATCAAATATTTTGTCATATCATATCAAACAAATTTTCAACATGTGGAACATTTTGTATTTTTTATATTGCCTTTCATAGGCATATTTATGAAAATGATGAGCATGAGAAATATTCCAGACGTGTCAAACATTAAAAAGCACACTCAGTGAGTGGAGGCACTGCAGCATTTGATTTCCTTGTTTTACAGAGAGTGGGTGTTTTGATCATGTGGGCATTAGTAATCATCAGCCGATTATGACGTATTTATTAAACTTACAGCTGTAACAACTGCACCCACACAGGGGAGATGATATCAGATTTGTTTTGCGTATAATCTGTGGTGTTGCAACCAGTGAGTCAGACCCTGAAACCTATGGTTGTATGATGTATTGATTCAGTACCAACATGGGGGGACTGTTTATACAGATAATATATATCATATGATAAGGGAGGGTGGTTATACAGCATACTGCAAGGATACACTTTGATAGCACATACTGGTACCAGTAATTATCAGGAGTATAATCATCCTATCTCACTGAGTGCAAAATACACATGCACAGCTTGTTAACTCAGCATTCTATTTATATCCTAGCTTGTACGTCACAGCAACCATAAAATTTCATTTCCCCCAAACAAAACTACATTTATAAATGTTACTTTTGTTTATTAATTTAACAACTACATTTTCTCAGTTTTCATGTACCCAGGAAAGTAGGAATATACTTATCAGAAAAATTTCAAAACATTTGTTTGAATGGCTTACATTATCGAAACTACTGTGACCCAATCATTGAAAGAAACAACCTTAAAAATTGTTTACTTTATTTAAATAATATGTTGATGTACAAAAAATAAAATATTGTATATCATAAACAAAACATTTTGGAATACAGTGAAACTTCTACTTGCAGACAACTCAGTAAGGTGGACAACTCACTAATGCGGACACTAAATCTCAGTCCCTTCAAATTTGCCTCTATATAATGTTTAACGTAAACTCAGTGAAGCAGACAACTCACTTTTCCAAACAATGGAAAAACTTTCCTGTCCCGCCTGCGTATTTAGTACATATTACAACCTTCTAAGATGGTCAGACATCGCAAGTTCTATTTTTTGTTCATATATCTGCTGGGAGATGGCACTCCAAGATGGTGACATCGTATGACCTGCTTTGGTCAAAGCTACAGCCCAAGGACAAGGGCAATTTGGTGAACCATCATGATGTTACATATGAATATACAATCAAAACTGTTGTTTATTTCTATAAATGTGTAGATATCACAATCATTACTTTATTAATACTGGCTAGTCAATCAGAAAAAAATCCAGCTTTTTATTCAACTAGACCACCATCAAAGACTAAGTTTGTGCATTGTGATCGGCGTCCATGCACGGGGAGCCTTAACTAGTTAGCAACAGTTTGCACTTTGTTATGCATTGTGAAGACAATCCTTTAAGAAATAATCATGCTGTCTGGATGCTGTTAATAACCTATCTTCAATATACCTAGTGCAACCATCCATGAACAATGCAATTACTTAGAAGATGAAGCATGGTACGTCAAAGTGAAACTGCCTAGCTTAGTGTTAGGCCTAGCTGATGAAGTTGAAAGAGAGAAAGAAAGTGTTTCCTTTTTAAATAATATATTTCATAAATTACAAATGCATATTTAAAAATTATTTCAATAAAATTTATGTATTACAAATAAAGCATAAAAATAAATAAAACAGAGGATATCAGTAACATTCTATGTAGAATTATCCCAATATGCCAAACTCCACTTAACAGGACAACTTGCTAATATGGACAAAATCCACCAGCTCCTTGAGTATCCGGCTTAGAGGAGTTTCACTGTACTGTATATGTATAAAATCAGAAATTTGCGCAAGCACACAATTTTTTTGTGAATTTTGTGACTGTATTGATTTGCAAAAAAATACATGCTCATAAAAATTGCAAAAAAATGAACAAGAAGGTGTGACAAAAAACGTAATGGACCAAGGGTCAATTCAGATCATGATCCATTGATTGTCATTACAAACAAACCAGCAAACATAAAAACCATAACAACCCTTTAAACATCAAGGTCAGTCTATTGACTCATGGCGGTTATGATGAGCTTATAATTAGTTTCACTCTCTGAGTAATTAATCGCAGAGCATCTTTTGCACACTAACTATGTGGGGGCTGCCACTTTTGTGTTTAAGCAATACAAGTTTGACTATTCATCCATTTTCACTGTTGGCTTTTGTTGATGCAATAATCTGTAAAATTCTGGTGAAAAAAAAAATCCCCTTCGATATGTAAAGATAACATGCCGGTGAAATGTTGATCTGTATAGATTCATGAAATTTGAGTTTCCCGAAAATAACAAGTTCTACAGTAAATGATCCCCCATGATCTCCCATGGAAGGTTTAAAGGGACATAATCAGGAGCAATATTATGCCTATTCTCACACATTATCAGTTCAGTTTTGCTTTATACAAAAGTATCCTAGCAAAACCATCCCAGCACACAGTCTCAGTATCTCGCATTTGGTTGTTTAACACCTTAAGCTTGTTATGGCTCTGGGTGTTTGTAAACACAGTCCAAGTGTGTCTGTTTACCATAACAAGGCCATGTGACTTGAGGTCCGATTGTTAGCCACAATCCTGATGTTTCAGCCAGCGGGAACATGTATTAAGTTTAAGGGGTAAAGCCAGTCAAGGTGTCTCATGATTGGCTGGTGTTGTGGCGCTGCAATGCACAGTCCCACCTGCTGTGTTTATGTAAACACCTGTGATTGCTCCTGGTCCACTGTTTTTAACACTCATTTACAGGAGTAAGCAAACAATTTCAGGGTAATATTTCGGTAGGTACCAATTTATTTCAAAGGTGAGAAGCTATTATTAGTGTTAATTCAGCATGCTTTATAGGTGATTGGGCCCCTTTAAGAGGTTTTCTTATTCAAATAAACAGAGTTTTATTCAAGTTACTCACTTGTATCATTGTAACAATTTTAGGTAGAATTCAGTGTTTGAGGCTCAGAATTCCAGGCAGTGTCAAGGATCATAAAGGATGGCTTGGTCAGTACAGATATCGCTTGGTGGTTACATATGGATACATGACAGATGCTATATAATACTGCGTTGTATTTGTCAGCGTGTCACTGGGGGAAGTGATCAGTACATCCCATTTGGTGCCCTCTGAGCAGTATGTGTAGTAGTGTAGTTAACAAGAGGACATTATCTGTCATGTGATGTGTTATAACAGCTGAGCCAGCCAGTTTTTGAGATGAATGTCCTGGCAGTCCTATATTGTGTCCCTGACTCATTTTTTAGGTCAAAACAACAGGGTTATTTACTGAGCTGTAAATGTGTGACCTGCTCTTGATTGTTGATACCTTTGTTTTCCTTCGCCAGGAAGATTGTTGTTTATCTCTTGGTCAACAGTGTAAGAAAATAAAGATGTTAAACTACTTATTTATGTAATAACAATATTTGTCATATATAATTATTATTAGCCCTCCAAGCGAAGGTCTTCAAAAGTTATATTGGTATAGGCATATCAATAGATATTTGTATTGGCTTATTAATAATATTGTTTAAATTATAAGTATTATAAATATTAAAATTCAGTAAATAATCTTCAAATGCAAGATTTAACTAAATATCAAATGTAGTTGTCTTAAACATCAGCTGTTGAGTGTTGTTATCAGTACATATATTCTTCATGAAAAATATGTTGTAACAAAATGGGTACACCTACTGGTAGTTGTCAGTGGGCAAGAATTCAACAAACATTCAGAGATGTAGCAGTTTGTTCAGTTTTATTTGTCAGGATGGGTTCATTGCCTGTTGGCTGGCACTGAAGACTGAGTTACTATAAGTAAGGATGAAGGTATCTTCATGATAAGAATGATTTGTCGTTTATTATGCCATCATGATCTCAGGTTTACATGCTGAGGACTAGGAATAATCCTGAAGTCATAAACTGTTATCAAGACAGCGTAAATCTCAATTTTCCATCAAACTTTTTGCCCTTTTAAGAGGCACTAGAAAGGATGAACATAGGCCATTTAGCCAGGATGTCTGTTGCTGTCAGTGATGTAGGACTCAAGTCTGGACTCATGTCCACTTTTCTAGGGAGTCAGAGGTTCTGGACTCAGACTTTTAGTGAGGCTCAGTGGTAAGGAATCAAGAAATGAGGCAAAGTCCATCTCAAGTCCAGTAGAAAAAAGGTCTGTCACATACTACAAAGACTAAATATGTACATGTGCGAATTACCAACAGAATATTAGGCATACAAAATGAAACTATATGTACAAAATTTTAGTTCAGCCAAAGGTAATTTTTTATTCAAATAAAAAATTTCTTTTAAAAGGGAGTTGTGTATTGGACTGGGATTTGTACTCAGGGTCCAAGTGACTTAGACTCCAAGAAGGTGGACTTGGACTCGAACCTCAAGGGCTTGGACTCAGACTCGAGTGGCCTGAACTTGCACACGGACTCAGATGTCATGGACTTGACTACATCACAGATTGCTTTTTATCATTAGGCTACTGTGGAATTGTTTTCCAACATGTTATATGTCATTAAAAAGTAAATAGACATATATAACAGCTGGCCTGGATTATATAATGTGACACCATACCTGTTAAATGTTAGATGTTTTCCAAAAATTCAACATTTATTCCTTATATTTACTGCAAGATTTTATGTACCGGTAGGTCAATTTGCCACTCAGACATGGTCAGCAGCGATAATTAACATACAAATTTCTTAAAAAATGTGATTGTCATTAATGTTGGCCCACTATGCCTCAGCTTTCAGCTGAGCATGATGACCCATGTGTCACTTGTTTTTTATGGCTCTCTGCTACCTACCAATGGTCAGTAGATTCTCTAATTGTCTGAAGGGCAAAGCTGCTGGTAATTAATGTACCTACAAACCTAAACAGTAGGACATGATATCTTGTGTCATGTAAAAAACAGTGTTTATCATGTCATCTTTCACGGTCCTACCTACATGGTATTTTGAGTTTGTTCTTAAACTCTTGGCAATCAAGGGATCTGTTTTTACAAACTTTCTGACTTAGACTCCGCAGTTTCCCATTCAACCTGTTCCACCCCTCAATGGCCAGTTCCATAATTATTATTGAGACAAAATGGCATAGCTTTGAGGTTAAGACATTGGCACATAAGAGCACTTTTTCAAAGAAAGGCAAAGTCATGCCTGTAAGCTCATAAGTCTTAATTAAGTCACAATTAAACTGATTGAAAAGTCAAGTTTAAGGCAATGACACTAAGTGAATCAGTCATGCTGAATAAGTAAATGAATATATATATATATATTTATCAAACATCTTCTTGATATCTACATACCAAACCAGTAATTATATACAAGTATTGTAATTATTTGAAGGTCTGCAGGACACGTACATGTACATACATGTATTTCAGCATTGTGTGTGCTAATTGCAATCAGGTCATGTTTTAATGCATCACCCTTCCTTTACTTTAAATGTATTATACATATTTATGGCCATATATGACCTAAAATCAGTCATAATAAAACTGACATATAGGTCATAATAAACATATAGGTCATAGTAAATTTGATATATTTGTTATAATAAATTAAAATAAAAGTCCTTATAAAACTGATTAATTAATCATAATAAAACTTGAATATATACCGTAGATCATAATAAAACTTATATAAGCGTCATTGTCATGATATGGAAAGAGTTTTAAGTGAATCAGTCATGATGAATATTGGGACATTGTTAACATTTTTTTTTTAAACTTTCTCTCTTCAAAGATATATATATTCTTATGATGAAGTAGAAAATACAAGAAAATTCACCCATCAAGATTTATGTATGTACCACCTTTATTGTTTATATTTGTTACTGAGTCCATAAGTGACTTAGCGAGTCTAATTGTTTATGTAATTTACTGGAAGTCAGTGGAAATCTTTAGAAGTATCTGTCAAATAGCAACTCTAGAGTTTGATATATATCAATGTACTTGCCAGGGACAAGTGAAAAGTTGATGTACATAGCAGATGTCTAGAACTTCTTAGGAGAAGATTTACCAACAGGCCAAGATTGTGTCTGTATCTATAAATAGCTTGGCAGACTGCCAACCATTTCAGATTTGGCAACAGGCCAAAGGTCAGTCTGGATCTATTTATAACTTTGGCAGACTGCCAACTGTGTCAAATTATGCCACAGGCTAGTGCAACCAGGTACTGGTCAAGAGTTCACTCAGCGCAGCCAGGTGCAGTAGCTGCAGAGAGCAATTCATTCTAGTTCACTCGGGGCAACTGCCTTCCTGACATAAGCCTGGTCAGCCTAGTGCACCTAGCTCAAGAGAACTTTGATACATTGGCTTTATATTTTTGACCTATTCATGCATCTTTGAAGGTTTTCTCATTCACAAGACTGGTGGTGCCACCTACAGTGTCTTTGCATAGTGTATGTGCCTGCTTATTTCCCAGAGTGATTTGATATAGTAGCCTGAAATTTTGCATATTTATACATATTGGATAGCTTTGTCATATGCAAGACTGGTGGTGCCACCTACAATAATTTTTGCACAGTGCATGTCCTTGCTTGTTTCACAGGAGGGGATTGATATTACAGTCTGAAAATAGGCATAAGTATACATCTTGGATAGCTACATCATATACAAGACTGATGGCGCCACCTAATATCATTTTTGTGTTGTGTACACCCATGCCAGTATTTCAGCAGTAATGTTTTTTTAATTGGTTCTTGTACAAACTCTGTAGTACTTGCATTGTTCATATCAATGTTATACAATTTGGCCTTTTTTTAGCTCAGCTGACTATAAGTCATCTGAGCTATAGTCGTGGTCCATTGTCCGTCGTCCGTCAGTCCCTCTGTCCATCCGTCCGTAGATGTGGCACGTTTTGAAACTGTAAGACCTAGGAATCCAAAATTCAGCATAATGTTAGATGTCCCCAAGATCTCCTACCAAGCCGAAAACCGGGATATTGCGACTTTGTTCCTTTGAGAAATTAAGGAAAAACCTCAATTTTTTATTAAAAACCTATTTTCACACTTCTTGACTGCCTAATATCAAAACCACTCATCTGTTTTTCCTCATATTTACCATAAATATTCCTCTATATAGTTCCTGTGTACATGCCAGAAATTATGTCAGTATTATATAATTTAAAAAAGTTATTGGCCCAAACATAATGCATTTTGTAAAAAATCAGGAAAGATATTTGATCACTTAACACAAAACATGTTAAAGCTATGGACTTTTTTTCCAGTAATATAACTTTAATTAATCAAAATGAAATTGTATACCCAAAATTAGTTCTGAATTTTACAAATTTTATAAGTTATTAGTATAAATATAAAATTAGTACCTTAAATTTAGCCCAACTTTGACCATGGCACGTTTTTTAGCTCAGCTGACTATAAGTCATCTGAGATATAGTCTTGGTCCTTTGTCCGTCGGCTGTCCGTCCGTCCGTTAAACTGGCACGTTTTGAAACCGTAAGACCTAGGAATCCAAAATTCAGCATAATGTAGATGTCCCCAAGATCTCCTACCAAGCCGAAAACTGGGTCATTGCGACTTTGTTCCTTTGAGAAATTAAGGAAAAACCTCAATTTTTTATTATAAAACTATTTCCACACTTCAGGACTGCCTAAATTAAATACCACTTATCTGTTTTTCCTCATATTAACTATAAATATTCCTCTATATATTTCCTATGTACATGCCAGAAATTAGGTCTGTATTATATAATTTAAAAAAGTTATGGGCCCAAACATAATGCATTTTGTAAAAAATCAGGAAAGATATATGATGACTTAACACAAAACATGTTAAAGCAATGGACTTTTTTTTCCAGAAATATCACTTTAATTAACCAAAATTAAAATGTATACCAAAAATTAGATCAAAATCTTTTAATTTTTTTTTAAATATTAGCAAAAATTAAAAAATTGGTACCTTAAATTTTGCCCAAATTTGACCATGGCACATTTTTTTCCTGAAACTGCTGTGGATTTAATTTTCACAGCATGTTTTTGTTAGCATTTCATCTGTTAACACCAAAAATTTGAAACCAGTTGATCAAAAACTGTAAATTTTATTCAAGTTTTCATGCACCATGTCACATATTGTGTACATCAAGCTAGTGTTATGCAGTTTGCTAGAGCTCAGCTCCCCAGCTTCAGCTCTCAGTTCCTAAAATTTGGCATACAGTTAGATGTCTCCAAAATCCCCTACCATGCCAAGAATTTGGTCACTAAGACTTACTTCCTTTTATATAATAATGAAAAACTTCATTTTCCCATTAAAAACCCATTGTTACTCAAGACTGCCTAATATCAAATCACTGATCTGACTTTGATCATATATAATACACATATTTTCTATACATTCACTATGCACAAGCCAGAAATGATGTCAGTATTGTGTAATTGTTTGAAGTTATGGGCCCAAACATAATGCACTTTGTAAAAAATCAAGAAATATATTTACTCCCTTAACAAGAGGATTGCTGAAGCTAGAGATTTTTTGTCAGGGATGTAACATTATTTAATCAAGATTCAATTGAATACCCAAAATTAGTTCTGAATTTTTCAAATTTTATAAGTTATTAGTATAAATATAAAATTAGTACCTTAAATTTTGCCCAACTTTGACCATGGTTTCATGGGAAATGGTTTCCTGTGAGCACTGTTGATATAATTTTCATATCATGCACACATAAGGATTTCAGCTTTTTAGTTTAGAAAGCTGAAAGAAATTGGCCAAAAATTGTAGCTTTTATTAATGTTTTTATGAGACCATGTCAGACCCAGACTGTCCACAGCTCCTCTTCAGTCACCTGTATGTTGACCATATTGACCTTTCAGCAAATTATGCACGCTTGAGGCGAGGCATACATTGGGGCAGCCAGGCAGCTTATGGCCAGCTACAGTTGATCCAGGTGTCCAACCCAATTTATCTAGTAGTTGTTTTGACCAACAGCATAAAAATAAACTGTAAAATAATAATTTTTTATTGGTTTTTAATAACAAATTAAAGAAAAATTAATAGGAAAGGAATTGTTAGTTGTTGAGTAACAGGAAATTAACTTGCAGTTACTGATGATGTATGAAAATTGTATGGATGGATAGAATGTCAAGTATTCCAAATAACACCATGCAGTCACCTATGGTATTTTTCAGTTCAATTTTAATGATAATAAAAATAAATCATATTATTCATTACTAATCATTAGGGATCATATGAAGGAAATTAATGATAGACAAAGATGCAGTTGATAATGTTAATCAAGATTCCTTCTGTTTCTAGTATGTAAATTGATGTGAAAGTAGTCCAGAGTGAATATATTACATTTATTTTTTTTAATATAAATAAAAGCCATAAACCTGGTACTTATGATCATTATTTAAATTTGTGCATTTTGTATATTCTGGATTCTCAACATTATTGTTTGGTGAAAACTGAATAAATACCAGACATAGTGCAAATACTTTGCAAATGTATTTGAATATGCATATGAATCATTACAAAATTTCTTGCATAAGAATGTGAATTCAGGTAAAAATGAAAGTATTTGAATACCAGTGCAAATACTTTCAAAATGTATTCATGAATGCATTCATGAATATATTCTATAATATTATTTTAATAATCATTTCAGTTATATTTTCTTTTAAAAAATCATATGATTCTCTTATTATTTTTAATAAAAATTATATTTGAGCCAATATTTGTAATTTTTTTTAATAAATTGTTAAACTCTTATATTATATGTTCTGCTTATAAGTTATATGGCCAAGACAAAATCTGTGTGACAATAGTACTTCATTTGTTAATAAAATAAATCAAATCAATCCTCTTCCCTGCCTCCAAAGGTACTATCAAAATCATAGATAAGCTAAACAACAACAACTCATAATACAGCTTATATTTATTACCACACAAAACCAACATGTGCCTCATTTCTAAATCATATTTTTTTATCATATATAACAGCTGAGCGCCGTGACCCATAGGTCCCTTGTTTTTTAAAGGAATTGTCTAGAATTGAAGCATTATACCTAGTGTATAAATATTGCACAGGTTTGCATTAGGCTTGTAGGCCTTGTTTAACTTAACACACAAAACAAAAAAATGCCTGGGGATTTTATCTAAATTTTCAGTCAACATAAACATATATATCTGTATCTGCATTAGATGTGCTGGAATATACTAATATTGTTGAATATTTAAAACTTTATTAAAAAGGCTTATCAGTTCAAAGATGTTTAAACAAAACAAAGTTTCTATGTATCAAAATGTAGAGAAAATGTACACTTCAAGGGGTCCCAAAGCAGCAATGCAAAGGAAAAAATTAAACAAAGTCACTTCATAATGGGAGACCAGTTAGAAGTGCTAGCTTAAAAGTCCAAGTAGTGTATGTGTGATTCACCACTGATCACCATAACAGGTCCCTGCATGCATTAACATAAGTTTTTCTAGCCCTGCAATAACATTTCAGTCAGTGTCCTGATTGTTTGACAACAGCAGAGTGAGCGCTGCATGACATTTGTTGGATTGTTTACTGAGGGGCTTATAAAACCCATGACTTCACATGTGAATGACAGGTGCCATGTCATCCTGATCCATGCTGGGCATTTAAATGCCCCAGGATCGTTGCTTAGTTGAAGACCTCTGTTGTTTTATATGGGCATGTTAGTTTTGCCTGACTTCGCTGGCAATAGTGATATTCTTACTTTTGGAGCCTATTATTAGATATTTGTATCACTGTGTGTGAACTTTAACAAATAGTTCAGTCACATTTTGAATACAAAAATATTTCTTGCTATCCAATCTACTACCTGTCATGTTAGAGAAAGGAATATGACATTTTTTTGTTTGTTTTTTATATTGTTATATGCTAATCTTTTAATTTTTTCATGCATGACATTGAATTTGAACTAATTGTGCTGTTTGCGGAGTTATTTATTTACTTTTTCCATGTTATAATATAAATATCAGTGGGCACCCGTTGTGTAAACAAAGTAATCTGGAAATCTGCATTCTTAGGAATGCAGGCATCCTCCACAAGGGGGGGGGGGGGTCCCAATTGTTCGATACTCCCAAACCGTGTTTGCATTCACTTATGTAGTCCATATTCTTTGGTTTATTCATGCCTTAGTGACTGAACATTTGTTAATATTCCTTGATGACATTCCTGAATCTGCTTCATGTGCCAGGTACACACCAAAATCTAATCCATTCTTCATTAAACTGGCCCATTCCTGAAAATTTCAATTAGATACATTTATGATTGTGTGAGTTTTGATGTAAAAAACACACACATACAAATACACAAACTGGGATGATCACATAGCCTCCTGGTTCAGGCAATAAATCACCATGCATATTCTTTCTTTTAATTCAGTGGACAGTTGCATCTACAAACATAGTATTATTTGTAGACTGAACATCATTCACAGGATCATTTGTATAAATGTCTGGTACCAGAAGCCCTGTATTACAAGCTTGTTTACTGTATGTCTTGCATCTTAAACCTTGAATGTTGAAAATTGTCATAGTGTAGATACCTTGTGGAACTTTAACATAAAATGCAAGCCACAGCTCAGAGGGCTGTGTTTGTCATGGATGAGAGGTACATTCTATCACAGGGGGATGAAATATAAATGTATCAACATTCTGAATCAATATGAACTGAATGAAACTCTAGGTTGGTCATGACCAGGGAAAACAGCCGAGTATATGGTGTGAGTAAAAAACTGATGCTGTATGACAGTGCTGGTTGTTTACTGCCTTGTTTATCAGCCAAGAAATAAATGGAACTGCATACAACAGGTTCACATTTATTGATTTTTTAGAATTTTCTTTTTATCCACTAAATACATTGCAGTCCTGTCTAGTCAGTTCCTCTGTCTTAACTCTGTCTCTACATTGTATATTGCTAAATAATTCCTCGCTAAAGACCAGGGCTTTCAGGAATGTGGGGGTAAGCGTCTGAGATGCACAAAATCTAACTTTGGATGCTTGGTTCTAGGACTCCAAGCATCCAACCAGATGCAAAAAATTCCTGGCTCTCAAGCCAAGAGGAACAAACTTGGCCCTTGTAGCAGTCACTGACCAATGTGACCATTGCCATTACCAGTACCTCAATCAATAACCAGTTGATTGTGTAAACACTCTGCTGACAATTGAGCATTATTTTCACTCTGTCAAAGTTGATTGTGTAAACACTCTGCTGACAATTGAGCATTATTTTCATTCTTATCAAATATATAATGACGCAATATCTGATCATGAAATGATACAAAACTATGTTAAATATAAAAAGAAAAAAATGTTAAAAACCCTTCAAAATTTGACACAGATCGCCTCCCATTGTAAGCGCCATTTTGCAATATGTGATGCACTTATATTTTTACCTGAGTATCTCAGACTCCACATTTTCTCTTCTTATTGAAAACCCTGTAATGACTTAATAACTATGATTTACAATAACTATGAGTAAAGAGACCCCAGATCACTGTTATTCTATATATTTTGAAAGGGAAATGCAATTCTTTATAAGCTGATGTAGAGTTTGACAAAGGAAGTTCAAAGAATGTTCTCACAATTATAGACATGCTAATGTTATTTTGTTTCATCATTTCATATCCTCTTGTTAGTGAGAAATTTCTGTTCAAGTTTAAGGTTGTTTCTGGAGACAATTTTTAGTAGAAAACTTGGCCATTTATATAGATAATTAATGACACATTGTGTGCAGATTACTGAAAAAGCAGTTCATCTAACAGGTGGAAAAATATTCTTTTTTTTCTCATTATTTTGAGTTCACGCATATCAAACAAGGACATTATTAGGCAAAAAAAAAATAAAAGGTATGGTTCTCAGGCACCGCCTGCTTCAATTTTAAACCCCCGCATCAAACATTTTTATTCTGATTTCATCATTCAAGATGAAAATAATTCAAGATAAAATAATACAATTTGGATACGATTTCCTTTGTTTTGTAGTGCTTTTACCTGCCTAGCAAGAAGAAACCTGTCATTTACCTGCTTTTCCCTGATCATATGACATTTTATCAAAATATACAAAAAAAGTCAAAAATAAAATACCGCCCAACCGCATTGATTTCTGAAAAAAAGTGCCTGAGAACCATACCTTTTTATTTTTTTGGCCTTATATCACCAAATAAAATTGCTTAAAATTGATTTTAAGAAAATACACACTTGCATCTGTTGAAATTACAGTAAAAAGTTATGGTTTGTGAAACAGAGTATGATGTAGGTTTAAAATATTGTCATCAATGACTAACAAAGAGTACAATATTTAATTTCTTTTTCAGGTAAACAAGCTTGAAGAAGAAGACAAGAGTAAACAGAAGCTTGGTGACTCTGGATATAACAGAAACAGCTTCAGCAGGAAAGATGGAAGTGGGCCAGGTAGCGGAAAAGGACCTGGCACTAAAGAACACACAGGGGCCACCAACTACCCATCCCTTCAAACAAGCAGGGTGGAGGGCATCATGGTGGCAGAAGAAAAGTCCATTCATCTGGTGCATGATGGGAAGGGCCACCAAGATGTAGGTCAAATAGACTTGTCCCTTCCACCAGAAATCAGGGATACTGACCAATGGAATTGCCTGAGTGAAGTAGAAAATCAAAACCAGCTAGAGAGTCCACCATCAGTGTGGATGTCATCAATTCCAGTTCATCCTTATATGTCTGGTTTACTCATGTTTCATAAAAGCTATCAAGATAATTATTTGCATTTTCAAGCTGCATTAAAATGGAAAATGGCTAAAATGTCTTGTGGCAACCAATTTGGTCACTTTAGATCAAGGACTACTCCAGCCGTCAGATCTTAACTGAAAGTTATTTATAAGATCCATAATAGCAAACAAATAAATAGAAATTAGAGGTGCAATTCAGATGTTGTAATTTAGTAAAAAAGAAGATTTGCATTGTGACTTAAAATAAACTTTTTGTGAGGGTCATTAATGATTAATGTACTAACTTTATAAAGTGTTTCAAGATACTTTCAAATGTTTTAGTGAGACATCAGAGCAGAAATGCAAGTGATTATCTTAGGGAAATGTTATTTACCAGGCATAAGATGACAGGATGAGTAAAAGAGAAAAATGATCTTTCAGCAAAAATGTGTATACTTTAATCTCAGACCATCCCCACTGAATATACTCTCAGAAAAAAGAAAGAACAGACAAATTTACAAAATAAAGTTGTCATCAATCCCCTTCACACACAAAATGGCTCTAGTAGAATGTTTTGTGTGATGTGGCTAATTCCCAAATAGTCACAAAACCATATATGCATCCACAGAAGGACCTGTTGAATGCTTTAACTGATTTACAGATGGTGCCTGGTAAGCTGACCAGAACCAAATCAAAATGTAATTTTAAAGATACTTTTGTTTACATGAACAAGTGCAAATAGAACAGAAAGAAAGGACTCAGAGACTAGAAAATACAAACCATTTCAAGTACAGTATCGCGCTAACAAGACCACCTGGTGAACCAGCAAAAGTGGTCGTGTTAGTGGGATGGTTGTGTTAGCAGGAGGTTTATGTGAAGATTTACATTAGACCAGGACCAAAAACAGTGGTTGTCTTTAGCAGTGTGGTTGTAATAGCAGGGTGGTCATCAGGCAAGATTTCACTGTATGCCCAGTAAAAGACTAATAATTTTGTGACCAGCTGGATACTGAGCAAGTTTTTAAATATTTTTTCAGAAATTTGTTTGTACTCATTTTGAAAAGCCATTGAATGCACAAGCCATTTTAAAATCTATTTGCAAAATTAAATTTAAATAATTTAGGATGTTATATTTTGTTGCCTAGACCAAGTTAGTTTGGAGTCAGCTAGACTGTAGTTAAGACATGGGAAAGTAAAGCATGAATAATATGTTAATGTATTATACAAATCACTGTCAGAAGATTATAAGGAACAGTAGAAGGATTTACTACAAATTTTTATTTTTGTGATATCTGATATGTTGTGAAGTACAGGTAACTGTGTTACATAAACTAGAGCAAGCTAAACAGTATTTTGTTGATGTGTATCTTGAAAAATTTTGTATTTTTTTTGTATTGCATTGCACAATTACATGTAACTTAGATAATTGAGTTTGAAGGATTGATGTTGGATATGAAGGTATATTAGGTATTATCATAATGACATATTTGGAGTGCCAACCATTGGCTTTCAGGAGATTCACTTTACTGTTTTTTACTGCTTAAATATTTGTCTTGCAAAATTAAAGATAATGTTTAATGTAAATAAAAAAAAAATCAAAAGGCAAGATCATGAGAAAATTCACAAGTTTTGGGAGGAAATAAAGTCTATGAAGTAAGGAAAGTCACAGAAACTAAGGTCACCATATTGGATTCGAAAATATAAGTAAGAAACCAAGAATTTTTTTTCACCGCAGAGTTGGTTATTTTCAGCTTTATACTGTGACATTTTTTATATAAATTATTATTTATATGAACATATTCCAACTGTGGCTATTCATTGATATTGTGATGTATAGACTTTTTTCCCTGTGACTGTTTCTAGAGTCTTATTTTAGTGTGATAGAATGTTGGATCATTGTTACATAAAGCAATGTTTGATATTACAAATCGAATTTAAAGTCTTTTCCCTTTAGGCAGATGAAATAGTAAGCCCTTCCTGTTGTTTCTTTGTGTATGCACATGGTTGTCATTACTTTGTTGTTTGTGGTTTATTTACTTACATGGGCAAGATTGGTTGTATTTATTTTTAAATGGAGCAGCCTTGTCTGCCAGTGCTTTGGTTTAAACATATTAATTTTTATTGATTTGTACAAGTAGCACAAAAGTGCTAATGAACGTATTTTTATATAATAAATTATAAAATATGCAGTTAACTTAATACAATACAATAACAAAATAAAGAAATAAACACATGACACACATACTTATATACATCGCATACAGGACATACTAATACTCACTGAATGTCTGAGTGAATCAAGCTAGTAGCAAGCTGCTGTTTTGAATATTTGAATAAAATGTCAGGGTTGAGTATAAAGCAATGTTAAAACTTTTTGGATGAGTGGATAAATACTTGCACAGCTAAAAATATAGTAAAGTTAGTCTCAATATTAAAGTTTGGTTCCCTCCTTAAGATAACATTTAAAGCCTATTGGTTATTTTTTCCACTATAAGTATTAATCCTGTTGACAGCAATTACATTTAAAAGCTTTAATTTTTCAAACAAACTGTTTCTTGGATTATAATAAAGGGGACATTCAAACAAGAAATGAAATGCATTCTCATATGCATGACCACAGGAACTTTTTGGGTCATTTAATTGACCAGGTGACCTTTATGACTAATGTCAGTCACTGGAAGTCATGTTTTATAATCTTTTATAGTTTATGATCTTATAGGAACATAAAAGAAATATACAAATTCAGTTCACTCAGCTGTTCATCATAATAAAGATAGCGCATTTTACATTTAGTCAATAAAATGTTGGTATGACATGTTTACATTTAGTTGCAGCAGCGTTCATACACTTCAAAATCCATGAACTCTAATGAAATTTGAAATGTGACATATATACTAAAATACAGCCATGAAATACTTTTGAAAATATGAAAAATGTGAGTAAAATGGCATGTCAAGAAATTTCTTAAAGTCTCGGAGTTGAAGATTGTTCTTATTCATTATCATTTCAAATGTAATGGTTACATTAGAGACTAAATATAAAATATATCTTAAGGATGTAATGGTAAAGTGGCAAGTATAGTCCGTTCCAGCACCCGTGTCCACCTGTTTTTTCATGATTATTTTTTTGATAATCAAAGAACGTCCAAACTTTTTGATCTTAGGGCAGAAAGAGGAAAAAGCGTAATTAACTGTTATGGAAATAATAGCGTACCTTATGTCATTTTCCTGTAAACAATTTAAAAGCATTTTATGAGTAACAAGTCTATTCTGTAGCGACATCGTGCCACTAATCTGTGAAATGGGCATATCAGGGATTAGTGATGACGTCATTATAGACGTGACGTACTAAAGAGGCGCCCATATTCATGGGACCAATAATCATGAGCTCCCGACCCCTGTTTACAGCGAGACTTGTATTCTCCGCGTGCACGCGCTTCACTGTTACGTCACATTACTTTATATCCATATCCAAGGAGGATAAACAATGGCCACTTATTAGGGACACCATGAACCACGGATATATATGAGATATGTCAGCCAGGCCGTAAAGTGAATAATATTTATATTTTTAGTAGGTAAGGTACCAAAAATTACGCTTTTGTCTCTTCATGCCATTCGTGCAAATATTATTTTGCAAGTTTGTCTTATGTAGAGATAATCGCGAAAAAACAGGTGGACAGGGGTGCTGGAACGGACTATAGTCACAAAATTACTGTGCTGACCAGGATACATTAACTTACACTGTTCTTACTCTTTATTAAAGATGAGACCTGAAGTATCCGTCAGGCAAATGATAAGATATATGCCATATTAAATCATTTAAAATGTGTCGTGAAGTGTAGGCAAGGGCTTTTTAGGTCTTGTATTTGGTCTTATTTCACTAAATGCTACATCATTAGAGTGAAGCATCTGCATTTTTCCTCAGAATGTCTGCCCCTTGGTAGACTTAGGGTAAAAAAAAAAGAAAATTTAATGAAAGCAACACAAATTTAGCCCTGTTTATTCAGTCGTTTGTCACACTGTCAGCATGCAGGCATCAGAAATGGGTGCAGGATATGCTATTTGTTAATAATATAATAATAGTAATATGCTAAATGGTTGTATTATTGGTTCACTGGGAAACTTCCTGGCCAACAGATGAGCCAGTCTTCACCTGACTATGTTACATTATGACAGCTTTCTATGGTTCTAATGTATACTTAAAATCAGTTTGTGACAATCACACGGGTACATTCATTTTTGTTTAATAATGCTTCCACAGAGAAATAAAATTATTATGCCATTTTAATAGACTCCATTGCTATTATGTAAGATTTTTAAACTGGGTGTATAGGGGTGTTGCACTGTAGAATACCCATGGGAGTGTCATGAGACTAATGTAGGATCTGCTTTGTACAAACAATATGACATCTAAAGATAATGATTTATTATTGGTTTACTCATAAAATATAAAAGGTGTGTTTTCACTCTAATATGCTTTATATGAGCAACTGCCAAGATTTTTCAGTATGTGTAACTGCAGCATATAAATTCAAGCATTGTATGTATGTAGTACAAATTAAATAGAAGTGTGCCCATCAAAGTTATGCTTCATAATTAATGATGTATATAACAAATAGACTGTATTTTGCTTGTTTATATGAAATAAATGTCTTTTAATATATGGACCAGAGTAATATATAATAGATTTGACCAGTTCAAATGTAATCTAAGGCAGAGTTACACAATATTTTTAAGGCTGGCTTGTGTCCCACATATACATGATCAAAGCAAATATTGATAAATATCAGATATTTATAGTTAACTTTGTTTTGTGTACAGCGGCATAAAGCCAGTGAAACAATATTGATATTGTTTCCTTCCTTCCATTAAATTTATATCCCAAATGCACTAAAAAAGGTTTGTGTTAGAGTCAGAGTACGTCTGTTGCAGTCCCCATATCAGATTTTAAATATGTGTATCTCTGTTTCTAGTGGTTAATATAGTAAAAGTTACTGAAGGGGGCTTGTAGCAGCAACCCTTATATAAACCTTTATTCTTTGCATTAACCCTGAACCATGAACTTAATCACAGGAGGATTTCCTTTTTCATCAAAAATGAGGGTCTAGCTGGTCATTGGCAAACTTGAAATCACTAACTTATCTTAAATTTGTTTTGTGCAAAGACCTGTGACTGAGGTAATAAACACAGGGAGATATCCCCATCTAACAAACATGAAAGGTTTTATTGGTCATTAGTGAATGCAGAATTTGAAATTTATCAGCTTATGATGATAGATCCCAAAGAACTGATCAAAGCTACAAGCAAAAAGAGTTAAAAAAGACCATGCAGACAGGCAAAGTGGATCATAGATGACACTGACTTTGTCAATTACATCATGCCATGTACCCAGGACTGTTAAATCCTGTAATTTTCACCATTCTACGTATACAGTCCCTGCCTAATCTTAAGTTTTGCTGTTTTTCACCCAAGTTTTATTAAGAAGTAATCATCAGTACATAGAGTTACTGATTGTGGTTTTTAGCTTTGTCTGAAATACCCAAGCACCTCTGAATAATGCTGTGTCTTTAGATGACTCACAGCTCCCAGCAAAGTCCATTCCTTTCATCTGTATTAGAACTCTTAATATTATAATTGCTTTCTGTAAAATGCTCAGCAAAAGAGGGAGTTAAACAACAGTATTAAATATTTGATATACTGTCACAAATTGATTTGGAAGTACATGTACCTCCCAACTGGTGAGACAAAATGGGAGAGGGGAGGGGGGGGGGGGGATCCTGTAATAGCAAGTTGCCTTATTACAGTGGTTACAGACCCTTTAATGTATATATCACATGACCACATCATGTATCAATATTTTGATTGTGGCCTTAGTAAAGAAGTGCTCTGAGGATAGGTTTCCTTGTAACCAAGGAGTTTACATGTAAGCTCCTTGCTGTAACATAAAGAAAACAGTATTCATGGCTCAAAGAAAACAGTATTCATGTGGTGCAGCATCAGTACAGAAAAATGAGGCTTTTCCTTGGGTGAACAAGAATTTCTTTTTTTCTCAAGTTGCCTTTTGATAGATTCTGCACAGCATGTAAACATGACAATTTATGGATTTGTTTCACAACCAAAATTATGTTTTGTTCAGAGAACGGCTCTGATACTCAGGGCACATTTTCGTCATCTTCCTTTGTACATTTTATGGATCATTTCATTATCTTTTAATGGCTGGTACAGAATTTGTTAAGTAACAAGTATGTAATGATTTCATTATCTATTTTTTACTGGCTTAATCATTATTATTTTTTTTCTGTTCACTGTTCACAAAGCTTGAACAAGGAGTATTAAGTATCAGTTTATGCTAATCATGCTTCACTTAAGAAGTTATCTTTCACATTCTTGGTTTTTATTTTTGACAGAAATAGATAAATGTGACGCATATAATCTTTTAGAAAATAATAAAACAAATCAAGTGCCTCTTTGAAAATAATTTAATTAATTCTTAAGAAAATTAAAGAGACTGGTCTCTTCAGAAGCTCATCCTACAATCTTTGTGGGCAGGGACTTGCATTAATGTATATAATCATTCTGGAATCCTATATTACTGTTAAGAATAAAATATTATAAATAATACAGTAAACTTGAAACATTGTTTTGTCAAAGTTGAAGGGACAGACAAAAATCTTTTGACTCAGGTTTAACACAAGCAGGTTTTACCAACTTCTGATTGGTTATATTTTGGACTCATGCATGGTATTTGATTGTAGCCAGTATACACATGAAGGGGTTGATAATAAGATTATCTCTGTCTTCCCATTTAGAATCTCATATCTCATCTATCTTTCGTTCTACTTGGAAAACCAGCATGCACTGTTAGGGTAATCTATGCAATGTTATGTATTCTTTGCTCCTAAAAGGAATAATACCATATATATCTTTGATGTATTATTTTGAATATCTTGTTGAACAATGGAGAATGTTGTTTAAGAATAAAAGTGTCTGAACAAGCAAAATTAAGGACTTGCTTTGACTGTGCTACAGTTATTGTCCCATAATACCGCAAATTTCACTTAAAATTAAACCTCATACAACATATTTTCTGAGCTATCACAACATTTATTCCGATGTGACTTATTTCCCATTCTCAAATTTGTGGCCATTTCCCAGTGATTTTTGTCCTACAATCATCTGTGGGGTAGCAGGTGTTTGTTACTTTTTAGTTTTTACATAATTGTCTCCTTCAGGAGAGTGTGCAATACATGCATTCATCCCTCTTTGTGTGTGTGTTTGTTCACAACAGAACTCATGCAATCATGAACGGACGGAACCTCATGAAAATTTCAGGAATGGGCCAATGAAGATCTTGTACATGATCCGGATTGAGGAACATCTTCAAGGAATATTCACAAATGTAGAGTCACTTATGCACAAACAAACCTGGGAATGTGGGCCTAATAAGTGAATGCAAACACAGTTTTGGGAGCATCCATAATAGGGACCCCCTCCCCAACCCTCCAACATGGCGAAGCCGTACTTTCCTTTGAATGCAGAGGTTTCCTTTGTTCAACTATACCATGCTGACTCTATGCTCTACACTAGCTGACAGTGAATATAAATCACAATTGCCACAGCTGTGCACTGAAATGCTGGTATTAGTGTTGATAGAAAGGCATGGATGATTTATCTTCCACAAGTACCAGTCATCCAAGCATGAAATGAAAATGTACAACCATGAATTATTTCCATTACAGATCTGCTGGTGCTATAAAACAGATCATAAATTTATAGGTACATGAAGTGGAACCACATTAGCCTTGACCCGGGAATGAGCCATCTCTTATGTTTGAACTTAAATGTTTGTCAACAGAAAGGTTAACGATTTATGGGTTTTTGGACATTATTTATGAGAGTTCTTTTCCTGGTTGAAAAGGTAGCCGATAAAACTGTGTCACTTGATATATACATGCGTACAAGTAGAAATACTGCATAAAAACAGCTGCCTGAGTAAATAAAATGGATTTTAAGACTTATTAACAAACTTGTTAGCATATTAACAATCACATTAATATAAGATATTAATGTGACTGTTATGGCATGAGAGAGTATGTATATCCAGCCAGTTCATCATCTGGCCATGTTTTTGCCCTATATACATAATTAAAGGTAATGTAATCTTAAAATTATATTGAACATATATAGGTGTTTCGTCAAATGAAAATTCTCAATGGTTACTCATTCCAATATAATATTATTATTCCCCATGTCCTGGACTCGACTGCTTATCAAATCTAAATTAATTGTTTAAATTTAGATCATATCATACATATGTATCCTGGTGTGGGGGTTAGTTAATTCTACAATCATTTAAGTACGTGTGAGACATACCAATCTGGCAATGAATATGTCATCATGTGATGCCTTTTAAACTTCAGATCTTGTACACCCTAGTCTGGGTGTAATTGACCTCACCATGAACTTCACGTGACCTTAATAGCATATTCATTTATTGAATAATCATAAGCAATATTGTTCTGTGCAGCTAATCAGGTCGCCGATATTTCTGTGAGCCGTCAGTAGCCTTACAATAATATTATTATTTTCCTGGATATTTTTTTGTACAAAGGAGAGAGTATAAAAATTTCTAGGCCAAAGGTTGCAGGAGCCATTCCTCCCACTACCGAATGAATGATAATGTCTTACCTGGCGCATAATTTGTATGAGACAATTAATCCAAAGCCTTCTGTGAAGGTGCGTTTCAGGGTCTCATAATCATAATTAGGTAAAAGGGTTGGGCATAATGGCTTTGGTGGTGATGTCAATTCAGTTGTCATTAGTGTTACAAAGCTTACGGGCCCTGGTCCAGGCTGCAATTCCCACTTCAGGGTCTTCAGACCCACTATCCCATAGCCCTATCCCAAAGACCAGGCCATTTTAACAAAGATTCTGTGTTCCCTCAAAAGCTCCACTGACACTTTATACTATTTTTATGTATTAAATTTTTTTATTAAGACAGATCACTCTTTTTTATAATTTTCATACATTTTTCCATGTTAATATTTTTTTGTGATTTTTTGTTGTTGTGAATTTTCCATTTTCAGAGTGACAAGTTTGGCTCTTTTCACATTTATTTCAAAGCTTGTTGGGAATGAATTATCTGTCATTTTTTAAGGTTTCATAGTAGTGGTATTTAAACAAGCCTGTTGTCTCATCATAGTGCTCAACTATATTATGTGGCTGAAAATATGAGCTACTTCGGAGTTGTGTGTTAGGATTTGTACAGCACTGATTAATACTTTTTTTCATACTTTTCATTTCAATTTTATTCTCTTCTTTTTAGCAAGGTTTTATTCTTTTCCTAAAATCTGGAGTGTCAGTGGCAGCCTTACAATATTAAATTACCCTCACACACATTCACACCATGCAATAACATACATATCACTGTCAGACACACACACAGATGAACAATGCACTAAACTAAGAAGCTTACATAGACACAAATTCCCTCCTTAATTACACAGTGTAATTAAGGCTCACTTATCCTGTTTCATGGTCGCTTATCCTGCCTGATAAAATTCATTACTGGCATTTACAAGAAGGAAAATTATGTTTATTGTTCCCATGGCTCTGTATTTTAACATGCACTTGTTAATTCAGCTAGAACTTTCCGTGCATGGATCTATCAATTAGGCTTTAGTTACCAAAGGCTGTAATCATGTACCAGGTTTGCTGGCTAACCTCCAGTCAGTGATATACCAGTTTGTTTTGCTAGATTCCTGGCAACCAGCATAAATGTGATAACATACCATGTTGTTTAATGTCCCTCTTACAGAAGTATGGAATGGTAGTTTTGTACACAAATGCAGACAGATTCCATTTGTGAATATGAATAATTTGTTACATAATAACAAAATGTTTGAATTATACCCCCCTGTAATAGTTGCCTCTAATCCCAAACACTCAATATCAGATATTAGACTTCATTTGCAACAAGTTAGGCTTAAAGACAGGGAGATTTTTCTGAATTTCTAGAATGAAAATTGGAGTAAATGAATCATTGATTCCATACTAAAATTTATTTAAAGGTGTCTATTCACATATCTTTTGAAAAAGAATTTATGTGAATTCTGGCTTCTTCTGTGTATATATTAATGATCTTAGGGTAATTTTGGTTGTTAAAAAAAATCTTATAATGCCTTTGTGAAGGGTGTATGAACTTGTTTATCAACAACATGTTTGTTAACGGCAATGTTGACAAAAGGGAAAATCATTTAACCTTAGGTGGTAAGTTGCTTATATGTGAAGTAGAAAGGGCACTTGTTGCAAAACGCCATTTGTTATCTCTGGCTTATCTGACTTGCTGCCAGATGCCCTTGTTGAATATGTTTTTATTAGCTCAGCTAACTTTAAGTTATCTGAGCTATAGTCGTGGTCCTTTGTAAGTTGTCCGTCCGGCCGTCCGTTAACAGGGCACGTTTTGAAACCTTTTGACCCATGAATCCAAAATTTTGCATACAATTAGATGTCCCCAAAATCTCCAACCCTACTGAAAATTGGGTCACTAGGACTTTGTTCCTTTAATATAAGGAAAACCTCTTTTGAATTAAAAAAAGACATTGTTACCCTTCAAGGCTGCCTAATATCAAAACTACTGATCTGTTTTGGATCATATTAAGTATTCTTATACTTCCATATATTTTCTATTAACATACGAAAAATTAGGTCAGTATCGAGTATTGTTTTGAAGGAATGGGCAAAAATATAATGCAATTTTTTAAAAATAAGGAAATATATTTACTCATTTAACATGAGAATTGCCGAAGCTGGAGACTTTTTTCAGGGAAATAATTTTAATAAATCAAGATTCAATTGTTAACCCAAAATTAATTCTGAATTTTGCAAACTTTTTAAATTATTAGCATAAATAAAAAACCAATACCTTAAATTTTGTCCAAATTTGGCTACTGCATGTAAGCACTGTTGATTTAATTTTCACTGTATATATACATACGGATTTTATCTTTTAAAATCTGAAATTTCAAAGGAACTGATTGAAAAGAGAAGCTTTTAATCAAGTTTTCATACACCATGTCAAGTGTTGTTTACATCAAGCCCACCTAGTAGTACAGCTTTCACTTGTGTTATGTAACCCTCTCCAGGCAGCTTGCCTTGGCTCAGCTTGGCCATGACTAGCAGGCTTCCCCTCTGTCCTACCCCCCTCCCCCCTTCCCCAGCTGGTGCATAACCTAGATGAATGTTATAACTTTCTGTATTTGATTGATTCTTATTCTAGGCTATGCTACATTTTAGATTATGTATTGTCCCACTATGGTTTCAATGATTCAAGTGCACATTTAATCCTGTCCACAAAGTGGTGTATTGCTATGAAAGTGTGGATGTTCATCAGATAAGCAATTCTTTACTTCAGAAGAGTAAAAACTTCACCAGGTGTGAAATTGACTATTAATTGCCATTAAAAAATTATAGCTGTAAATAGCACAATGTTTTTTGTCCCTCATTCAACTAACAGAGTATACTTTATTTGAAAAGATGTTTTTATTTTATCAAATCTACTGAATCTTTTACTTCAGGAAATAAAATTAAGCATGTACTGAAAACTCCAATGTACAAAACTTTTTAACACTGATTCAGGGAATTATCTTGAAGATGCCATGTTGTGCCGTTATTTTCTTTTAAATTTAGTTTAAACATTTGTGATTTAAAAATAATAAATTATATGTGCATCATATGACCCGATATGAGCCACACTCTGGATAAATGATTGTAACTTAGAATTCTGATATCTTAACTTATTTTTTCAGATTACAATAGAATATTTTGTATGTTCTGCATTTGCTAAAATTGCAAACTTGAGCTGAGTGCTGTGATTCATTGGTCCCTTGTTACTTTGGTGGGCCCTCTCATATTAAAAACACATCATAAAAGAAACAAAGGGACCCATGGGTCACGACGCTCAGCTGAATTTTGGAAAATATTAGTAACTGCACAATATTTTTTATTTCTTATGGTTTTTCAATGTATATTACCATTTGAAAAGCAAAGAGAAAATGGCCCAGCTTAAATGAAACTCTGTAAATTATAGAATAATGGACATATGTTAAAGCATATGGACTGTTTAATAAATGAAACCTTTGGCCTGAAACCATTTAGTGATGCACCAAGGGAAAAAATGGGCCTTCGGTAAGTGTCATATAAAAGTTCCATTTCATAAACAAATAATGTGTGAAGGTAATTAAGTTTTCAAAAGTTAAATATATGGCTATAAAAAATTATATTAAAAATTAATCCGACAAAGTTTTAACAATATTCCTAATTTTAATAATAGGTTTAACAGTGTTATTCACACCTAGGCCCAGCCAACTTTAAGAGATATAAATGAAATGCTACCAAGTATTTTATCTTCTTAAATCTTGTCAGTTAGCACTTACATTAGGTCCTAATATTTTACCATATTTGAATATTAGGATTAAATTCCTGAATGGTGGGTCAGGGAGGGGTCTCTGTTGTTACTGTTCATCGCTGAAAAAATGTAAAAAATTATAAGATTCATCATGTTTAGAGTACAGGTCTGTCAACAGAATGGGGTGGGGGGGGGGGGGGGAGAGAAAGGCTCCCTGTGGTATTTATGCTGGCAGTTTGATCAAGCTCAACACCAGAGAGGGATTACATAACAGCCTGGGGAGCATAGAGAGTTGCACTGAATGACCTACAGTGACCTCAGTGGACTGCTTGACAATGTAAGGGAATACAACAAGAGCCTCCAAACAAATTCAATAACTAGCCTAATTTTGCAGCTTTTATTTTTCAAATTTCAGATTTTAACAGATTATATCCTTATGTGTACATGCTGTGAAAATAACATCCACAGTACTTACAGGAAAAAATCGTGCTGTGGCCAAAGTTGAACAAAATTTCAGGTACTGATTTTATATTTATGCTAATAACTTTAAAAAATTGCAAATTTCAGATCTAATTTTCGGTATACAATTGAATCTTGATTAAATGATGTTATATTCCTGAAAAAAAGTCTCAGCCATTCTTATGTTAGTGAGTAAATATATATCCTGATTTTTTACAAGGTGCATTACGGTTGGGCCTATAACTTTAACAAATTATGCAATACTGACCTAAATTTTGGTATGTACATAGGAAATGTATGTAGGGTCATGATGCTAGAAAATACCAATACATTAAGGCTTCTATTATTAAAAAACTCCAATAGCTGGACTAATTTTCAAGCTTATACTTTCAAATTCAAAATTCATCAGATTAAATCCATCTGTAAACTGGCTGTGAAAATTATATCAAATGTACTTATAAGAAAAAAACGTGCCATGGTCATATTAAGCCAAATTTTAATGTACCAATTTTTAATTTTTGCTAATATTTCAAAACATTTAACAGATTTTGATCTAATTTGGGGTAAACAATTTAATTTTGATTAATTAAAGATATATTACTGGAAAAAAAAGTCTATAGCTTTAAAATGTTTTGTGTTAAGTGATCAAATATCTTTCCTGATTTTTTACAAAATGCATTATGTTTGAGCCCATAACTTTTTTTAAATCATATAATACAGACCTAATTTCTGGCATATACATAGGAACTATATAGAGGAATATTTATGGTAAATATGAGGAAAAACAGGAGAGTGGTTTCGTAGTTAGTCTGTCCTGAAATGTGAAAATAGGTTTTTAATCATAGGTTTTTCCTTAATTTCTCAAAGGAACGAAGTCGCAAAGACCCAGTTTTCGGCTTGGTAGGAGATCTTGGGGACATCTAACATTATGTCGAATTTTGGATTCCTGGTCTGTCCTGAAATGTGAAAATAGGTTTTTAATTTAAAAAAATGAGGTTTTTCCTTAATTTTTCAAAGGAACAAAGTCCCAAAGACTCCGTTTTTCGGTTTGGTAGGAGATCTTGGGGACATCAAACATTATGCCAACAACCTTAGGAACATAGAGAGCTGCACTGAATGACCAACAGTGACCACAGTGGACTGCTTGACAATATAAGGGAATACAACATGAGCCTCCAAAAAAAATTCAATAACTAGCCTAATTTTGCAGCTTTTATTTTCAAATTTCAGATTTTAACAGATTAAATCCTTATTTGTACATGCTGTGAAAATTAGATCCACAGTACTTACAGGAAAAAAACGTGCCATGGTCAAAGTCAGGCAAAATTTAAGGTACAAATTTTTTATTTTTGTTAATTTTATTTAAAAATTTTAAAGATTTTGATCTAATTTTGGGTATACAATTTAATATTGATTAATTAAAGTTATATTACTGGAAAAAAAGTCCATAGCTTTAACATGTGTTGTGTTAAGTGATCAAATATCTTTCCTGATTTTTTACAAAATGCATTATGTTTGGGCCCATAACTTTTTTAAATTGTATAATACAGACCTAAATTCTGGCATGTACATAGGAACTATATAGAGGAATATTTATGGTAAATATGAGGAAAAACAGATGAGTGGTTTCTATATTAGGCAGTCCTGAAGTGTGAAAATAGGTTTTTAATAAAAATTTGAGGTTTTTCCTTAATTTCTCAAAGGAACTAAGTCGCAAAGACCCAGTTTTCGGCTTGGTAGAAGATCTTGGGGACATCTAACATTATGTCGAATTTTGGATTCCTAGATCTTACGGTTTCAAAACGTGCCACATCTACGGACGGACAGACGGACGGACGACGGACAATGGACCACGACTATAGCTCAGATGACTTATAGTCAGCTGAGCTAACCAGCAGCCTGTGTGCAGTGATATAAACTTTTTCCTGACAAAGCTCCAGGGGATTACCTTTATTTTATAAAGGTCAGATAGGTAATTAATTGAAACCTTTTTTTATATATTCAATTTTTTCATTTAACAAATTTTTTTTCTTTTTAACATGAGAACTGTTTTGAATAATAATTTGTTAAAGGAATATTAGTTGTAGGCAGGTTTTCAGCACAAATATATATAGACTCAATTTGTGGTACAAGTGCTGTATGTGTATCCACTAGGTGAATAGTGTGCCTCTCTCAAAGCAGTGACCAAGCCAATAATCAAGTGCATATATTACATGTACAATATTACTATGAAGACTGGTGCCCCTGTTATATATAGCACAGAGGAGGAAACCTGGTCACTAACAGTCTAGTGTATAACACTTCTTTGATAATAGTCTGTGGCTTGGGGTCATAAGGCACCTGTTTGCACAAAACATTGAACAGCTTGGTAACCCAGGTCAGAATATAGACCAGGAGGGTGTCCTCTTTCAAAATGCTGGTCATGTTTACAAAGAGAGGCGACCTTGCCCTGGGTCAGTAAGCATACACATTCACCAGTCATTCTCTGGTCACTTGGTTATCAGTTGTGCACTCCAAGGCCAGATATTAACCTATGGTCCCCAAGCCCCATGTTTACTGTGTTACTGTTGTGTGAACGATCATAATATTATGGCTTCTATACAGTAGTCTGTAAAAGCTGCTCCAACCATCTTGGTCCTATAACAATTAGTAATAAGATTTGATTATGAATACTCTACCAAATCAAGGAGTGGCCTTTCATATTATATAGTTGCTTTCTCTCGACCTACAGCAGACTTGTGAATTACTTTTCCTGTATCAGTTTAAAACCAAGATGTCCAATTTTATGTTTGTATATATTTAGTATTAAAACACTTGGCAGTTCCCCTAGAGGTTGTAACAAGGGTAGTTTCCTCATATGCCAAATTGGGCAACATATCAGGGTCATATTTTGGTTGGAAGGTATTTTGGTTCAAAATAAGGCTTACACTAGCTATTACTATCACTGATTTCACCTCCAATGATCTGTTGAGCCAGGGCTGAACATTTCAGTATAGCCAGGGTTGAAAATTTCAATATGACCAAAGGCCTACTAACATCAGAAAATTCAAATGGACAGAAGTTTTACAGGAAAATATTTAAATATATAAATGATTTAGGGAACGCGTGTCAACAAGACAACCCATTTTTCTAGACCATCAGCTCTTCACAAACACACCTGAATTGGTCTGCAATCATTCAGCTACCTCATCACACTCCTCTTATTTTGGTTGGTAGTAAACAACTATTCAGCATCAAGCCATCCATTCACACAACAATACTTGTGAAAATCCAATGTACTGGCAATATATGTATTTTTATTAAAGTATTTAGTTTTTATACAAAATAAATATATGAAGGTGAGTGACAAATGAGACATGCTTTCATGAAAATGTAAAAAATGTATCATGCAAACACAGGTGGCAGGTTAAATCAATACACACAACCAATATTATATCATAAATTCCCGTAGTGATACCATTCCCTGTTGGTTGGGACTGTCCATTATAGTATTCTTTTACTTAAAACCCTATCCCTCCATTTAAGATTCATTTAAAACCTCAACTGACCAATTTTGGTCCCTTATCCATTCAAATTTAATGTCCAGACAGTTCATGGAGTTTTCAAAAATTACTGTTAGAAATACACCGTGCACAGACATAAACAGGTGGAATGATAAGTCATGATGATGGATTGAACACGGTTAGTGAAATGCGTGCACACATAGCAGCCCACTTAAGTAAGATCCACAAACATGTAGCTGATCATGGCCCCATCCTTAGTGAAGATCCATTAAAATACAACCATGATGGTGACCCACCACTTCCTACTAGAAATCCCCTTTATCCTGGACTTATTAGGAATACATGTACTGTTAAACCAATGTGCAAGAGCCTCATTATAATATTAGTGATGAATAAACATATGCAGCATTTTTAAAAATAGGTACCACCAAAGCCTTTGTTATCATGATACGAGGACCAAAGTTTCTAACTCATATGTACTGATACCCTGAGACATCTGATGAATGTTCCCAAGGATGTTACCGATACTCTACAAATAGAGCATGATCATTAGACATTGCTCCAGATGTAGGGAATGAACATCAGACATGCCAAATGCAGTTGAATCTAACTTTCCCTCCTTATTGGAAAACAGCCATTTTGTTCACAACAACAATACATACTCAACAGCATGGCCTACTACACAGGTCCATTTGTTTCTTATGCACATAAATGACGCACCACCCAGCGCTGTATCATCACATGTAGATTCTTAGAATCAGCACACACGCAACATGGCGGTTCACACAGTCATTTCTGCCCGCCTTGTTCCTGAGCCTTTTGATTCTTCATCCATTATTCAGCACAACTGCATTTCGGACCGCCACATGATAACTGCTTTGGTTTCTTTTAGTGTATTATTAACAAAACAATGTTGCTGCGAGGTGCACAAATATTCATGGAGGATTCCTCCTGATGATTGCTAAAACTGCCATTTTGTTTGTCCAGGATAAGTCTTTCTCAATAAATCTTCACAAGTCCCAAGCAATTGTAACTGCTTAAGTTCTCCAAATCAGCGCAGCTGAGGGACCGGACAATGTGATTGTGGATCGTGTTCCATGCGGTGGGGGTCTTGGACGTGGCTTCTCTGACAGCAGGCGCTTCAGCTGTTCGAAGCTAACAAACATTACGATGTTCCATGAGCCAAGACGAATGAAGGACGGCATGAATCTGAAAACACAAAACCAGTAGAGAAACTGTAAATCTCAAAGCAGTAATATTGTCAGAACAATTCTTTCAATGTGATCATGACACCAAGCCAAAAGGTATAAATATAATAATATAACAAAACAGTGCATCTCTGAATAACCCTAACTGGGTAAACACATAGTAAAGAAAGAATCTTTCACCCTCTGAAAGGCCTTCAGTTAGCTTAAATTCATTGCAGACATGTTGAATTTCTCAAGAAGATCCAGTTATCAAAGATTTAATTGAAAATTTAGATCTTCAATATGTTAACTGCAAGATGTTACGGTGCAAACACTTTTTGTTAAGAAACTTCACCATTGCTATTGAAAAATTTTTGATATTGAAAATAAAGTTAAGCAAGAATTTCTTGATTAACCTATGTTAACTTACCCTTTGTAGAATGCCTTGGCACCACCTTCTTTAAACATGACAGCTGCACAGTTAATGGCACCACGGTATGTGCCTGGCGCAGAGTTCATGAAGCGAGTCTTGACAACATCTACAGGCGATGCCATGACAGTCGTGCAGAATCCTGCACCAAACCCAGAGACGAAGTGGCAGGGCATGTTGTCAGACATTAGACCTAACTTCAGGATGTTTTCTTTGATGAGATCATATGAGACAAGTTCGCAAGCATTCACGATAGAGTTGCGGGCAATGTTTGGCAGTGCTCCTGAAATGATACAGAAGGACAGGTCATACCAATGCTGAGCCATTTTCAAAACAAGTATCTTCAAAATAATGTTTTAACATGTGCAGCATTTTTTCATGGTCTCTAATGATCTATAGGAATCAAGGACCAGAGATGAATCTTAGTTTTCACTCTTAGGGCTACAAGAATTGCAACTTACCAGGTTAAACTGTTAACCTTTTTTTTTTTTTTACAGTGCAGCTGTAATGATTCAGTTGCATATAAACTAAACCACAATTTCTAAAAGACTAAACCACAATTTATAAAAGACAGTATTTGAAAATATAAGCTGCTTTTTTTTGTCAAAGGTTTTAATCAATATAGTTGAATAATGGTTAACTAACAACAGGATATATTTTAATTTATGATAGTTTTTTTCTGCACAATATCACCCACTTTTGTAAATATCAAGAGTTTGTTGGGACCATTTTAAACAGCAAATGGCAGATCTTCCATTACAGTAAACAAGAGTCCAATAAAATAAAGACCCTTACCTTTCCACAACCCTTTGACTCCTTCCTTCCTTGCTATGGTCCTGTAAGCATGCATGGCTCCCTTGTAACGCTGAGAGGCTCCTTTGGCCTGGGCCTGCATGCGCACCTTGACCACATCAGTTGGCTGAGCACAGGAAACCGCTAACCCTCCAGTAGTTATCCCAGCAAGAATCCTCAGAGCAAAGGTCTGCTTTTCATTCTTTCCTCCTGAAACATTTAAATGACAAAAATAAAGCTATGTAATAATCTTTTGACTAATATAACCCCCCCCCCCAAACCCACCTTCTTTAGTAATTTACTATTTTCATGTGTCCTTGTCCACATTATGTCCAACATATATCTATTGTATGAAATAATAACACGTTGCAGTATTTTTCTATAATTTTTTTTTTTTTTTTTGTAGATTCCCATTTTCACAAAGATTTATTAAAATATTCAAAATATTAGATTTATGTTAGAATGATCCCTTCATTCAATTCACAAAACCTTAGCAGTAAAATCATTATATACAAATTTCATGCTTATTTAACTTATTAACATTACTTCTGAGGATGAAGAAAAGCAAGTATGACTGCATGCCAGTTTAAAAAAAAATAAAACTGAATAATAAATAACTGAAAAAAGGCATTTCCACTGGAACTTATAAAACAGACTCAGCTTATGACTTAATTTGTTCCAAAAAATTCAGATATCAGTATATGCTTCAGACTTAATGCATTCTTTATAAATAAGATAAATCTACAAATCCTTAAATGATTAAAAGAAGCTTACCCCTGAACATTCCAATGTAGAACTGCTTCACGGAGTCGTACAGGCCAATTCGGATGGATGCAAAGCAGAGCTGTCGTTGGAGACCTGGTGCCAGACCGTTGTACAGCGCTCTTGGGCCCTCTTCTTTGCTGATTGTCAACAATGTGCCAATCATGCCCCTGTATTTCACTTGCTGAGAGGCAGCAGATCTTAGGGAGCCAGCACCATTTGTCGTGCTTTCACCCTGGATCTGGAATAACATTGAACACCACCTAGCAAATATAGTTGGGCGTACATGTATTGCAGACAAATACAAACGCGAAAATCAAGGGCTTTTGGGAGGGGGCCTGAAACTCAAGAAACAACAAAATCTTGCTTCTACAAACATTATGCCCTCCCTTAATCTGAAACAAGAAATCCCTCTGATCCATGCTGTTGGGGGATGTCACCAATCCCCCTGCAACCAACCCAGATCACCTTAGCAACCTGCTACACATTCATTGATCCCCAATGCAAGACAGGAACACACTGAAAACAGTAGCTTTATCACATGATGTACACAATGAAGACCTTTTTAAGATTTTGTTGGTAGAACGTGTGGCAGAGTGCTACAATGATTAATAATGGTGTCAGCTGTACATTAATGCAGCAGGAGTGGTTACATGCACAGCTCAAGGACCTGTAATTTTGAATGCATATGATCAACATAAATCTGAAAAGACTGGAGGGGGTGCTGAATGGCCAACATGGGTGCCAGCATTTTGGCATTATTATGCAGGGGCAGCCCAGTCCCACAGTGTGCCAAAGAGCCATCCCTGTGGTTAAATATTTTATCATGCACGCCACTTAAAACCCAATCTTCTCCTTGTGTTTCTTCATCTGTACCTGGGCGCAGTGGGTGACCCAAATTTTCAATCAGCAGCGTTGGTATGGTCACATGTCAGGGAGGGAACCAATCAGCCACCTGGAAACGAGACAATGGCAAAGTGTATATTAGAGCAGGTTTCATTGGCTGGAAAAGAAAAAAAATTGTATAACCAAACTGATAATAATTCAAAAGCAGCTTGCCTATCATTAATGCTATCCACTTAAATGGGATGCATGTTTGCTCCATCCTTCAAGCGATTTCATCAAACCCTTTGAACAGAGGTAGGTGCAAGCAAATTTTAAATGCACCTTAAGTTACTTCCACAAAAATTCAAAATTGCTTGGTGGCATTCCACCTTACAACAGAATTAGAGGCGCAAAGAAGGATGAAACAGCTCAGAGGAGATGCCAAAGAACTGATTACCAGTAATAAAACCAAACTGAGCCCACAACTACACAAATTCCCCCCTGGAAGCCAAAGGGTTAGGAAGCATCTGTACACACTATATAAAACATGCTAGGAAGGGACCAGTCACTGGGAATAACCCTGACTGGATAGGCAAGCAGTTTTGGAAATCAAGTACGGCCATCCACGAGTGCCCAATCGATACCAAAGAAACCGTGCCAGATCCTCGAACAAACACGGAGGCTTTCCTCTTTTGTAGAGACCACCAACTCTCTGTTGGTAGGCCAGACTTATTATTATACATACATTAAAAGGCACACATGGGGATTTCCCCGTGAAAGTCCACCCTGCAGACTTCCACAAGGATATGCAGCAAGCACAAAAGCAGACCAGGAGGTTTGCGAGGACCACGAGGCTTTTCCTACCTGTAGCCTGACCTTGGCAGTGTCCAAGGGGAAGGTTACGGCATCTCCAATACAGGCCGCCAGGCCCGCACTGACAAACTTCACCCCAAGTGTTGGCTGGATCTCAGATTTACTGCTGACCACCATTTTGTTGTTTTGCGAGATAATGAACACAGGTAAATGATGTGGTTCAATGCTGTGGCAATGACTTTGTGAAAATGGGAATCTACAAAAAAAAAAAAAAAAACAATTATAGAAAAATATTGCAACTTGTTATTATTTCATACAATTGACATATGTTGGACATAATATGGACAAGGACACATGAAAATAGTAAATTACTTAAAGAAGGTGGGTTGGGGGGGGGGATTATATTAGTCAAAAGTTAATTACATTACTTATCAGTATTCACAAAACATTTTAGGTCCAAACAGATAAAGGCAAGATATGCAACCTGTACACAATGTCTTGAGAAATATATATTTATTTTCATAAACCAAGAGTAATTTAAACTTGATTATATATAAATAAATTTAAATGCAACACTTACAATGATGAACAAAAGATGATCCAATGTTAGGCCACTAGATTAGAGTCTCTTATACTCCTCTCTCTATTATACAACTTCAATTGCTGCACTATGGCAAGCAGGTGTCTATCCATCTGCTTTTGAGGTTTGCTCTCTGGCACCCTTATTACTGCATCTGCAAGGAGGTAAAAACAAATATGACAATTAAACTAGACAAAATAAGCATATGATTATGATACAAGTTATTATATGATTAGAAATGTATAATTAAAACAGAATTTCTGTCAAGAGCCTGAATATGTAAACTGCTCACAAGTACCTTCTCTTTAGATCATATCACGCCATAAAGTTTGCCCCTTGGAAGTTTCCTTTTATAAATCATTACTTAATTATTATTAATATTTTCATATTAAATTGATACAACAAAGCAGTGAGTTAAGATACAATTCTTTTAAGTCAAAGTATTTTGCCAATCTTGATCATATTTTTCTGGACATTTCTTGGTATTAAATACAATTACCATTTGTGGAAAATCTAACCTGAATTGGAAAATAAGTCAATATTTGAAATAACTTGTGTTAAGGTAAGAGATCATACCATTCATCGTTCCTCTTTCAAAACTAGCAGATAAGCAAATGGTTCTTCACCGTTAAAAATATTCCGCTTTCTGATAGCCCGTTACGTCCTTGGCGATGCCTAGAAACCCCCATAACAGTTATCAACATCCGACAGAGCATAAAGGAACTAAATTGCATCAGCCTGCCCACGCTCATGAATAATCAATACGTCATCAACCAGTGGGCTACACCCCGTCCTCGTGATAAGGTCATTATAATAATTTATGTCCGTGGGCCACGCCAAGCTTTTGTGCTGCGGGGCCGGCTATTAAGCAGTATTTTCCCCCCAATATTATAGATCAAGAATTCAAAATCACATATTAACACAAAACTCGTTCGTTCTCTAGTCCTCTGGTCGAAAATATCATTAAAAATGTTTTCCGGTCAGCCCATGTTTGATTCGATCAAAAACCTGTGACACTCGACTTTTCTCGCAGCCATGTTGCTGACGAACAGCTGATCGAGCCCGTTGCCTGTCCGTTAATGGTTTAAATTTTAGCATGAGGCTGGTTTAATGATAACAGTGACTAAACCGCACTTAATCAATCCATATTGCTGTGAGTTTGACAGGATAATGTTTATTATACTCACGCAGTTGCCGCCGCATTGATTGTTCGTTCTGCCACATGAACTCCCACTTGATTCTTCGAAGACCGAGGAACGGATAACCGCACGGACGCCCTCTGGCCTTTATATACCCATTGTCAGCGAGCATAATTTTGGGGGCTTGCCCAATCACATACGTGCATTAGAAGGTGTGGCCACGTTAACTGATTATGATTGGTTGGCACTGCATCCGCCCATGAAACGTCACATTCGTCCTTGACTTTGTTTGCAAACTTGCCAAACTGGTGGTTGCTGGATCGTTCTGAAGCAATTCCCAAGTATCAGTTTTGGCAACATGTCAACTTAATACTTTTGGCTGCACTTGAACAATAGCCCGCTTGGTATTTACGGCAGCATGACACTCCCTGAAAATTCGTGCTAGCCGTGCAACGGAATCTTTGTGATCCATGACCAGAAACAACATGTATCCATGTATATAGGCCTAGCGGAACATGCAAACAGAACTCATGGTACAATATATATAACGTTTATTACGTTTATTAACCTTGTACGAGAACAAACCCGGGAGGGGGGGGGGGGGCGACAGGGAAATCTAATGATGTACGCATTGGTGTATGTCTGTGCATTTTGAATCTTTGGTGGTAATTTAATTACCCGAGGATAAATATAGTTGATAAAAGGGTTGACTCATATATGCTGTACATATGGGCAATATTTATACTTACCTTAAGCACCCTTTTATATAGGCCTATATATATATATGTATATATATATATATATATATATATATATATATATATATATATATAAAATATCGAATCAAATGTGTCTATTCATTTGGAATCTTTGGTTGTAATTTACCCGAGGATAAATAGTTAATAAAACTGTTGACTCATGCTGTATGCGGCAATATTTACTTACCTCAAGCTCCCTTTTATATATAAAACAATCGAATCAATTCTTGTTGTATTTCTAAAGACAAACCGGTACAGGCTTCGATTTTAGCTGCCATAAAGTTTTTAGAGCACCTTAAAATGATACACAATAAAACGTCTGACGCATCAAGAGAATGAAATTTGAATCATCATATATGTCACATAGACCTACTATAGGCCTATATAGTCACTATATGTGCACACATATGTTTTATACATATGTATGTAAAAAAAGGTTTATATAGCCCACACGCTCTTTTTTAGCTATAAAAACAATGTCAAATATAAAAAAATACAAATGAAAACGAAATATGAATAAATGCAGACATGCATGCTAAGTCTCGCGCATTATGTGTGAGATTCACGCACTTACCCCTCGTCTCATGAATATAAATCTCGCGCATTCTGTTATCCGGCCCCGTCATCCCTGCGGCTTTCAAGTTAAAACCGAACGTCTTATCCCATTTTGCGAGACTGGAAGTGGAACAAAATGTGATGGGGGAGGGGGGAGGGGGGGGTAGGGGGTCATTTATTACTGTTTCCACATCGTGTTTCAGCTGTATAAAGTTTGGCCTCGCGTTCACATCTTACTATTTCCCTTGCAGTTCTTGACAGCCACGACCACGAGGTTATAATCATTGTGATTCTGTCAACTTGGCATCATTGTAAATGTGGACATGAAAAAACCTTGTTGATAGACCTATACATTTCACACGAAAAATATCAAAGGGCTATATTATAATAAACTAAATATATATACACTCATGCCACCTATATCATGCTCTGGCATTTTATATTCCTGCCCTGCATGCTGTACATGTTAGAGCAATTATTTTCAAAATTAAACTATCCCATGAGTACATATGATTGAAAATAAAAGATGGACATCAACAACAAAATTTGTTTCAGTTATAACAAACGTATAACAATCGAATTTTAGAGGAGAAAATTATTTATGTCCTTGGAGTGTGAAGCGATGATCGAAGGAATGAGATTACTGCAGTTTTAGGACAGTTCATAAGAACTGGGACCAAGTTTGCATGGCGATGGAAGAGGATTGCAAGGCCCGATTGTTCTCGTGTTGTATCATGAATATTAGCTCCACAACGGATGAAATTTCTTTATGTGCATCCACAGAAAATGACTGGGTCAGCGTGAGTCACAAGTTTGTTAATTCATCTCATGCAATGCAACGTGAGAGAGTTTTTGGTGTTCAGGGGACAGCTTTTATGGTTTATTGTGCGGTCGGCCTGGGTTTTTGTTCTGGGTTTGCCACTTTTGTTATTTCTTGTGCGGTTCTTTACAGGTTACGCGGTGACCTTCTGCAATGCATACGCCGTCTTTGGTGTCACCAGTTAAAAATCGAGGTGATGCGGTGACGTATGACTAATTCGTCGTGAACCAACGATTATGTACCAATGGTTACCTTTAATTAACGCTAGCTGCTGTTAACAACAGAGTGCACTTCGCAGTTTTTGTAAAAAAATTCTCTGCACGACATCATGACCAGGCAGCGTTCACGCCCTGCTTCCTGTCAACTTTGTTCAATAACACACTCTGTATGAATGTATGTAAGTATGTATGTATATATATAGTACGTATATATATAGTACGTATATATATATATATATATATATATATATATATATATATATATATATATATATATATATATATATAGTACGCCTATATACAACAAGTACGTTACAATAATATAAGTATGTCCGTGGGGAGGTCAACGGCCTCAGGTGGAGTGCATATGTAAATATGCTCTTATATGTGATAAACATTGTTTGTCTTACGAATTCTGACAAAGAATACGCATTCTCCATCGCACATCATGTTGTATACATGTGTATATTTTTCCATACACTTTAATTATAACCAACCGATTTATACCGGGAGAACAGTCGCGAATGCCAGTAATTTCAATCAAATTGAATTAAGTAATAACATAAACATTATTTTAATATACATTATCAATTTGTAGGGATGAGAGGGGGGGGGGGGGGGAGAGAGGGGGGAGGGAGAGAGAGAGAGAGAGAGAGGGGGGGAGGGGTTGTTCTATTGTCCTTGAAAATAATTAATACTTAATCGTCTGTTGCATAGGATTGTTAGAGAAAATGATTAATTAAATTAATTCTGTGGGCTCTTAAGGTGTTTTGTCCCTAACGCATTTCGTGAGATATTTCCATAATTTCGACGTAGACTCAGACCATCAGAAAACAGAATCAGGCGATAAGCAAAAAAAAAAAAAAATAGCTTTATCATAAAAGTAAGACCCTTCAGCATTATATTACTATCAATTTTTCTATTGATAACAAAATCCAAATTTTATAAAGTGGGCGAGACGGTCTCAAACTAGTATACATGAGGTCGGAGTGGTGAGGAGGGAACCGAATGACCCAGCCACGCCTGTGGACCAACAGATGTTGCCATGAATCATGACGTCAGGGCTCTCAGCCATTTCAATGTACAATGCATTGATTCTGTGCCATGCGATATACAACAGATGACTCACCTTTGTATATAAACACAAAAATCATTGGGTACAAACACACCTTTTTGGTCGCATATATTTATAAACTGAGGAGTGGTGAATATCTTCAATCACTGTATATATATATATACACAATATATAGGGTCAATATGAGGCGTTTTAGTATCAACATATTCAATCGTATGCAGATCACGATGCATATAACTAAACAATTATATTTAACACACACGTTACATGAAATCGATACACTCCGAATCATATAAATAACGACGATCGAAACAATTCAATGAACAGCACCACTCTCTCTCTCTCTCTCTCTCTCTCTCTCTCTCTCTCTCTCAGGATTGTTGATAAATAATGATTTATATAACATTTATTACATCAGCGTTATTTGTCCCGTATTTCATCAACTGAATACTATTTTAGTGGTAAAAACTAAAGCGACAGAGAAGAACACATGTACTAATTCTGGATTTGTCAGCAGGTAACAAGGTGAACGCCCGCTCACCCGCTTGCTCTGTTTTCATCCCTGGCCAGCCTGGATCAGTGAACCAGCGAGTGCAAACGAGTCACTGGCTCATAGGCCCGTCCTTTATTTCGTTGTGTTTTTTTGTGCATATACTGGCTTTACTTGTCCCATAGACATTTCGACTGCAGCGCTAATTATAACGTTCGGTGTATGTGTGTGTGTGAGAGAGTTTTATACGCCATAGACATTATACTGGGATACAACCACAATACTAGCCCGATCTAATCGGACTCAATATTATAAGGCCCTCCCGTATCCCGTAAAAATTATTTTAGTCTGATTCAGTCGGGCTACCACAAAAAAAATACACACTCGCACAAAATGTCATCAAATATTAGTGGCCACGAAATCATATTCGATGATTGAGAGATATATCTTTCTATAGAAAACGACCGATGATCGATTATAAATCGATTATTTACGTACCATCTATATTACTGTGAAATGTGCTGTATAGAATCATATCTAAATATTGTCGGAGTAAATTCAATTGTCCATCAAATTGAAATGTTAAAGGGACCCAATCACCGATTTGACCTTCATAAACTCTAGGTAATCCCTTGGAGCTTTTATAAAATCAGACCGGAAAAGGTGGATATCATTGCACCCAGGCTGCATGTGTTGTTTATATCAGAAGGTTTATAATACGTGGAAGGCCGCAAAAATAATCAAAACAAATTCAAAAAGGGCCTCTGGCAACAAGTTCGAGAAGCATGAGCTTTGCAAATGGCGTTTTGCAAAAAAATTACCTTTCTACCACCGTATATAAGGAACCTACCATCTTAGGTTTCATGTTTTTTGCCCCGTTTGTCAACAATGCTGTGTTTACAAACCTGTTCTTGATAAACAAGTTCAGACATCCTTAACGAAGGTCTTATAAGAACTTTTCGCAATCAAAATTACCCTTAGATCATTAACATGTACACAGAGGAAGCCAGATATCACATAAATTCTTTTTCAAATGGTAGGTGAATGGTTAATTTGTTATAGACAGGCATTAGGAATCAAGTTTATATCCTGGAATTTACGTCCATCTCTATTTTGAATCGTCCCTTATCCAGTAAAGAGTAATTCTGTCTTTTAAGGAAATGTACATATTAACACATATTGTTAACAGTATCATCAAACAACATGTCTCAATATATATTTATTAAAATGTGTGGATTGGTGAAACAGGAATGCCACAGAACAGGCAAATAGAGCGCCATCTGAAAACAATGTAAGTAACTAAAGTGGACGACCAAATGACCATAGATGCGATTACTGCTGCCATCTGTACAGCACCAGCAGACTATTTTGTATTTGTACTTTGAACTTTGAAACCTCACATTTACAAATGAAAAGACACTCCATAGAGGGAATGTTTCCGTTAAAGGCAGAACAATTCTGTCAAGATGAACTTATTTTCCGATTAGGCCTTTTCTGGCTCTGCTGGATCAATTCCCTTCTCTGGATAGGTCTTTTCTGGCTCTGCTGGATCAATTCCCTTCTCTGGATAGGCCTTTTCTGGCTCTGCTGGATCAATTCCCTTCTCTGGATAGGTCTTTTCTGGCTCCATTGGCTCAACTCCTTATTCCAGATGGGTCTTTTCTGGCTCTACTGGACCAGCTCCCTTTCCCCGGATAGGTCTTTTCTGACCCTACTGAATCAACTCTTTGTTCCGAATAAGTCATTTCTGTCCCTTGTCCCAGCCGTTCACAACATTTGTGAAAACACGATCAATAGGTCTCATGTCACCATCACACGAGCAACTGATCAAACCTCTAACATTCAAATTTTACGGTAATTTTTTCAGTTTACACAGTAGTATCTATGATTTGAGGTTTAAAACCAGAACGAACATTGTACTACTTAGTAATTCTTAGTTTTTTACTTCAACTTGAATGAGTTTATGACTCTGGACGATTATTCTGTGTATGGTTATGGGAAATACAAGCTTATTCTTAAAAAAAAAATAACGCTAATAACCCTAAAACCCCAAAAATATTTACATTGAATTCACCCAGTTATAAAAATATTTGTTTGCTATCAAATGGATATTGTGTTTTTACAAAAATGGTTTTGCTTCGTTACCGATATACCAGAATTAACATACGCGTGTGACAGATTAGTTGTAAAGATGCATGTCTGATAACAAATATTGTTACTCATCAGATGAACCCAATATGGGGTTGTTTAACTTTGTAAATGGCATTGTGCAACTGTAATAAGTAACTCATTGGTAGGGAGCCAACCTGCTGACGGGGTGTTATTGTCACTATTTATTAAAAAAAATAGAAGGAGGCTTATTTTCCGTGAATAAAAACACCTGGTGCCGTATTTGAATGAGTTGGCAAATAATACCGTTTGAAAAGCGCTACGACAACGCCAGATAAGTAACGGTTACAAAGAATTACAAAAGGAAAGTAACAAATTTAACCGAACTTAAAATACCATAGAAAAATACTCCGAGGAGAATTCCAAGGTTTAAATCAATCTGCGGAGATATCCGATTGGATCTGAAGCCGCAGAGAATAATGGGAAATAACGCGATAGAGTGATAACGCCCATCATCGTAAATGATAGTAGGATACCGGAACCTTTTGTTGTCGGTTCATGTATTATATTTAGATGGCCCCGTGTGGTCAGACTTTCAGTAGTATAACTGACATAAAATTTCACATCTCAATTCAATTATAGTATATATCTTGTTCTAATGGCGCAAGATATCGAGGTCATATTTAGAAGGACAGCGATTAACATATTTTAATCAGTGTTTAATAAAGTCCTTGAAGTCAGTATATATATTTATATATATTCTTTTAATCAAGGGAATAATACATATATTTTTCTGCTATAATTCCATACCCGACGTCATAAACAGATTAAATTATAACGTCATCTAATATAAGAGCGTTACAACATTGACTTTAAGTGTAATATAGGCCACTAGAATGAGTGAAAAAGGTCAAAATAATCGCAACAGAATTACTGTTTGTACAATGTATTTTCGTAAGGTATGTAGTTAGACATACTAAAAGTCTACCAAAATAGTCCCATGTAAAAAAATTACATTTTAACATAAATTACATTACATATCCTCATTTTATCAACACTAGTTCAAACCACGATACTAAAGTAGGCAAAAATAATGGAATGATGACATTAGATACTGAAAAGTGTCAAATTTAATGTATTTTGGATAAAAATATGATTTTTAGGTAATTTTTTTTCTTCATAAAATATAGCGTATTTCTGGATCACTTTAGAGTCCCTCTCATCACTTGCATCCATGCATGCACATATTGTTGCATGTAATAGCGGGATACATTTGGTAATTTCTCGGCTGTGTTTTAAAACAAATTTTTTACGAAATACTTTATTTTTGTAGAGAGATATGACTGCTTTTGTACTTAAAGGTTACTACTATCCCCAAGTGGTTAATCCTGGTATACGAGCATTTTAGTAGAGTTGCCAGTAAGGGGTATCTATGAATTGTCTGTAGTACACAGTTTTTTTTTATAGATTTGTGATAGTAGGGGTCCACTGATACTTCTGAGTTGGATTATGCACATGACGAGCCGACCTTTGGCAACTTCTGTAATTTGCAATTTAGGGCGGCCATTTTCTTAGACATCTCAAGAACTAACCATGATAATTGGCCAAATATTAATTGTGTCTAGACTTAGGTTTTCATGGTCAAGAATCAAATGAAACCATGTGTATAATGGGTTAACTGAAACTAGTTATGCATGCTTTAAAATAAATTTTGATGAAATACTTTATTTCTGTAGAGAGATATTTCCGCTTTTATATTTCAGGGTTACCACTCAGTGGTTAATCCTGGTTATATACCAGGATTAACGACTTAACCTATGAAGAAACGATGGCAAACATGCGATACAATCCTTGTGATTACACATTTTGATGTCCATGCCCACTCTAACTACTGTAGTTTATCCATCAATTTATAAGGTATTTAAGTGTAGGTAGTGCATTTTTAGAATACCAGAGCATGTACCTGCACCTGTCTGTTTTATGTGCACATGCAGAAGCCAGAGTTAACAAATTAACTGCCTCCCTATGGCCGATATATATTTAGATGGTGTACTTGGTCTTATCAAAGTATATTTTTTTTTCAGCGGAACCTTTCAGCAGAACTTTTTATTGCCTCTTCAAGAACTACTTTTGTTAAATTCAGATATAAAGTCTATATGTCAAAAACTGTCTTAATGATATATACTTAATTTGAATCCTCTGAGTAGGGTATCTCCTGTTAGATTTGCCACATATATTGTTGTTGGTGGAATAATTTATTTTACAGCGACTTTCAGTTTTACAAAAAAAAAGTCATGTTTCATACATTGTATCTGTTAAAATCTCTAAATAGTTGTCCCTTATAAACTATTCTTAAGCAAAGTATGGTTGAAAAAGATTTCAAAATACTGCTGACTGATCTGACAATTATATCTGAACCATGCAGATATAATTATTTATTATTAAGGATTTAATTAGTATTTATTATACTCTTTTTTGTATATTTATCATTTATTCGAAAGAATAATGATTTTTTGGAAGATGTGATTTAAAACATAACTCTTTTAAAATGAAAAAAAGGATTTTATTAGTATTTAGTATACAATATTTTTTTATATTTATCATTTATTCGAAAAAAAATAGTGATTTTTGGAAGATGTGCTTTAAAACATAACTCTTTTTTCATGAAAATTCTCATATTTTCAGTATTTATAACCACAGTGAATACATTTACAAACTTGTTATATCAAATGATATATCCCTGAAGCTGTAACAAATGCAAACAGACTATCGTGTTAAATTATCAAAAGTGTCACCACCAAACTTTGTGTGGTTAGAGTTTTTGCACAGAAAACTGTCATACGTTAAGGGAGACTACAGAAGTGTCAAAGCTCCCTATTCTTAAGCTGAATTGATATTAATTAGCCCCCCGTGCCCCACTCCAGGGTTTGATGAATAGATATCATTATCCAATTATATTAACCATATCCTAGTTAATTGCAACTTCGGCCTTGTAAAATGGACTGAAAGGCGTAGGTGTTAAGACACAATTACTTTTCAATTAACATATGTTAACAAAAGGTATATCAAATTTACAGGTAAATCAAAAGAAAGATATTGTGAATAAGGATAAACGCCTCGGCATATTTATTCCGGTGGATCTGAACTGGTCACTGTGTGATTGTGTTTTTTTATAAACTAAATAGCACCCAGAAAAAGTAGCCAAATGGCTAAAATATGCTCACATCCTAATAATGTTATCTAATGCATTTATCTATATATCTTGACACACACTCCATATAACATATATTGACCAAGTTAAGTAGATAATCTATGAATAGGTATTTTATGTTCAGTGCTGCCACTCTGGATTTAATTTAAACATGTATAAAATCTTACAAGAAAAAAAGTATAAAATTGTCGGGATAAAGTATGAAACAAAAGTACATTCAGTGCCAAATAGTGCAATATTTGTAAAATTTTACTACATGTAATACTTCTATGCAAGCTTAAGGTATGGATATATATATATATATATATATATATATATATATATATATATATATATATATAAATTGAAGTATTCAATATAACCAGTGATTCTGTATAACATTATCAAGATCGCACAAAAAAGTCATTCCTTATAAAATGGTATTATAATGTAATACTCACGGAACATATCTACTGAACTCAATTGGTTCAGGTAAAAAACCTATAAACACCACTTGAAGATGATTATTATAGAAAATAAGTATTAACCCCATTAAAAGTATGAAAAAAAAGTGTAAAAAGAGTCTTGCCTGAAAAAAAGTATGAAACTTTAACAAAAAATATAGAGTGACAGCACTGTGTGATGAACAAAACCCCAAATAGAACCGCTACAGGGAATATCCATTGCCATTCGTGAAATAGATAGATACACATGATTGATGCATTATTTATTTTGACATTATGTCATTATATTTAGCATAGAAAGTACACCCCGTCTTACCCTTAGATTAACGCTTGTTTCTTAAACTGATCTCTGACCAAGAAACCTCAGGTTTAGCAAATATTTTTGACCATTTATCAGTATTTTAAATATATACTTGATTTACCTGTTTTTACAGCAATGACTTCCGTAATTTGCATTTTCAAAATATATAAACAAATTTACATTAGGCCTTTGTTCCGATGATCTAGTAACAATCTAACCGTCCCAATTTGCATACTAAATTTTAGTTAACCCATTGTTCACATGGTCTCATATGAATCTTTGACCATGAAAGCCTAGGTTTATACACAATGTTCGACCAATTACAATGGTTAGTTTTTCAGATTTTGAGGAAGGTAGATATTTAATCAATGGCGGCTCTAATTTACATATAAATTTAAAATATGAAATCAACCGTTGTTAATATGGTTTCAACTGAATTTGGCCATGAAAACATAGGTCTTGATACAATGTTCGGCCATTTGTCATGGCTAGTCTTTCAAATATTGAGGAAAATAGGCTGTTTTTCAATGGCAGCCCTAATTTACAAATCAGAATTTAATATATGAAGTAAACCGACACTATTATAGTTTTATTTAAAAATTTGACCATAAAAACCTAGGTCTAGACACAATATTCGACCAATTATCACGGTTAGTTCTTGAGATATCGAAGAAAATAGAATTTTCGTCAATGGCGGCTCTAATTAAAAAAGTTTCCCAACAACGTCGTGAGTTCCACCCAACTCAAAAGTATCAGTGGACCCCTACCTTCACAAATTCATAAAAAAGCTTATAATATGGACCATTCAAAGGAACCCCTTACTGGCGACTCTACTAAAATGCTCGTATTCCATGATTAACCACTAAGGGGTAGCTAAGGGTAACCTTTAAGTACAAAAGCGGTCATATCTCTATGCAAAAATAAAGTATTTTGTCAAAATTTGTGTTAAAACACAGCCAAGAAATTTTAATATGTATCTCAGCGTAACATACAACAATATGCGTAGGGATGTTATGGATAAATGGAAGTCTTTGAAGTGAACCTATAAATACGCTATTTTTATGAAGAAAAAATCACCTAAAATCACATTTTTATATGTACATATACTTTTTAGTATCTAATGTTATCAATCCAATAGTTCTGCTTACTTAAGTACCGTGGTTGGAACTGGTTTGAATGAAATGAGGATTTGTAATTTTATTTATGTCCAAATCTAATATTTTTTAAAATTACGACTCCGGTTAGAAGAAAAACGTAAAATTTTTACTTTCCCCATCGGTTGATTTCGGTAGACTTTTAGTATGTCAAACTACATACCTTATGAGAATATATTGTGCAAACAGAAATTCTGTTGCATTTGTTTTACCTTTGGTCTATATTCTGGCTAAATTTCCTGGTCCTCCTGACCCCAAAACCAATAAGAATCTTTCCCTATTGGCAGGTGAACAATATCTGAAAGATGGAAGGTTTGTGATTAAAAGTTTGGCTTAAAATGCATCTACAGTCTTTATAAAGAAATGGGTCCTGTGACCTTCACCTTTGAGCTAATGACCCCAAAATCAATAGGTTTCTTACTTCAGTGGTGGGCCCTATATAATTCAAGTTTAAAACCAATATGTAAAACCAATCTGGATGATCCTCTGGAAACTAATTTGTGGACAGATGGTCCCTGTGAACTTGACCTTTGACCTTGTGACCCTAAATTCCATTAGGTCCTTCTCTATTGGCAGGTCAGCTATAAGCACACGATAGGAGGTTTTGGTTGAAATTTTTGGCTTAAAATGCATCCAAAATCATTTTTAATAAGTAGACCATTACCTTTGACCTCATGACCACAGAATTATTAGGGTTCTTGCTTTAGTGATAGGTCATACATAAGTCTAGTTTGAAACCCATATGTCAATCCAATCTGGAGTTTTCATCTGGAAACAAATTGGTGGATTGAAGGACGGACGGACAGACAGACTGAGGAACAAACGGACAGACAGGGTGATTACTAAAGGGCACTTGCTAATGATCAATATCACACCAGGTTTCGGGACACTAGTTAAAACCACAGCTGAAAAACTGACATGATTGCTGTCATTTTTTTGGTCTCAAAAAGAGAAATAAAATCGTAAAAATGGGAAAAAATACAGGTGGTGCCACTTGTTTTCCGGAACTGACAAAACTAGTCAGGGTCAATATTCAAGGCAAGATTCATGATAATCCATTTATTAATTATCAAGATATTAGAGGTTTTGTATCAATTTTTTAATTATTCCGGGTTGTATTTACAAGACCCATAGCTCGGAGGATATAGTTGACCTTGTGCCCTAGGTCACCAGTGATCTGGTTTTTTATTGACCTCCATTGATGCTCACTTAGAAGCTTCTAGGCTCAGCGGTTATACGATTTGTACCCTGTTGACGGACAGACGAACGGTAGGACGGGCGGACGGCGGACAAAGCGTGATCGCTATAGCTCAGATGACTTTCAGTCAGCTGGGCTAAAAAGAGCTTAAATTAAAGTCTACATATTTTTTATGTTAAAATAGCCCTTATGAGGCCCTTTCCAAACTGCTGGGGTTGCGAACAGTAATTTATGTGTGATTACCATATTTTGTTAGGGAATGTTTGCATTGCGTTGTATCTACCGTGATTTACTGTGATGTATTTTAATCAAGGTAAGGTATATTTCATGTACCTCTACCATGTATACGAGTTAAATCATTTGAAAATCTCAAAAAAGTTTAGTGTAAATTATTGATTTTTCATTTTCAGCACTTATCATTCCCTTTTCAACACAGCCGCTTAATTTTGTCTATACCTAACAGGACAAAGTCCCAAACTCTTGGGAAATATAGTTAAAATATGATTTTATAAGTTTACAAAAGAACGAACAACTACTAATGTGGTATCCTTGTTGGGATACACATCTAGTTAGACATGAAACTTAAAATTTAAATCTACATCTATGTTAACACCTAAAAACTTATACATTTTTCTGCAGTTATGTTAATAACATTTTCGTAATAACCGATATATATTTCCTCCAAATGGTATTCGTTTAAAGAAAAAAATTTGAAATTCATCAGGCTTTGCTTCCATAATAAATTCTTCGACCCATTGGTGAAGGATTTAATGGTTATCTAACCAAAGAATCGCAAGTGACATGAATGGCGTTTTCATACCAGTAATGCAATGGTAACGGTTAAGCTATAACAGTAAATATTTCATGTAAAAACAAGACGGCCGGGTCACTGTGACTTGCAGGACACCTTTGTGCAGTTTTTTTCTGAAATCACTTATTATATAAGAACAGATCCCTCTCTAGCCCACGGCATCCTGCCTCTGATATAGCTAGCCAGGAGCTGAAGGCCTTGAAATGCTGGTAGCATAGGCATGAAGTTTATACACAGGAGCATTTTCTGTAGAATGAAATCGAATGATATTGATAGGTCCATTACGGCCATTCCCGTCAAATATTTTTTATCAAGAGTTTATTCCCCATGCTCTGTGACATAGATAATGATTTAATCTTAAAGCAGACACGTTATAATTCAAGACAGTACAATGTTAGACATTAATAAACGATATGAAACAGGTTTAACATTATTAAACATATACACGAGTGGTCCATGTGCAAGAATTGCCAGTATTGTATCTGGTCGTGGGATGTTTTCTCTGAACATTTAACTTATTTCAGTTTAAGAAGGGTATACCTAGTACCATGTGAGAAATCATAAGATTTTTGCATGTTTGTATATCTTATTTTATTAACACCTGAGGAACTTGCATATATACAAGATATAAAATCAAAGGCAGGATCTACACATTCATCCGAAGAAAGAGCAATTTCAGCAAAACAATTCTTCTTGATGTTGGTAACTTCTTGAATAAGTCAAAGCTTAGTGATAAAAATGAAAGTGTCAAGGTGACATATTTAAGGACAAGACAAGCACTTCCTAGTTAACCCTACTTCCTTTTTGCAACCTAATTACCTGATTACAGGTTTGTCTCTCAAAGTGCTTTATTGCGTTCAACTTCTTAAGGGGATAAATGTGTCGTGTAGTGTCGAGTAATATCCACCATGTGCAACTCTACACCCATAGGTTGGTGTAATGTCAAAAGTCAGTACCATATAATCTATAAATGAGTTTCACTTTCATTCATACTTTTAGGTGTTATTTTCAATTAAGCTGGTTATCAGTCTGTGTATTCAGGCCGGTACAATACGTATTGCGATACACCAAATTCGATATCAGATACGGATTGACGATACGCCCTTTTTTCTTTGTATATCATTTTCTGAATAAAAGCTTTGAATATAAAATGTTTCTAACTTTTTTTAATATTCAGCATATCCATTATGTTCTGCATTTATACTGGATATTAAGTAAACAAACTACAGATCAGTTAATAAAACTAACTGATAAAAAACATTATTTTATATTTCAGGTCCATTATAGCAGGCATATGTATATATATTTTTATTAAACTTGAGCCAAAACCTCAGGGGCTGCTCTTTCTCTTTGGGGTGGATATACTTATACAACAGGATGAACCTAGTTTGTCGTTTGATGGATGGCTTGAAATACAAATATGTTTTGAAAAAAAATTTCCAAACGTAGTTGGCCACCCCTCATTTACTGAATAGATTACTGAATATTAAAACATGTCTTGTTTAAATAATTTGGAATCCCTCTTTCCCATCGTTCTTTTGTATTTGTTCTATGACATGATAATACACTGTTGTTTTACATTTATTTAAGCCCCCTCCCCTTCCCACGAGGCATTGATAATTCAAAACATTCTTCTAATATCGAAAACGGAACTCCCAGTAATCTTTGGCCGATATATATATTAGCGCCTGGGGATATTGTTGCGCTGACACTTGAATCAAAAAGAAGCAAAATGACTGAAGGATAAAGCGAAAAACATGCCGTACTTCGATCACAAAATTTGAAAGAAAAGAAATTGAGTTTAGGTGTCATCCACAATGTCAGGAACGTCAGTTATAAATAAAGGCCTCCTGAGCGTGTGTGTGTGTGTGGGGGGGGGGGGGGGGGGGGCGCATGTCACCCACACGTTTTATGGATATTGAAGAAAGTATGCTTAGGACAAAGTATCATTTGCCAACCTCACGTTTTAGGGATATAAAACGCGTATTTTTATAATTAGTGATTATATATTTTCCCTTTCTAGTTTCTTTAAATTTCCCTGAAATTGCGCATCTCATAACTATAGACATTTAGGATATCTTTATGTTCAAATAAAAAATTATGAAATATATCGTATTATGTGTTGGAAAATGATATTAAGAAAGATTTTATATCCTGGGTGGGGGCTATACTGTCCTCATTGTCATGAACGATGCTTTTAACCGAACAACGGTAGATTGTCCCCCTCGTATTTCCCCAAAAACAGGGCTCACGCAGTATCGCTCACACGCGCCCGATTGTCATCGGAACCCTGACATGTGTATATACAGTCGTGACTTGATAATCTGACACCAATTGTAAATGTTATATTAATGTCGGATTACAAGGCTGTCGGTTTGTTAAATCACGATGTCAAAGGGGGGGGGTACTGTCGGAAACAGATGTAACTAAAATTGTATAACATTATTATAATCATTTATATGCAAATAAGCAAAACAAAACACAATACGGTTTACTCTTTATTTAATACATTTAAAATAAAAGAAGAATTTCCATTCACACTACATAATAGTAAGCATGATTTGTTTATTTATGCATAACAAAACAAAACAGTCTGTCTGGTAACAATCTCTCTTGTTACTGTGCTCCTTCACCTTCCGTAACATTCCGCGGATATCGTCAATATCCTCGATCGATATCCTGCTCTTGAGGTTCGGTATCGTCATCCGAGTCGCTGTCACTTTCGTCTTTCGTCGATGTGCAGCTGACCATCGAGACGATGTCAGTGGTTGGTAACATGGCCTTCGTTGGCTCTGCGCTGTCCTAGGTCACATATTCTTCCGCGGTCACATGATCAGCAAGCGGGAGTGCTCGTAAAAGGTCACTCAGTTCACCTTCTACTTGCGCTGTGTCTGTGACACGCACAGAGTTCTTAACTGCAAATGTAATCTCTGTCCGCTTTCGTTTGGCGGGTCGCTTCATGATCGCACATGCATAGATGCGTATGTAAAGCAGTAAATTAAACAGTCTTTATGTGTAAATATCGGATATTATTGAAAGTAAAAAGCGTGATAAAGTACAGCAGAGTACTGAGAAGTAGCGATCTGACTGTATGAACAGATTGTTTCAATATTTGTTCAGATTATATAAGCTACATGTGTACTCACACGGAAACTGCTCAGAAGTCAAAACATATCACTCCATACTTTAATATCTTACATATCAAATATCTTCAAAGAACCAAACAAAATGTCACTGAGTTTAGACAAGGACAGCGCCTGTACCATCAAAGTGATACAAACAACTAATCAGTGCGGCCAGGTGACAATAATGGGAGCCCAGCGATGTTTGTTTTCCACACGTAATTAATTAGGCATTTAGTAGCCTAGTGGGCGGCCCGGGCCGACCACTGACATCAAAGGAAAATATACTGGTCGGATTGTCAAGTCATAAATCACGTTGGTATCCCTTTTTACCTGGAAATGTCATGTCGGAGTCGGAATCCAAGGCTGTCGGATTGTCAAAGGCTTTTTTTATAGGATCCATTCGTTTTACATTAAATACCGTCGGTTTGCAAGGTTTTCGGATTGCCAAGGGTCGGAATGTCAAGTCACGACTGTATACATTTCTTATCCAGTCAACTAAAGGACACAATACAGTCGTGACTTGATAATCCGACACTAAAGCGAATACGCTAATTTACGTCGGATTGCAAGGCTGTCGGACTGTCAAACCAATAAAGGTGACGGTTGGTCAAATTACAATGTGACCTAAATGTTTGTTTTGACTTGTTATAATCCATTAAGTAATTTGTTATAATAAATTACGTATATGATATTGTTATGATTAATGTGAATTAGAAAATAAAAACATTCGTTTTTATTTCTTATTATATACATGTCTATATATACAACGCTGGTCGAGATTGATGACCTATGCAGATTCTATACAATTATGAGATATGCTTATCTGAACAAACATTAACTAAATGTATATATATGAACCAGCGGTTGATGTACTAAGTTCATGTGCGTCTAAAGAATGCAAGCATATCTGTCTGGTATCTTGTTCTTTTATTTTTTCATTTACACGGACTTTTCTAAGCGGTCGGCATCAACGTCCCCTGCAGCGAAGCCCTACTTCTCAATATACCGTAGCCCTGTTTCCATTCCCCAAATCGTGTCTCTGAGAGGTACTGGTTTAGGAGGACCATCTTCTCCCTCAGACTCGCTGTCACTGTTGCCTCCGTCTTCTTTGACCATTGACACAATATCAGCGGCCATCGGCATTGCTTCCGTGGGCTCCGTGTTGTCTAACACGAGGTATCGCTCCGCGGTCACGTGGTCCGCGCTGTTGAGTGCCTGGAAAAGGTCCCCGACACCGTTCTCCACCTCCGCGTATTCCACACACCGAGAGGTTCATGTGTGCCACATTCGGATGTAAACTGGCTTAATAAGTGAGCCAGATTGACTCATTAATTGGTTCTCGTGTACAGTTAGAACAGTACGCATCGCTGCATTTCACGCCTAATTGACCAGGGTGCTGTGTGCACAAGCCCCAGGACTGACATCAAAGGACAATATACCGGTCGGATTGTCAAGTCAGAAAATACGTCGGTATCCTTGTTTGTGTTGGGAAATGTCATGTCGGAGTCGGAATCCAAGGCTGTTGGTTTGTCAAGGCTAATTTCTATGGGGTCCCGTTCGTATATTGCAAAATACCGTCGGATTGCAAGGTTTCCGGATTGTTAAGGGTCGGAATGTCAAGTCGCGACTGTTTTTATCTATAGTATAAACATTCATAATATAAAATATAAAGTGGCCATAGCTTTAAAAGTAGTTAAGTTATAATTTAGGTTAGACCAATCCATATTTTATAGCAGTAATTGTTTTTCTTCGATACGACCAATACAGTATATGGACAGCGTATCGGTAACCGTATCGACGTTGCTTATCGATTTGTATCGATATATCGATAAAATGATATAGCCCTAAACATTACTGTTATCATGTATATGTCAGCCATTTGATGGCATCACTGTTGTAGGCACCTGACATTGCCTCTAAGGAATCTGAGCAAACCTCAGTTTGGTTTAAATTTGCACATCGGAGGTAACCGTATTACCCCGACATAGACGATAAGCGCCGCAGGCGATTTGAATACATGATTAAATTGTTTGCTTTGAGTACTGTTCATGAACGTGAGTTTTGGCCGTCCGACTTATGGTATTCTGTTTTACTGGAATGTAATCATTTATCAATTTTCGTATTTTCGCGCGACCCCTGCATTCGACCTTAAATAAATGTATAAGAAAACAGGACTAACACGCTCAATACCTCAATATGTGAGTATGTATAAAGTTGTATATATATATATATATATATATATATATATATATATATATATATATATATATATGTACATATTTCCGAGGCCAGTTCCCCTGACGTCAAATTCTACAAGCCATCAGGTAGAGGGTTTTACTCTTCTAGCCGCCATTCATCTTTTTTTCACGAATTATGTCTTTTAGGTTTACATTTGCATGGCCATCTTTCGCCATAGGTGAATGCGCTTTCATCAGCCCAGTGAAGGGAATGATAGGTATCTGAGCCAAAGCCTCTTTACACTTGCTGATTTCCGCGCTGCTCACAAACAAAGCTGGGTCCGTCTTCATAACCCACGAGTTTTATAATATTCTTTGGCGTCGGTGATTTTCTCCCCTCTTTTAATCACAAAGTCACCCCCAATACTGTCACAACGACCATCCCTGTGTCCATTTCTTGCACTCAAAGTATAGATACAAGTGTGGTGGATAAAAGCACTCTTCTTTTCGCGGTTCCATTGATAAGAAACCGACAGGGGTTTGATGAGCATTAGACTATTACTGCACTTCTGTTGGATGAAGAATAACTCGTTGCCAACCATAATACCCTGACGCTGACTAGATTCCTTCCATTAGCCTCATCCAAGTCCATCAAAGCTGTGCATGAGGTCAGAAGATTTGTAAATCTCATTTTTTATGTTTTCCTTTAAGTACTTTAATTAAACGTGTTCGTGCAATGTATTAGCTTTTTAATTTTTTTGTCTAACAGGTTTTTTTTAAGGGTTCAGACCTATAGAAAGAAGTGTCTTATCGGCTTGACGTGGCGAAGTAGGTACAGGAGTGGCCTGGTGCTCGAAGGATTACTTTTCAGTCACAATATCTCTAGCGCCATATCGGCCCTCTGACATCACGACCAGATTACTGGCCTGCAAGTAGGCTTACCAGCCCAATTATTATTGCCTACTGAGTCGGGTTGTCACGGCTAATATATCACACGTTATCGTTTCAAATACACAAGCCTTGTTATCTGGCCGCAGTCTTCAACGCCTCTTCTGTCCTTCTCATATAAATAATAGCCCTCTCATGACTTACTAATCCCCGTTCCTCAGCATACAATAGCGAAGCCCTTCTTTCATATTAAGAGGCTTTCTATTCGTTTGTTTTAAGCTTGTCTTCTTCTATTTTTTCTGCAGTAATCTGCATGCCTTTTTTTCCTTAGGTTCCGTCCGCAGAGGTATTTAACTTGGGGATTCACATTCAAGGATACAATTAAAATCAATACATTTTACAATGTTACATACGAGATAAAGTATGGGAAAAAAACGTTGTTTTTTAAGTATGGGTGAACTGTAAATGTATTTTAATATTCAAGAAAAAAAAATTTAAAACTAACGAAATAATTACACATGAGAATATAAAATTTAAAAATTTAATTTCAATGAGAGGTTTGTATTGGAATCGGATGCCGACTTGGACCCGAGTTCCAAATGACTCGGATTCGATGGCGGTCGATTTCGATTCGAACATCAAGAACTCGGTCACAGGATCGAGTAGTCTGGACTCGGACTTGCATTCCACATAAGAGATGTTTTACCTCCAGAGGTATCGCAATCTTCATTTGGTGTCTTGCATATCCGGGAGATGTCGCTGTCTCTCCTTGTCCGCTGTATCACACAGAGAAAATAAACCTGTTATATACTCAGACGTCCAAAGAACCAACAGCTTAGTTCAAATTTCGAACAGGCTATCCACTACAAAATCTACGAACAGGCTATCCACTTCTTGTACACAACTCCTAGAGCGTTCACAGTCACATAACACGCAGTATAAACGTGAAACAACGTACGGCAGGGCTGATTTCTCCGTTAAACCACTTGACTTCAAGTATTACTTAGTGTATATGTCATAATAAAATTGTAAATAAAAATTTCGCGAAATCCCTGAAACTTTTAGGGAGTTCGTGAAATCGCTCACCGAGGGATTTCATGAAATCACTAAAATGTCTGGGGATTTCTTTAATTTTTCCTTAATTTTACACAATGTTACTATATTGGGGATTTCATGAAATTCGTGAAATGGCACCCATATCTATTAAGACGACTCTCTGTGTATTGACCACAGTTTTGTGCAGTGTTAAAGGGACATAATCAGGGGCTAAATTATGGCTATTTTTTCACACTATCAGTTCAGTTTGCTTTATACAAATGTTTCCCAGCAAAACCATCTCAGCACTGGGTCTCATTTCCTCGCATACGGTTGTTTATCACCATGTTATGGCTCTGCGTGTTGGTAAACACGTTCTCTTTACCATAACAAGGCCGCGTGCCGGAGGTCCGAAAAAGAGGGGCAACACGCCAGCCAGCAGAAACATATATTTAATTTTTTGGGCCAAGTCAGACCGGGCATCTCCTGATTGACACGTGTTTTGGCTCAGTGATGCACACGGCCCAACGCGCTGTGTTTATGTTGACACTTTTCATCGCGCCCGGTCCACTGTTTTTAACATTTGTTTACAGGATAAAACAAACGGTTTCAGGGCAATATTTTGGCAGGTACAGATTTATTTTAAAGGGAAAAAGCTATTTTTCGTATTAACTCAACATGCTTTATAGGTGATTTGGCCCCTTTAATGTTGATTGCATTCGTAACATTGCATTCAGTTGTTCATTTGATGATCCAAAATGAAAATTAGGGGAAAATAAAAAATACCGGAAACTATTGTCACATTTTCACACAAAATTTAGACCGTGCCCCAAAATGCTTTTCATTATCTTAAAACTTGAAAATTTCCTTAATGTGTGTAAGATCATAATTTTTTATTACAGTTTAATGATTTTAAAAAAAATCAATAATACAAAAAATATAAATAAATAATATTAATAAATCAACGATAAAAGTTGTGTACAATAATATTGCATAGAAATCAACCCTTCCCCTTTACCCCTTATTCTCATGTATTACATATGTATTGGGAGTTTACTGTTCACTGAGTACTTTATTGTGTACTTTTAATACAGTTTACTGTTTCAAAGAGATAGCTGTCAGTGCCATTTGTATCACTAACATTTGAAACTTCCCTTAATGAGGCACTACAAAGGGATTGGTGAGTTCACTGTTTACTGATTACCTAAATGAACAACAGTTTACTGTATCAAAGGAATAGCTGTTAACGCCAATTCTGTTTATAGCATTTCATTCTTCCCTAATTAGTTATTCACTACACAGGGATAAATGAGCTCACTGTGAACTAATTACTTCAATATGTGATTCAAAGAGATACAGCCATAGATTCAATGCCTTGAGGAGTTGCATTGAGCACTTGAATGGAGCATTACAAAGTGAAAGCGGTCTATACAGTGATAAGTTCCGTTTTGATGATTATACTGTAATCTGGTTGGGGCCATACTCTTGGTAAGATCATTTATTTAGTACCGCCTTCACCATATAAATTCAGCTGCCCATGCTGATTGCACAGCAATGGCTCATCAGATTTGAGACAAGAATTGTTCAAGAGATACTCCCAATGTGCGAAATATCTCATTCCTAAGGAGGTGTACTGCCAGAACATTCAGGATCTGAAAACAGCAGCTGAAATGTACAGCACAAAGTCACGTCATCAGTATTTCTTACATCTTTGGCAAAAGCGGGCCAGCATCACCAAAAATGCTATTGAACTCTTAAAGTATTACTGTCTTGCGAGTCAACATAAAAGGAAACGTCCTAAGACTATAAAGGCGTTGTTGTAAAACATATTTTATCCAGTGATTTCAACTCTCGTAGTCAAGTAGATTTTGCCGACATGTAGTCAACCCCACAACGGCAATTCAAATGGATCATTGTTTATGAATGCCAGCTCACAATATTTGTTATCCTGGGACATGTCTGCAAAGAGAGGTGCTGAAGTTGCCTTTCCGGATTTGGATATCTTCCTTCTTTTTGGTAGCGCCTTATCGGCACTCTGACATTACGACCAGATTACTGGCTGTCAGAGTGCCCTTACATCTAGGTCAGAGGAACGCATTATAAGGCCCCATGAGGATGCAAATATTTTTGTCATTTTGACAACGCCTCATGGCCTACAGGTTCACTGTCAATTGATATAAACCAGACTAATCGTTAGAATTGTTCTAGTGTACTTTCTAACAACACGAAACAGTGAGAAAAGATCCGAATTAACTCAGCATATTGGTGAACCCCTCCGCATTTTTGTTGAATTTCCGACCGAATGAATACAGACATGGCTCGCACGGGTTAATAGACGCAGCTAACTTGTACGCAAAACGAATGACTCTTTACCAAAGAGACGGAGTTTCAGTATGGTTTGTGAGTTCACATGATTCTCTTGCGTTAATGCATTATTCGAAGCATGCTGTTAAGATTATGGACTATTTACCACAATATGAATGTAACATGATGGAAGACCACTGCGATGCGTTCCTCGATATTGCTTGTATCACGACTTAAGTAGGCTTACCAGCCCAATTATGATTGTCTACAGAGTCAGGTTGTCACGGCTACCTCTTTGGTACCCCTTCCATCCTCCAGAGTGACAATGGCTCAGAATTTGCAGCCAAGGTCATTACTGAACTCAAGGTCAGACATCCACCACACCATTGCTCTGCTGAAAGAGCAAATATTGACATTAAAGACATGCTTGTGGCTTGGATGAGTGACAGCAGAACCCGTTACCTGGTACTAGGACAATGGGACTCAAATTTGTACAGCATCATCAAAACTGTGCTCATCATGCTGGCATCAACCCAACTCCCTGCAAATCCATGTTTTGAGAGGACTCTAAGGCTGGCTTGGCATTTTCGAGTCTCCCACCTGAAATTCTTAGAAAGCTTCAATATGAATATGATATCCTGACACTTCTTCAGGAGCCATCCCTTGCCAATCCTGAGCCAGCATTTGTTAACACCAGTCAGACACTACTTCCTGCCACCGGCCCACCTTCACCACGTGCAGACAACCAACCACAAACACCTCCAGTCACAAGGGAGCCATCGTCTCCGGCTACCAGCTAACCACCATTTGCCATCAACAAGCCAAAACAATCCCTACTGCCAACAGTTTATCATCAGCAAAATGCCGCTTTCATTCTAGCATGAGTGCTGTAAAACTGCCGGAGCTGTGCTTTTCAGGCAAAAAGACGGACAATTTCCGCATAAGGAGAACAAGATTCAATGATTATTGTATCATAAAAGAATACAGGGATCCTTCCAAAAGGACACAAACGAACATTTTGTTTAGAGCAAACAGGCTGTAGAAATCTAATCATTCAGGTCTGCCCTCCCAGACGAGATTTTGAACATTGTACTATTTATTATTGGACCACAGATATCCGTGTCAGACAGAACTGGATGACAAAGGTGGCTACGCATTTAGAAGGTGAGGACACATTTATGTCTGACAGATATCAATTTCATGAACAAAAACAAATGTGGCATGAGTCAATTACAGAATGGAAAACAAGAGTACGTCAGACGGCAGCTTCATTGAAGTACACTGATTTGGTTGATCAGATTATGAGAGAGAAATTTGTCTACAGCCTACACACAGGTGATATGTTTGGAGAACTGTTGAATCGTCAAAAATCAGATGATAGTGTTTTGACAATGTTTGAGGTTGTGAAGTCAGCACGAGCTAAAGAGTATGCCCAGAGAACGAATAAGCTAGTTGAATCATCAGTGTCTTTACAAGAGCAAGTGAACTATTAGCGTCATATCGATCTCTGGCATTACAACCAGATTACTGGAACCAGAATGTCGTTACATCTAAGTCTGAGGAACATATTATAAGGCCTTATGAAGATGCAAGTATTTTCGTTTTTTCTGACAACGCTTCATGGCCTAGTATAGGTACGCTGTCCATCAACATAAACCAGACAAATGATTAGCATTTTTTGTGTACTTTCTAATAATACCAAACATGAGCGAGAAAACTTCCGTTTTAACCCAGCTAATTGGTAAACCCCTCGGCATGTTTGTTGAATTTGTGTCCGCATGAACACTAGCAAGGCTCGCACGGGTTACAGGGCGCAGGCAGCTTGCAGGCGATACAGAAAATGACCCATGTCAATGGAGACGGTGTTTCAGTTTGGGTTGTGAGCTCGCATGTATACTGTTGTGTAAATTTATCATTCTTAGCATAATATTGAGATTATTGGCCATTTACCACAATCTGAATGAAACCTGATGCAAGACCATTGCGGTACATTCCTCGACATTACTTGTATCACGACATGAGTAGGCTTACCATAATAATTATCCGATTGCCTACTGAGTCGGGTTGTCACGGCTAGTGAACCTTGCAAGCTCAGCAAAAGGTGACGTGGGTTGTCGTAGGTGTTATAATACCGGCATGTGGCGCCCCCTGTTAAGCAACTAGCTAACTAGATCAGAACTACCAGTGTAATAGATGGCGCTAATGTTCATGACTTGTGACGTAGAGACATCCGGGTAACTTAATGTCTGGAAATAAGATTAAAACACGTGTGAACTACTGCCGCGTTGTTCTCTTGTGTCGTATGAGGAAAAACAGTGAAACAAAGAACATTACATGGTGTCAGAAGTAAGTGTCTTTAACAAACACTCAAGTAACAATCATTTAACGCTCCGTCTGTGTCATTATGGAACACATTCACCCTCCTAACGAACTTGATTTCGCGACATCCGAAGGACTAGCGACAAGATGGCGGTGTTGGAACGAAACCATGAGGCTATATCTAGATGTTGCCATGTCCGACAGAACTGATAAAGAGAAATGCAGTGCATTCCTATACTTCATTGGCCCTGATGGCAGGGAGGTGTATGACATACTCAATGTTTCCGAGTCCGAACGTGACAAGCTAGATGTGTTGTTTTCTAAGTTCGAGCAATACTGCACACCTAAAGAGAATCCTATCGTCTGGAGACACCGGTTCAATACGAGATGTCAACAAAAATCAGAAACAGTTGACCAGTACGTCACAGATCTAAAAAACATTGCAAAACACTGCAAATTTGCTAGTCTTGAGAATGAACTAATTAGAGACAGGATAGTCTGTGGCATCCATATGGAAAATGTGAAAGAAAGACTGCTACGTGAACCTAACCTTACACTGGACAAAGCTCTTGAGATATGTCGAGCTCAGAAGAGTCGGCGAGACAGATTAAAGAATTAAGAGAAGAAACAGTAGTTCATGATGTGAGACAATCACACAGACAGTCATTCACAAAAAGGAAACAGGTAGGACCAACCCACACCTATCAAAATAGAACAAACACAGTAACACAGAGGAGGCCTCGCTCTGAGATTACGCCAAAATGTGGAGATGTACACCCACCACGTCGATGTCCAGCATTCGGCAAGACCTGTCGGAAGTGTGGCAGATTGCATCGTTTTGCAAGTATGTGTAGAACTAAAAGAGGTGTACATGGTATAGTGACAGAGACTCTTAGTAATGATAATGATCATAATGATGATGAACCACTGTTTGTTGAGATGATAAATAAAACAAATGAAAATGGTGGAGAAATTGTTGGAGATGAATGTTACATGACATTACCAGTTGAAAAAACCACAGTCAGGTTTAAAACAGACACTGGCTCAAAAGCAAACATTATACCTGAACATGTGTACAAAAAAATACAAGGAAAAGACACAAAACTGTACAAATGTACCACACCCTTGATCAGTTATACCAACACTAAATTGCCAGTATTGGGATTTGTAAGCTTAAGTGCAAAGGTCAAGTGATGGATTTTCATATTGTAAATACAAACCAATCTCCTGTACTGGGATTGAAAGCATCACAAGACTTGAACTTAAAAAAGATAATTATGAACATAAATGAATGCAAGTTCAATGAACAAATCATTGAGGAGTACCCAACTGTTTTCAAGGGACTGGGGTGTTTTAACAAAACATGCCACATTGAAGTGGACCCCACACAACAACCTATCGTAAATCCTCCACGTCGAGTCCCAGAAGCGCTTAAAGAAAGGCTAAAAGAAACTCTATATGATATGGAGTCAAAAGGTATCATCCGTAAAATTGACCACCCAACTGACTGGGTGAACTCGCTTGTTGTGGTAGAGAAACCAAATTCACATAAATTACGCATATGTTTGGACCCCAGAAATCTCAATAAAGCTATAAAAAGGGAACACCATCACCTTCCAACGGTTGAGGAGATAACCAGTAAACTAACTGGAGCCAAAGTTTTCTCTAAATTAGATGCCAATCATGGCTACTGGCAAGTGCCACTAGATGAACCGAGTCAACTGCTCACAACCTTCTGTATATGGTCGTTATTGTTTCACTAGACTTTCGTTTGGAATAAACTCTGCACAAAAGTATTCCAAAAGAGAATTGGAGAGAAATTTTCTGATCTTGCCTGCATTGTGACTGACATAGATGATTTCTTAGTTTGGGGCAAAACCACAAAGCAACATGATACCAGACTTCAAGCAGTACTTGACAGTTTTAAAGACCAAGGAATCACATTAAACAAGGAGAAATGTAAATTAAGGGAATCAGAGGTCACATACCTAGGCCACAAAATAGGTCAAGATGGAGTTAGGCCAGATGAGAGAAAGGTCAAGGCCATACACAACATGCCAACTCCTGAGGACAAGAAAGGAATCGAAAGGCTACTTAGAACTGTAAATAACCTAGACAAATTTATTCCCAATATGTCAAGTATAACGGAACCCATCAGAAAACTTCTGAGAAAAGACATTCTGTTTGAATACGGTGATCAACAAGATCAGGCATTTCAAGAAATAAAGGCAATCCTAACAAAAGAACCAGAACTTGCATACTACGATGTCCGGAAAACCACAAATGTACGTTGTGATGCATCAAAATCTGGTCTGGGAGCATGGTTAATGCAAGAACAGCATCCTGTGGCTTATGCATCTAGGGCTATGACTGACCCATAAAGAAACTATGCCCAGATCGAAAAAGAACTGTTAGCAGTTGTGTTTGCACTAGAACGCTTCAATGAGTACACATATGGCCAGAGAATAGTTGTGGAATCAGACCACAAACCACTGGAAGCTATCATGCAGAAACCACTGTGTACAGCACCATCGCATTTACAGCGCATGTTGCTCCGTCTTCAGAAATCTGATTTTCAACTGAAATACAAGCCTGGCAAAGAGTTAGTGATAGCAGACACACTGTCCAGAGCCTACCTAAGGGACACAGCTGATAAAGATCAAAGTGAGGACATAAATTACTTTGTACATTCAGTCATACAGAACTTACCTTTCAGTGATGAAAAACCAGCACAGGTGAAAGAAGAGACAGCAAAAGACACCACATTAACAGCTGTAAAACTAGCAATTGAAAATGGCTGGAATGACAAGAAAGAATTACCAAATGATGCACAAAAATTGGGCCCACACGTAGTGAATTGTCAGTGGCTGAAGGACTCATTCTCAAAGGAGAGAAAACAGTCATACCTAGCTCCATGCAGAAAGAAATCCCAGCCAAACTTCATGCAGGACACATGGGGATAGAAAAAACAAAACGCAGAGCAAGAGATGTACTCTACTGGCACGGACTAAATAGTCAGATAACCACCATGAATGATCGATGTAGTATTTTTGCCAGGAATTCAAGCCAGCTAATCAAAAGGAACCCCTCATACCCTCCAGAATCCCGAACGGACCATGGGAAATTGTGGCTACAGACCTATTTGAATGGAATCATGCAGAACATCTGATCATTGTGGACTACTATTAAAGGGTATTTTGAAATAATCACACTTGAATCCATGAAAAGTGAAACTGTAATTAAACACACCAAAGCAGTATTTGCCAGACATTGAATTCCCATAGAAGTCAGAAGCGACAATGGACCACAATACAGTGGACATGAATATGCCAAATTTGCAAAGGAGTGGAATTTTAAACATGTGACAATGAGTCCACATTACTCACGATCAAATGGATTGGCTGAAAAGACTTTACAAATTGCCAAATCACTGCTGGAGAAAACACACAAAAGCAAGGGAGATCCATATCTCAGCCTCCTAGAATACAGGAATACACCTATAGATAACATAGGATCACCAGCACAATTATCCATGAGCAGACGCCTGAGGTCAACACTCCCAGTTAACCCTGATCTGTTAGTACCTAAACAGATCAATCCTGAAAGAATCAGGAATGCTCTGGTAAACAAACAACAAAAACGGAAAAAGTATTTTGATAAGGCAGCCAGACCTTTGAGACCGTTAGGTGTAGGGGAAATAGTACGAATTAAGAAGATAAGTGGCAACAGAAATTGGGACATAGGTGTCATCACACAGAAGGCCGACACACCAAGATCTTACATTGTAAAACTGGAAAATGGTAAATTATACAGAAGAAACCGAAAACACATCAGACCAACATCAGAACAACCACCAGTCACAATAGATTACCAGGAGGACTGTATTGGTGATGATACAGTACAAGAACAAACAGATAATACACTACATGAGGAGAAAGGAAGACAGAGGGAAAATGTGAACACAGAACAACCTGTCATAACAGGACATACGACCAGAGGCAGACCAGTGAAACGACCAAGATATTTGCAAGAATATGTGTAGTGCTCAGTGTATTTAAGCTTATGTGTGAAGGCACTAATTGGGGCAGAATAATCCCCAGGAAACACACAACATATTCAGGGCAGTCTACCCCTGATCTGTGTTAGTTTTATCATTTCACAAATGTTTTATTTCATTTTTATGTTTGAAATCTGTTCTTAACATGTAAATTTGACACATCAGCAAAACAGTGATAACGTGACTAGAATAGAAAGACTTTATGAGACATTTATTCGAAACATCAGTTACAAAGACTTTGTGAATGTATCACAGTTCAGTATATCACAGTTGAATGTATCACAGTTCAGTATATCACACTTTAATGTATCACAGTTTATTGTATATGGTCATCTAAGTCTATAAAAGTAACAATGACGAAAAACAACAAAACCGGCATATTTAATGTAAATTTAATAAATGAGTTTGTAAGCAGTAATATACATTACTTCTTTTCAAAAGGGATATTGAAATAATACCGGCATGTGGCGCCCCCTGTTAAGCAACTAGCTTACTAGATCAGAACTACCAGTGTAATAGATGGCGCTAATGTTCACGACTTGTGACGTAGAGACATCCGGGTAACTTAATGTCTGGAAGTAAGATTAAAACACGTGTGAACTACTGCCGCGTTGTTCTCTTGTGTCGTATGAAGAAACACAGTAAAACAAAGAACATTACTGTAGGTGCTGTCGTTGGCTGTAGGCAGGTGACGTAGATAGTCGTATAGCCTGACGTTTTCGGCCGGTATACTTGATGCAGGGCTCATCCTTGAAAATTGACCCCATGTGTAGGTATTGTGGGGCAGCAAAGTTTCATGTCAGAAGAACCTGTCTAGGTGGCAAAATAGGTATATACTGTAAATATTGCTATGGTGCAAATCACTTCGCTTCTGTGTGTCGAAGCCCCAAAGACAAATGGAATGTCCTGTGGTTGAAAACTCACAGAGCCAGACAGTTGACTGTAGAAGGGTACATATTTTATATGAGCATGAACAATCAGATTTAGAAGAGCCTTTGCATCAATTCTCCCCGTCGCTTGAACAAAGCTGTAATGGTGTATATGGTACTTCAAATACTATTAAGAGTACTGCCACTTTCACCTACTGGAGAATACTTTAAGGGGGTACAGTAACAAGTAGACTCTGATAGATCCTGCCTTGAAAATTCTGGTGTTTCTCTGAAGCCATATATAGGGCCGTCTTGTAAGCCAATAGGCAAGGCAAATTATGTTTGTGAGCTCAAGGACAGATATAGAGGAATTTTAAGTTTTTGATGACAAGTATGTCGAAGACAGGCCAGCTTTATTTGTCTCCTTGAAGTTAGCAAGGAAAATGTGTATACTTCAGAAAAAAAAATGATGACCGATTCAAAAGATTCCATTCAGTCTGTAAATACTGTGTATACCAAATGAGACGCGTGTAACTGGTTCCCTGACAGCAGGGTTTATCTTGCAGGAATACAAAGATATATTTGAAGGCTTTGGTGACCTTGGCAAACCTGTTTCTTTTGTGATGAATGACAGTTTCCAACCAGTCTATGCATCCATTCACAGAATACATCTAGCTCAGCGTGAAAGAGTTGAACAGAAAGTTTATGAGATATTGGCAGCTGGCAAGCTAGCAAAAGTTGATGAACCAACATACTGGTGTTCAAACATGACAGTTGTGGAGAAAGAGATACCTCGTGGAAAAACAAAGATCAGGTTATGCTTAGACCCAAGCCAGACGGTAAACAAAGCTCTAGTTGTGCCGAGTGCTAGATCCCAACCTTACATGCCGGCTTTTAGTGTCAGAAAGTTCAAAAGATTAACTATCTTTAATTCTCTCGAAGGATTCACGCAAGTGACTCTGGATAACAGGCCAAGCTACATCACGACCATGCAGACACTATAGAGCCGTTATAGGTGGCTCAGGCTATCATATGGTATATCATCTTCTCCCGAAGAATTTCAGAAGTGTATTCAGAATGGCTTGATGGGTATTGCCAATATTGCAGATGATATAATAGTGTATGGCTTAGGTGACACTCAGGATGATGCAGATTGGGACCACGACGAAAAATTGGTAGCCCTCTTAGATAGAGCCAGACAGAGACACCTGAAACTATCCCACATTAGATACAGTTCAAACTATCACGCATTGCATTTATCGAACATGTCATACTGAAGACGGAATCAGCCCTGACCCAGCAAAGGTAAGAGCCATCGCAGAAATGCCTCTTCCAGGGGATCGACATGCAGTTCAGCGGTTTGTTGGCATGGTGACATAGCTGAACACATTTTGCCCCCAGCTATCAGAGATCATATATCCATCGCAATAATTGCTTAAAACAGATGTACAGATCAGTTGGTCATCAGTGCATCCGACTTCCTTTACAAAAGCCCAGCAGTTACCGCCAGCGAGCCGTGTCTCCCTTACTTTGACCTTGAAACGTATAGTATTCTTCTGACAGACGCCTCCGAGTCAGCACTTGGTGTAGCTTTAATGTAGCTATCAGATGGAAAACTTCAGCCTGTTGCTTATGCATCTTGACAAATGCGTCCAAATGAAGTATTGTGGGTACAAATAGAGAAAGAAACTCATTTGTTCAGCATTTGAGCAATAGGACTTGTTGATTTATGGTAAAGACGTTACCATTCATTCAGATCAACAGCCTCTTGAATCCATCTTTAAGAAGTCTCTAGACAAAGCGGCCAAACGCCTCCAGAAACTCATGATGCGGTTACAGCGTTACCGGATCAAGGTTGTCTATAAAAAAGGTGCCACATTGTTCTTGGCTGTTACACTTTGTCTCAATCAAATTCATGTCAAACACCCTTTGAGGTTTTTCTTTTAGAACTGGAACGGAGTGATCACAGTGTTCAGATAAAGAAAAACACAATTGGAAAGCTTCAACAGGAAAAAAGGCAGATGCTACTATGGTTAGGCTAATACAAGTTATATCATCTGCATGGCCTAGGAAAAGGCATTCTGGTCGTTTACAGATGAAATGAGCTGTTGCTCCATCTTCCATGCGCCCGGAGATACTCGCCAAAGTCCATGCATCGCATGCTGTGGCAGAGAGCTGCATCCGCATGTGCAAGGATCTGATATCCTTGCCGGGTCTGCAAGCTACTGTGAGGGATATGTGTAGCGCCTGTGGAAAATGCGCTTTATTTTCGTCAGACAATGCAAATGAGCCAATGATGTAATAGCCTATACCAGAGTATCATTGGCAGCTGGTCAGTCAGGACTTGTTTTATTTCTAAGGTAAAATTTTCCTTGTTACGATCGATCATTTTTTAGTTATCATAGAAATAGATGAATTAAATGAAACACTTTTACTACTATAATAGCTAAGACCAAGGCACATTTTCCGAGGTATAAAATTCCGGAGATAGATTTGAGTTACTATTGACAGACAATGGTCCACAGTTTGTCTCTCAGGAGTATAAAGTATTTTGTCATGAGCTGGACATACTTCACGTAACTTCGTCACCATACTGGTCTCAAGGAAATGGGAAGGCTGAGGCATCTGTAAAAACTTTGAAGTCCTTCCTCAAGACATCTTATGACATACAAATGGCACTACTGCTTCACAGGAACAATCCATCTCAGGCCATACATTAAGTCCCGCCCAGCGATGTCTTGGCAGAAGAACTAGAACTAATATTCCAGTAGCGAAGCAGCAGTAGATTTCAGACCCAGCGTGCTCTCAGCTTGTACAGTCACAGGTTAAGGATAAACAAAGTCCCGCCCAGCAATGCCTTGGTAGAAGAAATAGAACTACTATTCCAGTAGCGAAACAGCAGTTGATTTCAGACCCAGCGTGCTCTCAGCTGGTACAGTCACAGATTAAGAATAAACAAAGTTCCGCCCAGCAGTGCCTTGGTAGAAGAAATAGACCTACTATTCCAGTAGCGAAACAGCAGTTGATTTCAGACCCAGCGTGCTCTCAGCTGGTACAGTCACAGATTAAGAATAAACAAAGTTCCGCCCAGCAATGCCTTGGTAGAAGAAATAGACCTACTATTCCAGTAGCGAAACAGCAGTTGATTTCAGACCCAGCGTGCTCTCAGCTGGTACAGTCACAGATTAAGAATAAACAAAGTTCCGCCCAGCAATGCCTTGGTAGAAGAAATAGACCTACTATTCCAGTAGCGAAACAGCAGTTGATTTCAGACCCAGCGTGATCTCAGCTTGTACAGTCACAGCTTAAGGATAAACAAAGTCCCGCCCAGCAATGCCTTGGTAGAAGAAATAGAACTACTATTCCAGTAGCGAAACAGCAGTTGATTTCAGACCCAGCGTGCTCTCAGCTGGTACAGTCACAGATTAGGGATAAACGCAGGAGGTCTAAGACAATTATGACCGTACTGTTTATTCTGTTCTCCCGGATTTGTCTCCAGGTGATTCTGCGTATGTAAAACCCCCACCTCACACCAAAGATGATTGATGGCATTATATATGGTCAGGTAACCAATTTGTCTAGTTCTGGATATATGAGGTTCAATCTCTCAAAAAAAATTTCGCGGTCAAGGTTACGCCAACCTCTCTGGACATATGCCAGCTCATGCCAACGGATCGGCATCTGAGCCAGTAGCATCACAGGAATCGACATCTGTTTGGACCCCTTCACTTCTGAACAGCAGTCCTGGTGGTTGGCGTTCTGAGGTACTCAAAGAGAACATAAACACTACTCCAATGTATGTTACCCGGGCAGGTAGGCAGGTCCGCAAGCACTTTATTTTTGATTCATCTGACTATGTGAACTAGGCCTATAATGTGTTACACACCCAAGGACTCATACGATATTTATTTCAGCTTAATATTTTCATGATGTGATACATATTTTTTTTCATTTGGTTGATGATAATATTTTATTTTATTTATTTATTATTTTTTTAAGAGGGGAGATGTTACAAGGAGCTGGCGCCCTCCACTAGAATTTGCTGACACAAGTTTGGTGTGAAGGCTTACGGTATGTGTTTGCAGTAATTAAAGTGGTTTGAAACAAAAGACT